>JAOEGL010000001.1:53780389-54332889 GCA_034509955.1 Urosaurus nigricauda
GCAAGGAAAATGAATGCTGAGACACCTCTACTTGTTCATCTTGCCACACTCAACTTTAATTTTGTTTCCTTGCAGAGCAGCTGATGTCAGCTAAACCTTAAACTCAGAAACTGTGTTATGAATTTTTCTAAACAGAAAGAAGAAAATGCAGCAGCCTTTTCTAAATGCAGATTTATTGTTCACACATATTTTTTGGTATTGTTTAACAAGACCAAAAATGAATTACTTGCATTTTCCCTTTCTGACAGATGTGGGGGGGGGGGGTCATAGAATCATGGGGTCATATCCTTGTTCATCATAGTTGTTAAGTCTAAGATTTTGCAGTCACATACTTTACAGGACAAGATATCTTAATTCTGTGAAATCACCATGTATGTTGGTTAGGATACATAGTCTGACATTGCTAAGGCCATTATGGGTGAAAGAGGATGGAAAAGTTCATTTTCTGTACTATAGCACCTACAGGTTTCTAGCCACAATTACCATGCTGAGAGTTGTAACATGTCTGAGAGTTGTAATATCACAAATAATTTTTAAAGCTGTTGTTGAGCAGTTGTCTCTGGTCCCTTAATCTCTGCTTCTTCATAATGAAGTTATTTGGTCTTGGAATAGTGAGTATTGAGTTTTCTGCTGTTCCTTAAAAAACAGAAATTTATGGGTGGGCTTCTTCAACAAATATTTGACTGTTGTTGTTGTTGTTATATTTATTTGTACCCCACTTTTCTCCCAAAATTGGGACTCAAAGTGGCTTACAATTTAAAAGAACAATACAGTTAAAAACCTACTAAAAGTCTTATGCTTATACCAAATTCATAGAAGGGCCTAGCTTTTAAATTCATCATGTGCCTTAGCTTTAACATATCAAAGATAACAATGCAAACCAAATCTTAAACTATGTCCTTCAAGTCCCAAGAGTCTCACTAAGCGATATTCATTCCTTCAAAACAACAGACCTTACAATACAATTTAACATTAGGGACTCTAAAGCCACCCCTTTCCTTAGCATCATGCATAATTTTAAGTTTTATTCTGGGTTTCTTTGCCTGTCAGAAAACCTAGAAAACTGTTTCTGCTGTTGCACAAAAGGTATTCAATTTCTTAGAATAGCAATTGTTTAAAGAGGAATAAAAGCCTTAGGCCCTTTACAGAACAGACTGAAAAGCTGGCCTGAGGGCAGAGTCAGGGCATAGCATCCTCATGACACACACCCAACTCTGCCCTTCCAGGGCGCCTTGATGCCACACACCTCTACAAATGGTGCGTGGTGTCATGACGCACCTCTGGCACTGCATCCATATGAAGCAGCACCAAAGGAGTGGCTCCTTTTTGTGCCCTCCATAGGCTGGATGGGGGCCACAGCATGAGGTTGCCGTGGCCCTGATCTGGCTAGGAAAGGGGCAGCTGCAGGCCGCCCCTTTTGGGCAGTCCGTCGAGCCCCTAAGTAAAACATTTACTTTTATTACAATTCTACCCCAAAGAGAGAAATTTAATTTTCTCAGTTTTCTAGGGCCTGAAACAGCAAGCCAAAAGGAGTGGCTTCCAGCAGCTTTGGACACATGGTGTGCAGACAATGTACGCCCCAGATGCAGCTGGAAGATACTCTGAGGCCCAAAACTGCCAGCAAAAGGAGGAGCAAAAAGCACTCCTTGCCAGCAGCTTGTTTGGGACTGCAGCAGCGACCCCCTTCAGAAGTGGGCTGTCTGGTTGCCATGGTCTTTGGCCAATCGGGGGCTGATTGCAACTAAGCCACCCATCTGCTTTGCCCCATGTCTGTTTTAATTTCTTTCCAGACTTTTTAACATTTGTTTTGAAATAATAAACTGTTGTTATTCATCATTGTAACACCCAAATATTTATTCCCCTTTTTTCTTCTTTACAGTTTGAAAGAACAGTTAGTTCATTGTACTGTTCTGAAGTCATATTTTTAGTTTGTAATTTTGTTTTGTCACAATTCACTTTAAATCCAGAGCATGTCCCAAACACCTTGTGTTTTTTTTTTCCAAAAGAGCCTTCATTGGACCCAGTAAGTTTTGTGTCATTACCACAAGATTATCCACATAGGTTTTCTGATTATAATTTTCTTTTTTTACGCTCACTCCGTAGATTCTGTTGTCTTGCCTAATATCCCTCAATAGGGTCTCCAGTGCCAAAAATAAATGGTAAAGATGAGAGAGGACAACCGTGTCTTTCCCCCTTTAGTATTTCAATTGATCTCATTGCATCACTGTTGCTTAAGATCTAATATCAGATCTTTATTTTCTCTATGAATCACTATGATGCTGGTATTTTTCCAAGAATCTGGTATCCACCCTTTTCCTAATAATTCATCACACACAATTTTCAAAGATTGAAGTAGCTCATCTTCAAATTGCTTATAATATTCTGCAGGTAGTCCATCTGGATCTGATGCTTTTCCAGATTTAATCTTTTTAATCACATCAATAAGTTTTGTAGTTGTCACAGACCCTTTCAGGCTTTCTTTTTTCCCCCCCAAGCATTATTTGTCCAAATGGATTTTATCCAAATAATCTTACATATCTAAAATTTTCTTATTGGCCTCACATACAAATTTCTGAAATACTCCTCAAAGGCTTTTAATGCTTATATATATATATATATATATATATATGCTCTCTCTCTCTCTTTCTCTCTCTCTATATACATACACACACACACACACACACACACACATACATACACACTAAGTGGTTTACAAAGTGTAAGCTGGGTACTCATTTTAGCAACCTACGTAAGTATGCCAGGTTGAGTCGATGCACAATCCGGGGCTGGTATTGAACATCCTGAGCCTGAGCCACATAGGGGCAGTACAGACTGCCCAAGGGGGGCGGTCTGTACTCACCCAAAGAAGCGCTGGGATGGGGCCAGGGCTGCCTCACTGGCAACCCCAAAGACCCCATCCTGGCACTTCTGCAGGCCATGGAGAAGCAGCGAACTGCCACTTATCCACAGCCTGAAAGCGGGGTGCAGCAGGCGCCTTGGGCACCCTCTGCACCCCAGTCACAGTGCTCAGAAAACCCAAAATGGACAAAACAAAACAAAAATGAAAGGGTTCTGACAGAAGAAACAGGAAATAAAACCCTGAGGCCAAAATAATTTTCTAAAAGGGTAAAATACCCCACTAATAATTTAAAAATGCTAAGGAAGATAATACAGTGGTCCCCCGGGATCCGAATCCCCCGGGGAATGAAATCCCCGGGACCCAAAACCGCCGGGGCTGCAAAAAAGCCCCCAGGATCCGAAGAAAACCCCAGGTTGCGAAACGGAAAAACCGTGCGGCCCCTTTAAATTTGTCGCATGGTCCGTCCACTAAAGCGGTCCCCCGGGAAATGAAAATTTCCGGGTTACGAAAAGTAATCTGGAACGGATTACTTTCATAACCTGGGGGACCACTGTAGTCAATAATAAAAGTCCTCTACGCCAGGGTAATTAGCCTTGGAAAAAGGCCAATTGAGCAACAGAAAGGGTGAAAAATAACACCATCTGTATCAGCCCAAAGAGTTTTATAGATTATAATGAGCACTTAAAATTGTGAAAATAAAATTCCTGTGGAGCTGTTTAACAGGGGCATAGTACACTCTCTGTAACCTGTATTCTTCTTCAGAGTGCAAGTGAACAGTGTACAGTCTGATATGTGAACATGCTGGGCCAAAGCTAACAAAATGAAATTCAACACAGACAAATGTAAGGTTCTGCACTTTGGGAGGAAAAATGAAATGCACAGATATAGGATGGGGGATACCTGGCTGAATGAGACAACATGTGAAAAGGATCTAGGAGTCCAAGTAGACCACAAGTTGAACATGAGTCAACAATACAATGCAGCAGCTAAAAAGCCCAATGCAATTTTAGGCTGCATCAATAGAAGTATAGTATCTAGATCAAGGGAAGTACTGTAATAGTGTCACCCTATTCTGCTTTGATCAGGCCCCACTTGGAATACTGTGTCCAGTTCTGGGCACCACAATCCAAAAAGGATGTAGAGAAAGGAGGGCGACTAAAATGGTGAAGGGTCTGGAAACCATGCCCTTAGGGAGCTGGGAATGTTTAGCCTAGAGAAGAGAAAGTTAAGAAGTGATATAATAGCTCTGTTTAAATACTTGAAGGGATGTCACATTGAGGAGGGAGCAAGCTTGTTTTCTGCTGCTCCAGAGACTAGGACGCGGAACAATGGATGCAAATTGCAGGAAAAGAGATTCCACCTCAACATTAAGAGAAACTTCCTGACAGTAAGGGCTGTTCGACAGTTGAACACACTCCCTCGGAGTGTGGTGGAGTCTCCGTCCCTGGAGGTTTTTAAGCAGAGGCTGGATGGCCATCTGTCAGGGATGCTTTGATGGAGAGTTCCTGCATGGGAGGGGGTTGGACTGAATGGCCCTTGTGGTCTCTTCCAACTCTGTGATTCTATGATTCTATGATTCTATGATTCTATGCTCTCTTCCTCTCTCATTCTATTGCTGCAAATTTGGGATGACAGTAGGAATTAGGCAGTTAGCTTCACTTTCATTGTTCATTCTAGATATGACTTGTACTCACTTTTTCTTTTTTCACTTTTCAAACCTTTCATAGATCAGAAATGACAAGAAAGCTAAAGTAGTGGAAAACAGAAAGATCCCACCAGCCATGCAAGTCACTTTATTTTCCCTATCCCTGGATCAAACATATATTTGCTTATAATTAAGGGCAATTTTTGAAAAGCTTGTTAAATGCAACATTAACTTTGTACATGAAAAATGTAACAGGATTAGTTTTATAATAAGCTAATATTATAACATGTTGTTTTGCTAAGAGACAGATAAATGGTCTAAAGGAGGAGGTAAGCGTCCTTCTCCCATCATTAAACTGTCTCATTTGTGCAACCAGGGGGAAGATTATCACACCTCCACATGCTTCTCCTGTTTTTCTCCCATCGGTAAACAGTAATGGCCTGTTATTTGGTATTAATGGAAAGTTCCATTAATAACAAATGACAGATCCATTACTGTTTACTGATGGGAGAAAAAAGGGGTAAGCACTGGGGTGTGTGATAATGTTCCCCCAATCTTGCGAATGAGACAGTTTAATGATGGAAGAAGGATGCTTGCCTCCTCTTTATGATAATCTCCCATGATGCTAACCCATTGGCAACCCAAAATAAATGAAACCGCTACCTTAGTGCTAATGCACACTTCAGTCGTACATAAAATCACACTTTTTCAGAAAACTGGGATGTGTTCATGATAATAGCAGCAGGAACTTACCGCATTCTTGATATTACAGCTTTAAAAAACAACAACACTGCACATGCATAATTGCACGACTTTAATGCCACTAGAAAGGAGGGATTGGTGAAGTCTTGCAGCAACAAGTTAGTGAGATTGTGCAATGACAGCACATCCATGGGTTGCACTGATCAGTGGATTCAGTATTAGCGCATAACTGCAGTAATTCACGGGTTCTACCCATAAATGAAAACTGACAGTTTTAACACATGATAACAGTGGTTTGGCACTGCATCATTCAGTCAGGACCATTGCCAAATCAGAACTATGCCAATTGGTTTAGGATGTAACTGGGGTTTGGTTCCAGGACCCTCCATGGATAACAAAATCTGTGGATGCTCAAGTGCCATTCAATATAATGAAACAAAATGGTGTCCCATATATAAAATGGAAAATCAATGTTTGCTATTTGGAAATTATACTTTTTTGGAATATTTTCAAGTCGTGTACGCTCAAATCCATAGTTAATTAATCCGTGGATAAGGAGGGCCAACTGTAAATGCAGTTTATGTAGACCAGTTCCACTGCCTGACTGGGACTATAAAAACAGGGCAATTGCTAAGTAATTTCCAGACTGTAGTTAATAGTTGTGAGGTTATAGTTAGTTTCATGGGGTATAATTTAGGCAAAAATAACAAAAACTGGCACTAAACTATTGAAGCAATCGAATCCCTTTTGAACTGTCATGAGTCTCCCATGGGATCCTGAGATCTGTTGAGGTATTCACAATTCTTTGCAAGATGTCTCTGACAGTGGACAAAAACACTGGAACTACTGTCCTCAAGATTCCATAGAATGGAAGCATGACATATAAAGTGGTATCAAACTTCTGTAAATCTGCAGTATAGATACCATCCAAGAGTAAACAGTAGAGGCTTTGGGGTGGGTGAATCTGAAGTAGGTCTTCTAGATGATCTTCAGTTATGCCACAGATATATATAATATTAGGGAATATAAGCTGGAGGATGTTCAGTTGGAGGTAGCCCTACTAGTGGGCTATGGAATTATGGAATTAGTTGGACAGTGTGTAAGCAGAATGTCAGACTGGACTGGACTATAGTGTAAACAAAGAATAATTCTTCCTATATTTTTGGGGAGAGGGGGAAATGTTCTTTTGTGTCGCATTCACCCTTTTCATTTTGGGACCTGCTGTATAATTCTTTTCAGGTTAAGAAATATCCTGCCCAGAAAGAAGAATGCTTTCTAGCTCCCCCCAAACCCCCACCACTTTGAGTCCACTCCAGCGAGAAAACCCAAGGGTGCTATAACTGTGTAGTGTGAAAGGTCTCCTGGTACTATATCATGCCTAGCATTACCCTACGTGAGAGAATTTTTTTTTTCAGATGACAGCATTTTATTTTCTAATGTCTTTATTTAACTAAATAGTTTGTCCTTTTCCTACAAGCATGGCAAAAGAGCTACAAATGCTTCTTTATGGATAAGAAAACAGCACTATACACTGAGATTTGAGTGCACATTTCTAACTTTGTCACTCATGTTAAATAGAAACATTACTTGAAATTTCATTTCTGCCAATACATAATAGTTAAAATTTCTGTCAATATTGTGTATGCATCAGACTATGTTGAAGTGGAATTTGTTCTACACACTAGAAGCCCAGAGCTCCAAGTTGGGTCCCCAAGTATCTCATCTTGCCGTCACGGGATGAGGCACATCCCAGCTCTAATAACCTTGTATGCATACATGCAAGGTATCCAGAGGTATACTAAAGCATACATGCATCACCTTTTTCAGACATAATTCTGATATTCCTTCTGTTTAACAGGATTTTGCAGTCAAAGGAATTAAAGAAAGGGAGAAACCAAACCAGGTTTTCAATTTTTCAGTGTGGTAATGAGAAATCCACTTAGAGTTAAGCACTTCAGAACCCATTTTTAGATGCATTCCCTTGGGCTGCTCTTTGGCACTGTCCTCTTTCACAGAAATGCCTGTGCTGTCTCTGTCACTGGCATAGACTTAATGTGTTTAAACTTTCCAACCTCTCCTCATGCAATGCTCGTTGAAAATAACTTATCTTTTCTGCTCACTGAATTTATGAAATTCGCAACATGAAGCCCCTTCCATAAAATCTCAAGCCATGTTTTCCAGAGCATTACTTTTGTACAACACAAAGTAAAAACATTTCTTTCTTTCTTTCTTTCTTTCTTTCTTTCTTTCTTGGACTTCCAGTACCTCTTTGGCTTTTATGAGTTTATCAAACAAGATTTAGGTTCTTTAACATCTGGCTCTATGACCTGATAACCATGTTGTAAAGAAAAGGCTTGGACTGAATGCAATGCAAAAACTGCCTTGATAATCTAATATTATGGCTGATGCATGGCACTAGCATTACAAAGTGATCTCAGACATTATGCTTTTGTGAAAGAGTGAAAAGTCACACTGAAAAATACACCATTTCAGCTTATGCAGGAGTAAGTATGTCATGGAAATGGGGCAGAAGAGTAAAGAAGGCAGCTTTGAAGTGAATGACTTCTGCATGACTCTTCTTCTACCAGTATCATCATCACTCTTCTGCCTTTGAGGAACCCCAGAGAAACCGAAAAAAATGATATTTTTAAAAGTTCAACAGGAAAGTGGTTTCAAGTGTTTTGTTTTTAGCATTCTTAGATACCCTCTGCTAAAAGAGTTTTTAATTACTTTATGTATTGGCTAGAATCCTGTTAATGACTTTGTCATTGCTGCAGCTGCTATTGTTGTGTGCCTTTTGACTCCAGCTTTCTTGGCAGAATTTATTCAGAAGAGGTTTGCCATGGCCTTCCTCTGAGGCTGAGAGAAGGTGACTTGCCCAAGGGCACCAGTTATGTTAGTACATAGCAAAGCTAGCACTTGGCAATAGCCAAATGGGGATTCAATCCTGGTCTCTTGGAGTCCTAATTCAATATCAAAAGTTTTCGGGTCTTACAGTGCCATAGCATTATAACTTCAGGTTACATATGTTTATCTCTCCTTTTGAAATAGCACAGAGATGCCATTCACTGACTAGCCCTTTGTACTCCATCCAAAATGTTTGTCATGGCAGATGCCAAGCTCCAGGGATCACAGCTATCATCATTTTATTTGTTTATTTATTAAATATCCTGCCTTACCCCCAGTAGAGAACCCAGAGTGATGTACAACATATCTTTATATCTTATATTTTTTTTAAAAAAATCAAATAAACAATTATATTAAAACAATCAGAACAGTTTTAAAACACATTAAAACTTAGTAATAAAAAAGAAAACAGCACAACACACCCACTAAAAGGTGCTTCTGCCACAGTACATTAAGAGTCAAAGTCCTGTCTGAATCAAAAGGTTTTTGCCTGTTACTGGGAAAAGAACAGACAGAAGGACAAAACCAAGCTTCTCAGGGTAGATAATTCCACAACTTGGGAGCAGCCATCAGGAAGGTTCTCTCTCAGGTCCTCACCAAACATAACTGTGATGGTGATGGGACAGACGCAAAGCCATGTACTGATGATCTTATAAGTCAAGTAGGCTCACAGAGGAAGATAAGGACCAAAATCCTGTTGAGGTCTTACATCTTTGTAAGTGGATTTACACCTGCAGGAATTAGAACTGGGTTTTTTGAGCCAGTGTGGCACAGGTGTTTGAGTGTTGGACTGTGACTCTGTAGACCAGAGTTCCCAGCTCAGCCAGGTCACAGTCTCTCAGCCTCAGGGGAAGGCAATGGCAAACCTCCTCTGGACAAATCTTGCCAAGAAAACCCCATGATAGAGTCTCCATAAGTCAGAAATTATATGAAGGCAGACAATAACAACAAGTAATGTGCATCAGTAGAGGGCTCCTCTTATGTTGCTACATAACATAGTTGGCAAGGTTAACTGATGCAAAACTGGACCAATGCACAATAGGGCAGGCATCACATTGACCCTGATGGGCATAGCATCAGTCACTTTGTCCTGTTACACATCTTCACAATTCAGTAAAGGAGTTTCTTTCTCCCTCTGCTACATAGCTAAGTATATGTAAAGTTATGTAACATAACAGATCTAGGGTTCTGGTGATCATCTTTCAGATAGTCTGGACCCAAGCATCAGGTACTACAGGTTACTCCTGTAACCAATATGGAAGTACCAAAATGGTATTTTTCATCCTTGCACTAAAATACTTTTTTTCAATCCCTTCTGCTTCATCATGTCAAGACATTTTGTGTCCAGGCACTTGTCTGCTGTTGTTGTATCCTTCAGAATGCCTAAGGAGAAAATGCCTGAGGGAAATTTTAATGTAAATCCTGAGAAACATCTTCATTCCCTTTTGTTTTGCCCTTCCTGTCAAACACCGTTTCCCATTTCAGCATGCTCATTTCACGAAGGCATGCCCGCACAACTGTTATTGGTAAATACCCACTTGAAGGTTGAACTATTTTGCTCTGAAGGGGCTGATCTGCTAGTAGCAGCATTTCTATTATTGGTTTTGAGCAGGGAAATTCTGCTTGTATTGAAAATTTTCACAGACTAAAACAAAACTACCCCCTCTCCAGTTTGAGCTGACTCCAAATTATCCAGTTTGGGTAGGTCCAGTTCCAGGCAAGAAGAAAGAATTGTATGCTCTTTGGGACTCCAGTGGCCAATAGCATCCCCATGCCGTGGAGGCTGCTGTTGGCTATTTCTCCACATTTTGAGGTGTGTGAAGCCCCTATTTTAGGCCTCTATAGGTCTTCCTTGCAGATATTTATTTAGTCCAGGAAGTGATCAGACATCCTAGTCTAGTTATTTCCTGCTTTGAAGAAACATTGTGTAGGCTGTAGAAATGCTCCAGAGGGACTGGTGATTGGCTTTCATCTCAAGAATCTCTTGAGAGCAGTACTGGAAGATGTAACAAACCATCATTGTGGTTTTACACTGACTTCTCATCTCAAGTGGTCACAAGAGGAAGGAGCAAGAATATTTGGGGAGAGGCTTAATAATAAATAATGGCCCAAAACAGACGGGCACTAAGGGGCGCCCTTGTCATGTGCTAGGGTTGCCTCAGGATGGAGCTTATACACGACCAGCAACCCTAGCACGTGATGAGGGCGTTGTAGCTGTGCAGCACCGTATAGACAGCATATGCAGTGATGACACCACAGCTGCACAGCTTCCATATGGTACTGTGCAGCTGTGACATTGTAAAGGCACCTAATGGCACCTTTTGCCTCTTTTCGCATCTCAACTGCAACACAAAAAGGAGCCACTTTTTGGGGCTCCTTTTTTTAGTCTGCATCTTTGCCGTAATGCCCCAAAGATACAGGGAAAAAAACATGGAATTACTTTGGGGTAAATGCTACAAAATGGAGTTAAGACACCAATAGCTGTGTAGAGATAGCTAGGCGAGACCGAAAGAAGGAGCTGGGTATTCCAGAACATTTCCATGTAGTTTCTCTGTAGCTAAGTTTGTTGCAGGTGCCTGGTGAATCTAGAGAAGGCCTCTCTGCACCAGTGGCATCACTAGGGTTGGTGTCACCTGGTGTGGTAACTCATGGTGTCACACACACACACCCTACTGACCTCCTGCTATACCACACCATTGATAATGCTTAGTAATGTTTAGATACTAAAGTTATTCATAAATCCTAATTTCTATTTATCACTGAATCTAACGGCAATAGTTGTGACATAAACAACTAGCAAAATTTAAATTATACCTTTACATTACAGCTCAGAATGAATGTGTTTACATATGCATAGTTTCATGTGGTTAAAGTGAAAAATTTGCAAAATGTGATGTTTTTAAAAATTTTCTTTTTAAAAATAAAAATTTTAAAAAATTAAAAAAAATGAAATTTGAAATTTTATTTTAAAAAATGTGGGGCCTCTCCTTTCTCCTTTCAGTGAGCTTTACCCACTCACCTCATCTCCTACAACATTTTACGGTGTCACCTGGTTCAGGCTGCACCCCCTGTGCCCCCCTGGTGATGTCAATGCTCTGCACTATGCTGTCAGTTATATGATCCAAAGTATGAGAGACAGTGATGATGGTAAAGGATTTAGAGACAATGACACAGTGAAAACGAGAAATTGCTTATGCAGTTTTATGATGAATGGTGCAAGGAAACAGCATCCAAAAACTGACTACACAGAATTAACACAGTTACAGCCTGATGGATTCTTTGCTGTTAAGAGTTTTCAGTGAAGTATCCAGGAAGAAAAACAGTAATATGTCATTGCTGGGAACATAAAATGGAAGGAATTAGAGAAATAGCCAGGAAGAATACTACAAAGCTCATCATTCCACCCCCTTGCCCTGAAAAAATCAAATGGCAACAAGTAAAGCAGGACATATTTGCCATAGATATAAGTTAAACAAGCCATGACTGTGCAAACAAATGCTTCCAAGAATACTGTTTGATTCTGAAATTTCTTGTGGGTGGCTAAAAGCAACCAGCATAGCAGGAAATATTTTGGCACCAGAATCACTAGAACATTGCTTAAGGGTCTGGATGATGCACAGTTTGTTTGTTTTTCAACTAAGTCTGCCATCTCCAATGAGGCACAGGAAACAGTTCCCTTTATGTTACTTTTCAGTGACAGAATTAAACATGGCTTGCTTTATTTTTCAGTGACAAGGATGAGACAAACAAGGCAATTGCAATGTGGATCTCCAAATGGATACTTTACTATCTCAGATAATCATAACTAATGGAGCAGCATAACACCCAGAGCTTGGGATATTTACTTTTTGGACAACAAATCCTAGAAACCCCCAGCCAAACAGTAACACTTCCAAACTGCATGCCTGCTTGCACACATATGCAGTATCATTCCACATTGACTGCAGTAGCACACATGAATTGTTCCTAACAATACTCTTAACTACTGAGAAGGTAGCAAACGTTAGGAGTTAATTCCTGAAATATTTTTTGTAGGAAGTGTCTTTCCAGGAAATAAGATAGAAGGTCTTCCCATTTTCTCTCTTCAGTTCATTGGAATTGGGGAAATCAGAAAAAGAACTGAGATGGTGCCATTATCTTTAGCTGATTTCTCAGGCTTTACAAAGATGCAATGGACAGATTATATATCTGTATATAGCCTCCTTTGCTTCTGTGGAAAGTCCAGAAAAGAGGAAGCTGAATGTGACTTGAAAGTCAAGTGTCAGTGTGCCTTTGACGTTTTCACACCAGAAGCAACAAATCCCAATGGTGCATCACAATTTATCCATGGTATGCAGAAATAAGAGAAAGGAAATGGTATGCAACTAGCAGCCAAAGTCAGATCTGAAGATGGCTGGCTAAAGACGACATGCTTTCCCCCTTAGTGAGATGCAAGTCTGGCTGTTCTGAATTATTGTACATCAAAATGCAGTTGCAAGACAATTGCATGAGTATTACCCCACTGGTTGCAAAATTTTTGTCACTGGCTGTTAAAATTAGTGAGAGAAAGCTACTAAAAAGGGGTCTGATGGATCTATATCCTAGTGCTTTAATTACATAATCAAGATAATCTCCAATGTTGTAATCCAATTTGACAATTTAACTTTATTCTTAACTTTCTGCATTTTAATTAAACCTTTCTATTTTATATTGGTTTTATGTTATATGTAATCTTTCCATTTATATGTTTGAAGTTATTGAATGTTTTGACAGGTATATTGACTATAAATAAAGATTGATTGATTGATTGATTGACTACCTGGAGAGTTTTGTCCCCCAACACCATGGCTGCCAACACTCCTTGAGGAAATTTTTGGAATTTTTGTTCATATTGAAATAGAATGTCTACACATTGTCTAAATTCACAGACACAATTTCACCTCTTTAATTTGGCCTTTCTGTTTAAACTCAGACTTGGAAATCCAGGCCATTTAGATGCAATTGTAAATTATATGGCATTTTCATCCTACTTGTATCAGATGGAGATTACATTGTTTTAATTTCTGATACACCAACTTGGTTTGCCAATATATATGGATGCCTTTTCAGCCGCATATAAAAACACACTTTTGATGCTGAGACCATTCTTCTGTAAAATATTTTCCAGGTTCTGCTTTAGCCATATACTGTACTGTACACTCCTCCCAATATTGTGTATTTGTCTGTGTGCCATTACTAGGTAGTGGAATACTATGACTTGTAGTCCAAAGAAGTAGCATTTACAAGCCCTGTCTCTGCATTTTGGGGGGAAATATGAAGAAAGAGAAATGTGTTCTGGAACTGCATTGCAATAACTGGGAGTAATAAGAGAGGTAACTACCGGTATGTTAAAATCCTTGTGGTTTAGAAAACAGAAGTCTTTCAAAATGTTTTAAATACTGTTCTGTCTAACTATAAACCACATATCTCTCTTCACCTCTGAAATCTAAAAGCTTTTCAATATCCTAACACTAAAGATTTCTCACTGCCCTCCAGTCATGTTAGAAGAATGGTTAAGAACAGAGCACTCTGTAGGGCTCCAAGAAAAAGATAATATATATTTTACAAGAGGGGAAATAGAAATGAGAGTGATATATGACATTATAGACCCGTGGAACAAAGTAGTAGAAGACAGTGAGTGGTGAGGCTATTATGTAAAGACAAAGGGACAGGAATATTATATTACAAATTAAAATAATGAAAGCCCAGAGGTGGAATCAAGGGAGTCTGGCAGAGACTGCAGGTGCAGACAGCCCCAATGAAAAGCTTGGCTAAATTGCTTTTTTAAAATCTACAGATTCTAGAAACTGACAGATTTGAAGGATGATTTTGAAGGGAGATTTAGAGAAGTAAGAAAGAAATCTAGGTGGGGGAATAAAGGTGATAATAATGGCTAACAATCCAAAGGGCATAA
This sequence comes from Urosaurus nigricauda, assembly GCA_034509955.1. Classification (NCBI taxonomy): domain Eukaryota; kingdom Metazoa; phylum Chordata; class Lepidosauria; order Squamata; family Phrynosomatidae; genus Urosaurus; species Urosaurus nigricauda. Next base: position 53,794,436 of record JAOEGL010000001.1, read on the forward strand.
AAGACTAATAAATGTAGTAAGACAAGAAGTCCAAATAATGTTATTGATTTATTTTATGGAGGTTGCTGATAAAAGTGCAAAGGAATTTATTGTCAGATTATTAACTGTAACCAAGACAGTTCAATCAGGACACAGAAGAACCTCTGTGACTCCTTCTGTTTTTAAAAAATGGTTTTTTAAAGCATTAGATATAGGCCAATGAGAAAAACTGACAAATGTGCTGCATAATATAAATTATTCTGGGGCCAAGCTCCTAAATCTTCGCATCCTTTCCTACACAACCCTTCCATTGAATGGAAAGTAACACAAAGGAATACATGGTAGAATGTCAAATAAATACATGCTCTAATGCACAAACACATCTATGTACACAATGACACTACATGAACAACTCTGCTTCATCAGACCGAGAATCGGGGCTTTCTAGATTGGCAGGAAAGTGTGACGTGAAGTTGCCTTTTCCTTAATGCTTAGCAGCTGCACCACAGCCTTTAGATGGAGCTGCGCTGTTCCGCAGTTTTTAAAAAAGAAGCTGGGAAAACCAGCACCTTTTTAAAGGTGCTTCTTCTCCCCTAAAATGCAAAAAAAAAAGCGTTTTCATGGCACACTTTCCCTTTTTCTCATCTAAAGGCTAGAGTTTCATGCAGCCATGAACACACTTCTTTTTGTCAATCTAGAAAGCCCAATAGAATCATAAAGTTGGAAGAGATCATAAGGGCTATCCAATAAAAAAAACCCAGCTTCATTTATATACCGCTTCCTACCGCCTAAGGAGTGTCTAAGTGGTTTACAACTGTAATAATAATAATTATTATTATTATTATTATTATTTATAGCCCGCCCCTCTGAACTGGCAATCGGGGCGGGGTACAACATAGTTAAAAGCAGCACAAGTTAAAATACAACAATCCCAATTCCCCTCACCCACCCCTTAAAATAGAATTAAATAGCTAAGAATTAAAACATAGTGCAAATAAAACATATAAAAGTAACTGCCCAAGCTGTGTGAAACAATTACGAAGGGGGGGGGGGAGAGGAACTAGGAGAAAGAGTCAGCAGTGGGTATGGAGCCGGGAAATTAAATGTTATCTGGGAAGGCCTGCCAGAAGAGGTGCATCTTTAAGGCTTTTCTAAAGCCGTCAACAGATGTAATAAGACGCATCTCATCCGGCAGGTCATTCCATAGCTTGGGGCTATGGCTGAAAAGGCCCTCTGGGAGGTTTGTGTCAGTCTGGTCTTCAAGGGCTGTAACAGATTCCTCCCAGAGGACCGGAGTGTGCGGGGGAAATCATATGGGGAGAGGCGGTCCCGGAGGTAGGATAGACCCAAGCCATGAAGAGCTTTAAAGGTTAAAACCAACACCTTGTACTGGGCCCGGAAACTAATTGGCAGCCAGTGGAGAGCTTTAAGCACCGATGTTATGTGCTCTCTCCTGGATGTTCCAGTTATTAACCTGGCTGCCATGTTTTGGACTAACTGCAGTTTCCAAGTTAGGCACAAGGGTAGCCCCATGTAGAGTACATTACAGTAGTCCAGGCGAGAGGTTACCAGAGCATGTACCACAGTTTCTAGGTCCCTCGTTTCCAGGAAAGGGTGCATCTGGCGTATCAGCCGAAGCTGATAACAGGCACTCCTGACCGTCGCACTCACCTGACTCGTCATGTGAAGCGAAGAGTCGAGGAGTACCCCCAGACTGCGAACAGAGTCCTTCGAGGAGAGTGTGACTCCATCGAGGACTGGAAGTTGTATTCCCAACCCTGGCTTCGGTCCTGAGACAATGAGTACCTCCGTTTTATCTGGATTGAGCTTCAATTTGTTTTCTCTCATTCAGTGTGTGCAGTGTGTAAGCTACTTGCCCCCAACAATCTGGGTACTCATTTTAGCAACCTTGGAAGGATGCAAGCCTGAGTCAAGCTTGAGCCCTTTTGCTGGTATTGAACTCACCACCTTATGGTTTTGAGTGAGTGGCTGCAGTACAGGCATTTAACCACTGTACCACCAGAGCTCCTATGCTAAATCAAAGCATCCCCGACAGATGTTTAAAGATCTCCAAGGAAGGAGACTCCATCACTCTCCGAGTGAGTGTGTTCAACTGTTGAACAGCCTTTACTGTCAGGAAGTTCCTCCTGATGTTGAGCTGGCACCTCAATATGACATTCCTTCAAATATTTAAACAGGGCTATCATACCAACTCTTAACCATAAATAAGTAGTTTCTGTGTACCCGGAAAAATCTGAAGATATGAAGTACTCTACAAAGCCTACAAAGTTAGCCAATAGAGGAGGGATAAAGACATTCCAGCTCAATAAGGCAGGGTTTGTGTATGCATGCACACAAAGTGCAGCAAGGCAATAAGCCAAGATTCAGCTGTACAACAGTTCTGAGGAAACCAAGTGGATTTTCATTTGGACTGTCAAGTGAGAAAAGGCTCCCAGAAGAGTGTTTGAATACAAAAAATAAATTAAATTTGTGAAATATCAAAGTAAAAAATACACATATACACCACACACTTTGTGAAGAGATGCTGGGAATTGCTACTTCATGTTCCAGGTTCTATTTATTGTAACATCCAAATTTAGACTGGGAGACCATGCTTTGATGTTGACTGGGATATTCTGGTAGGGGTTCTCCAAAATAGTAACATTTGCAAACCCCCAAGTGTTGCATAAATGTAAGGATTTCTGGTCAGATTTGTTTCATTGCAATATGCCAACTCCTTTTTCTATGGTTCTCAGAATCTTAGCCTGTATAAAAATTTGTTCTTCTCTGTGTTATTTATCCAAGATCATGCTGAATCATTTTTGACAGCCTCTGTTCTAGATTATGCATCAGGGTCATCGCCAGGGCACACTATATTGCTGATCCTGCAGACAATACTTAAAGTGTCCAATCCTGCAATAACTTGTCAGTTATCATAATACGAAACTATCCCAGAGCACAACGCAACAGCCACAAAGGCAATAATCCATACTAAGTAACAGAAGTGCCAATGATGATTTTAATGGGCAATGTGATGCCAAGAGCAAGATCTTAACCTAGAACTGGTGGGGATGGATGAGAGAGCAATCATTAATTTCTTCCTTTGGTATGGTGCCATTGCTTGATTAAATGGTTATGCAACATTTGAGAATAGGAAACATTGAGTGTCATCATCCGAAAACTTCCTTGAACATATGGAAGCTTACAGGAAACCATCAACTTCAGGGCAAATCCATCAACGATCGGGACATTTAATAAATGATGACAAGAATATCCAGACAGAGTGAGATGCAGAGAAGTATATATCAGCCCTAGACAAGCATACAGATTTTTGTTATCAAAAACGTTAGCGAAGAGATGTTCAGTTATATTTCTGTAATAACTTATCAGTCCTGGATCATATTTTTTAATGTTTACTAGCAGAAAGAGAGAGAGAGAAGGGCTGAGATCCTAACACATAGCTATGTTTCCATAGATACATCTCCCAGTTTTACCCCTGAAAAGCAACAGCACCCCAATATGGCCATTTCCATGCTGCTGAAGAATGGGAGGATCAGCAGAGAAGCATTCAGCTATATGCCTGTTGCTGAATGTGCTGCAGCAGACAGTCACGGGGACCTCAAAGGATCCTTGGGAGACCTCTTTAGATGATATCCTTGCAACACATTCAACTACAGAAAAATAGTTGGGCAAGTCTTCAGTGATCCCACTCCCACTCATCAACCACATGGAAATGGTCGGGTTGGGAGTGGGATACATTGCTTAAAAAGTAGGATTGGAGGAGACATTTGGCATTGCAAAGTCACTAAATAATGCAGTGATGAAAAACTGTGGTACAATAGTGCAAGTTGGAAATAACAACTCCAAAGCTCCATGTGGGGTACAACATGGATTCAAACATATACAACCATTTAAACATATGGGTTAAAACACATAAACAATGGACACATTGAACTCATCCAAACATAAATTTTTAAATGTACCAATTTAAAATTCATAGTTTAAAACCAACTGGATGGGGATGCTGGAAAAGATAAGTCTTTAATACTATTTTAAATTCAGACAGCAAGTTTAGATGTTGGCAGGTCATTCCACAATCTTGGGGCAGCTGACAAAAATGTCCTCTGGCTGCCCCTAGACTATGGAATGAACTACCAGGAAAGCTTTGAGAGCTAAACATGCTACCTAATGCTATATGCTGATTTAATACTCCTATAACTTACTAACAAGATGCCAGCCAAGGTTTTCTATTGCATTTTAGCATTATATATATATATATATATATATATATATATATGAAGATACTTTAGACTGCTACTGCTAAATAAAGTATTGGAAGTATTGGAACACACCTCTGCCTCTGTAGAAAATTCTTTATACAAAGATTCAGGCTCTTTTTAAAATAATATTTTATTAGTTAATTTTCAGCAGAGGTATGTTCCAATACTTTATCTGACATCAATACCAGGAAAGATTCTAGAGCGGATCATTAAGCAGAGAGTCTGTGAACATTTAGAAGGCAATGCCACAATCACAAAAAGCCAACATGGGTTTCAGAGAAACAAGTCCTGCCAGACAAATCTGATCTCTTTTTTTGATAAAATTACCAGCTTGGTAGATGAAGGGAATGCTGTGGATATAGTATATCTTGATTTCAGTAAGGCCTTTGACAAGGGTCCCCATGACATTCTTGCAAACAAGCTTGTAAAATGTGGGCTAGACAAGGTAACTGTTACATGGATTTGTAATTGGTTGAATGGCCGCACCCAAAGGTTGCTCAGCAATGGCTCCTTTTCAACCTGGGAGGAAGTGACCAGTGGGGTGCCACAGGGTTCTGTCCTGGGCTCAGTGCTATTCAACATCTTTATTAATGACTTGGATGACAGAATTGGGGGCATACTTATCAAATTTGCAGATGACACCAAATTAGGAGGAGTAGCCAATACTGGGCCAACGCTAACAAAATGAAATTCAATGCGGAGAAAGGCAAGGTACTGCACTTAAGGCGCAAAAATGAAATGCACAGATATAGGATGGGGGACATCTGGCTGAATGAAACTATGTGTGAAAGGGATCTATGAGTTCAAGTAGACCATAAGTTGAACATGAGTCAACAGTGCGATGCGGCAGCTAAAAAGGCCAATGCTATTCTAGGCTGCATCAATAGAAGTATAGCGTCTAGATCAAGGGAAGTAATAGTGCCACTCTATTCTGCTTTGGTCAGGCCCCACCTAGAATACTGTGTCCAGTTCTGGGCACCACAATTCAAAAAGGATGTTGACAAGTTGGAGTGTGTCCAGAGGAGGGTGATTAAAATGGTGAAAGGTCTAGAAACCATGTCCTATGAGGAGAGAAAAGAGATTCCTCCTCAACATTAGGAGGAACTTCCTGACAGTAAGGGGTGTTCAACAGTGGAACACACTCCCTCAGAGTGTAGTGGAGTCTCCGTCCTTGGAGGTCTTTAAGCAGAGGCTGGATGGCCATCTGTTGGGTATGATTTGATTGGGAGTTCCTGCATGGCAGGGGGTTGGACTGGATGGCCCTTGTGGTCTCTTCCAATTCTATGATTCTATGATTCTATGATTCTATCTATCTGTTCCTTAATAGCTAGAATTTTGTTTGTTTCTGTCATAATTTAGCAGTTACCATATAAGAAACCAATTCCATGTCTTTTGGATTATTTCTCCACAAATGTGTGGTGCATCATACTTTACACATCAAATATTATCTCAAATAATTTAAATTGTATTTTTTTTAAAAAAAATCAGTGGTTACTCTCTCTCTCTCTCTCTCTCTCTCTCTATATATATATATATATATATATATATATAGCCTCCAGCATTCTGAGGCTTAAATTGTAACTAATTTAAAGCCTAATAATTTCATTGGGATTTAATCTACCCTACTATGTACTCAACCCACACTAAAAAAATCTTATTATCTGAAATGTTTTCACAAAATTCTTTGGTTTTGCCATATCTGAAATAGTCTTAATGCATTAACAGACTCCTATTCTCCATCAGATTTTCAGAATCTGTCTTTTTTCATATCTACTTCTGGTACACACTACCTGGCTTATCACAGATAACAGCTTGCTTCTCTTTTCACAGAACTCAGAATTCATTCATTCCTTAGAGACAGAATTGCTGAACATGGGGATGGGTTTCAGAATTATGATTCTGAAAGTCATAGCCCAGATTTCCCTGTTTCTGTAGCCCAGAATTCCCTGTTTCTGAAAGTTGTAGCCCAGATTCTGGGAGCTGCAACCCAGCAATTAAGAACTAAAAAGGATGGCTGTGCTATCACAATAGTTGCTGGTTTTCTACAAGAAAAGATTTTTTAAATAAATAGATCTTTTACTTTGGAGAGTGAGTATGGTTTATAAATTCATGTTAGACATAATATGTAATCTCAAGCCATTATGAAGCACAAGACATTCTGGATTAATATGCATTAATAGCAGAGGTTAGGAAAGTTACTTTTTTGGACTACAGCTTCTAGAATTCCCCAAGCCAGTATGGTCATGGGTACCCTGGTTAAAGGATTTGGGGAGTTGTCGTCCAAAAAGCCACCTAATCATACACAAACAGAATTATTGCATCTGCACTGATAGCTGCATTTATTGAAATGTAAAACCAACATTTCAGAGCTAAAAGAGATTCTGCATCTTTTTGCAGTCAATTACAATGGACTGTATGGGACCTTTTAAAGGTCAAAGGTGCTACAAGATCTCTCTATATACTGATTCTAGAGATTAACATGGCTACATCTTTGCATTCTACTACCCCTGACTCCTTGTTCTAGCCACCTTGAATCCTAGTTCCATGGAAAAGGCAGGATATAAATTGGATGGATGGATGGATGGATGGATGGATTCTATGACAGAAATGCCTTGCCCTTCTGATTGCAAATTTAAGATCACCATCCCTCTTAGCAAGTTAGTAAATCATTCTCACTGGCTTAAACGGAAACTCCAGCTGTGAATGGAAATGTAGAGATGTTCCATCTTGGTTTCAAAAATAATGTGACCTTGAAATCCACAGTTGTTTTTTTCCTTCCCCTTAATAAAAACACCATTCTCAATAATTAAGTTAAACATAGTGATAGTTCCTGCTGTGAAAAGGCTACAGCACTGGCAAGCATCCTAAAGTAGGATTAGTCTACTGGGCAGCTCTGTCAATGCTTGAGGGCACAGAGAGTATGCATTGCAGATTCAGTTTAATAAAGTCTGATTAGATTACTTTCTCTGGTTTGTTTAAAGCACAACTGGCCACAGGATAAATAATCTTTTTTATCTCTTCACTCTGTTCATTGTCTTGTCTGGGGTTGAATTTCTAAACACTGAACATACTTAAGTCTTACGAAACTAGCTCATGGTTATGAAAATAGCTTCCTTCCCCACCAAGTCCAATTTGTGCAGCATTATTCCACAGTCTTTTGTTTTATACGCATTAGCTGGCTTCTGAAATAGTCCTTAGCAATGTATTAATTTAAAATAACTGTTGATGAAAGCTTTCTGCATCTAGTTTTGTTATAATATTAATATTAATATTAATAATAATAATAATAATATAATTTTATTTCTAGCGGGATACAAGAGAGTTATGGACATAACTCTTTTATCATCAATAATTACAGCAACACATGCTACATTTTCCCCTCCATTGTTCTGTGCAGTGGTTCAAGGACATAACAACATTCCCAGAACAGCATACTAGAAAATCACCTCTATTTCTAGATTCAGGCATCTCATCCAAACCAATGATGGACAAATTACTCTGGAGCATACTCTGAAGTGGGCCATTTCCTGACTAACCCTTGCAGTGTATTGGTCCAACTCAACTTAAGTCATAATCTTTCCATGGCCTCTTTTAATTGTACTTTGTCAAACAAGCTGCTAGATGCTTTAACATGACCAAGCATTTTTGACCTTGTGTCAGGAAGGATCACCACTCAGGCTGGTGTTAAGGGCAACTGAAAACTAGTGATTTCAGAAACCCAGCTTCCCAAGATGTTGCCCCCTCTGTGCTACAGCAAGATGATTCTCTAATTTCCTGAGCCTGTCTGCCTACTTTGGATCTTTTCTGTTTTATCAACTAACCTTTCCCAAGCTTGTTATTGGTTTACAAATTCTAGTTTCTTTTCTCAGGTTGAAAGTAACTTCTCCAAAGTCACAAATAGGTTTCCATGGTTGAGCAGGGATTCGAACCATGGCCTCTCCCCAGTGGTGTTGCTAGGATTGGTGTCACTTGGTGCAGTATTCATGGTGTCACCCCACCCCCATCGATCTTCTTCCATTTTACACCACACAGAATTCTTAATAATGCTTTGTTACACTGATGTTACCCCAGAGGACAAGACCAAAATTCAAAATGGCCTTAATAGATAAGAAAGCTGGGCCAAAGCTAACAAAATGAATTTCAACACAGAGAAATGTAAGGTACTACAATTGGGGGGGGGGGGATGAAATGCACAGATGTAGGATGAGTTTAATGAGACTACATATGAAAGAGATCTAGGAGTCTTAGTAGATCATAAGTGGAACATGAATCAAAAGTGCGATGCAGCAGCTAAAAAGGCCAATGCAATTCTAGGCTGCATCAATAGAAGTATAGTGTCTAGATCAAGCAGAGTAATAGTGCCACTCTATTCTGCCTTGGTCAGGCCTCACCTGGAATACTGTGTCCAGTTCTGGGCACCACAATTCAAAAAGGATGTTGACAAGTTGGAGTGTGTCCAGAGGAGGGTGACTGAAATGGTGAAAGGTCTAGAAACCATGTCCTATGAGGAGAGACTTAGGGAGCTGGGTATGTTTAGCCAGGAGAAGAGAAGGTTCAGAGGTGTTATGATAGCCTTGTTTAAATATTTGAAGGGTTGTCATATTGAGGATGGAGCAAGCTTGTTTTTTGCTGCTCCAGAGAATGGGACCTGGACCAATGGATGCAAGCTACAGGAAAAGAGATTCCATGTCAGTATTCAGAGGAACATCCTGACAGTGCAGTGCAAAAAGGAGCCAGAAAAAGTGGTTTCTTCTTGCGCCCTGGAACGGGTGCTATAGCTGCTGGCATGCCTTTCTTTGTGCCCCTTTGGTGATGCATTATTTAGACACAGCGGCAGTGTAATACCATGACACAGGGAGCAGTGTGGTGCGGTGCATGGTGTTACGCTGGCCTGGGGGCGGAGTCATGGCATGCGTCATGTAGACGCCATGCCTCGACTCCACCCCCAGGGTAGGCCAAAGATGCCAGTCTGCATAGCCCCTTGCTCTACTAAAAGAGCCACCACTAGAATTGAGCACCAAAGAATCCTGGCCAATAGCTACTAGTTATACTAGCATGGCTTCAGTTAATTTTTGCAGACTCTCTCATTTGTCCTTTTTTGTTTATTTCCAGTTTCATGTGGAGTGGGGACCTGTAAATGTTTGTTTCTAAATGCATCCCGCATTTAGAACTCACTCATGTGTATTTTCACTAACAGAATTCTAGCCATTCTCTGGATGCATCAACGCTTTGGAAATAATGCATCTTTAAATGTTGTAGCTCCATCCTATGGAATCCTGAGATTGGAAGTTTTACAAGATCTTTCATTTTGTAAGAATGCTGTTGCTCACAAAACTACAAATCTGAGGATTCTATAGAATGTAGCCATGGCAGTTATACACCCTAAGTCAAAATTCTTGTTTTTAAAAAAATATTTCCATAAAATCAATTTTTGACTAAAAATGGCCCCTACACTTCCAGGGCTTGTGGAGATGGCAATTTGGCCACATTTCAAAGTGAAGACTTGGGCGGTTTTAGGCCCAGGAGAGGCAATTTTTAACCAGAAGGTAAACTGGAAGTTGACTTTTGCTTTACTTTCTGGAGATGTGGGCCAACCAAGGGGGGGGGGTTAAAATGGGGAAAATAAGAAGAGGAGCTCAAAAATGGCCTTGAGGGCAGTAAATAGCTTGTGCCCAGATTTTTCAGACTTATAGCATCAATGCATAAAGCCTATCACAAGAACAATCAAATTTACAGAAATCATTTCATTCACATCTGCTTTGAATGTCTTCCCTATATGACAGGAGATGCTGGCTGACAGTTTCCAAAGAAACAAAGAAGAAAAAAGTTTTTTTTTTTTTCTGAACTATTTTTAACATACAGTTCATTAAAAAAAACTGTGGTCCTATTGTTTAGCTGCTTGCATCTGCTGAGGCTGTATCTTTGTGAATTAAACTGCAATATCATCTTGATTTCAATTACTACATGGCACAGCCTAAAATTTTACTGGGATACTGGGGAGAAGCATTCCTAGGGTTTTGGATTACACTATTGCTGAAAATTCTATTTTGGACCCAAGTGATCAGTATCAAATTTCTAAGAGCCTAGAAACCAGGCATTGGGCTTTTTCCAGCTTTTCTGACATTCTTTAATTCTGACCTCTATTTTCAGCTGTGTTTTCATCTGGGTTTTAAGGAGAATTGAGTTAGTACATTGTATGTTATGTTCATTTTATTTAGAAACAGCATAAAGCTATAGAAAATGTTCTTTAAAAATGATCCAGAGTTGACACTGACCTTTGCGCTCCTTTGGTGCTGCATTATTTAGACACAGCGGCAGTGTCTAATTACACGGATTTGACTTTTCATTATTATAATTTTTCTTCTTGTTCTTGCATGCCTTCAGTTCATTTCCAACTTATGGTGACCCTTGTGGCCAGTAGCTCTCTCTAGAGTTGCAGTCCCAGTCTCTGGAGCTCCGAGACAGAGCTTGGCAAACAGAGGTGTTTCACAGAATAGTTTAAGGGGGGAAGCCCAGAGTCCTGTTTCAGTGCCCACTTAAGACTACTGTACATGGACAGTGAAGGAGTTGCTGCATTCATCTGCAGCTGCTGTGGTATATCTGTGTTCTTGCCAAAGGATGTGGGTAATTTTACCTGCACCAAGTGCACGTTGGTATTCCTGTTGGAAGAGAAGGTCCAGCAGCTGGAGGCATACACTTCAGCATATTAGGGACCAAGAGGTTTTCCTGGATAGAACAGAATGGACTGTCCTGGACTGGAAATACACAGAGGAAGTTTCTGGGGAGGAGGTCAGTTCCTATGCACAGGAGGTATCTGGAGGAATATGACACACGGAAATAGGAAAATCAGGGATTTTTCTGTGAGCTTGCAAGCTTACATTTCAAGCTGTCTCCTTTATCAGTGATGATGAAGAAGAGCAGCAGAGCCAGTCTTCAGGGAAAGTGCAGGAGACCTTGGTAGAAGTAGCACAGGGAATGGCCAAAGCCAAGCCTCCACAGAAGTGTGTAGTGGTGGTGGGGGCCTCCTTGCTTAAGACTACAGAAGCAATGGATTGTGGGCCTGACAAGAGGCCTCAGGAAGTGTGTTATCTCCCTGAGGCCAAAAAAAAAAAAGTGACATAACAGTGAGACTGACAAGACTTGTCAAGTCTACTATCTGTTACCCCTTCGGGCAACATGGGACTACTGTGAGGCAGAGCCTTCAGAATATCAGAAAGGATTATGGGGCTCTGGGTAGGAAGCTGAAAGAGCTGGATGCACAGGATCTCATCTCATTTCTTCTCCCAGTTGAAGGGCAATATCCAAAAATAGAATGGCAAATAGCAGAAGTCAGATGGTGCCGCCAAGAACAATTTTGTTCCGGGGGGGGGGGGGGACTTCTAACAAGGGATGGGTTGCTCCTCACACCAATTGGCAGCAACCTTTTCTCCAACAGTCTCCAAAATTTGACCAGGACTTCATCAGGGTTGTAAACTGAGTTATTGGGGTGGGGGGGGAGACAGAATTCTGGAGGGCAGGAGTTCATCAAGGTCTGGAGAAAAGAGCCAAACTGTTATAGAGAGAACAAGGTCTCCTAAATTGGACGTTTTTAAACAGAGGCTGGATGGCCATCTGTCTGGGGTGCTTTAATTGTGTATTCCTGCATGGCAGGGGTTGGACTGGATGGCCCTTGAGGTTTCTACCAGCTCTATGGACTTTACCAAATGGGGAAAATTGGGGGTTTAAACAGCAATTATCCTTTTAAAATCACATAATTGCGATTAACATTTTCAGACATATCACAATTCAAGATCTGGGAATTTATTCTGGGAATAAACAGGATTTCCCCATGAATGATTTGTTGCTGTTTATTACCTGTTTATTCCCAGGATGATAGCACTTTAATTGCAATGTCATGTGAAAATGTTAATTGTGATTGTGCAATTTTCTCAGAAAAATCACTGTTTAAACCCCCAATTTCCCCTGTGTGATAGCATCCTATGATCCTATGATTCTAAGGCAATAGTACCAGGACCCAACAGAGGGAGGGGGGAATCTTACGTAGGCAGATAGAGGGGATGTCCCATGACTTTAGATATGTCTGCATTAACACACAGAGTATGGTAAATTAACAAGAGGAACACCTAGCACAGCAAACCAAATGATATATAATAGGCATCACTGAAACCTGATGAGATGAATCTCATGATTGGAATGTAGTAATAGTGGGGTATAACCTTTTTAAGCAAAATAGGTCAAACAGGAAAGGAGGAGTATCATAATCTGTAAGGGTTGTTTACACATGTGAAGGGAACCAGGACTTAAAACCTGGTAACCAGGTGAAGAGCATCTGGAAAAAAATTAAAGGAGAGGGAAACAACAGCAAAGTTATTATGGCATCTGCTACAGGCCCTCCAATTCATGCTAAGGAATTAAATGCTGCCTTTCTAGAACAGATGACCACACACTCAGAAAGGAGAGATGTAGTAATGATGGGTGATTTCAACTATTCTTATATTTGTTGGAAGTCAGACTCAGCCAAATAAAGTCTAGCAACTTCCATTAGGTCTGCAAGGTTAGACAAGCAGCTGAATTATGGGACATCAATCTTCCCTATAGCTGAGGGGGCACAGGGCAACTAGTAGTGTGACACATAGCTCTCTTCTCCAGCACTTTGCTGCCACTTTCCAGGCACCCTGTGCCTGAAGTAATTTCCTCTTTCTGATAATGGAAGCTCTAGGCTTCATAGGACCTTATCAGATGTCAGAAATTGGAAGTATAATCTCATGGCAATCTGAACGCAATCATGGGGTTTCACTTTATTGTGAATTAAAGTATCTCACGCAATTTTGGGCAAAAGGGAAGTCATTCCAAATGCAATCATGGGTTTTACGTTATTGTGAATTAAAGCATCTCACGCAATTTCAGGCAATGAGAGGGGGGGTCATTTTCGGGTAATGGGAAGTCATTCTGAATGCATTCTGAATGCAATAGGAATTCATGTGAATTTGCTAAACTAGCAAATTCACTTGAATTTGAATTGGCTCCAATTGGCTCCATTCTCAATAAAGAGAAATTACTCCCGTCTGATAAGGTCCATACATGCAAAAAGCTGATAGGTAAACAGTCCTAGTTCTACAATTGTTCAGTTTTCATTGCCGCTCCATTTTCCACAGTGAACAATGACACGGTGTCTTTAAATAATATTGTAATTGTTTTTTAAGTAGTGCATTTCCTTCAGGCATTCTTCTAATTTTGAAGCATTCCCTTTCTTCATTTTTAGTGTGAAAGGCTGAAGTGAGCAAAGCTAAAATATTTCATCATAACTTCTGTTATCCGGGATTCCTTTTTTTAAAAAAAATCCTTTTAAATAATCAGTGAAAGAACTGAATAATTTGAGATACTGTAATAGCAACTGTTTTAATAAGGGCTGGAGCCAGTTTGCTGTTGTGGTTTAAGAGTTTGTTGTTTAGACCACAACCCAGGAGACCAGGATTGGATTCCTCAAGTAGCCATGGAGTCCCAGTTTTGTTTAAAAGTGGGATACAAACAAACAAACAAACAAACAAAAATTGAAACTCACTGGGTAACCTAACAGTCATACACTCTTAGCTCTAGAAAGTCACATGATAGGTTTGCCTTAGGGTCACCATAAGTCAGAAATGACTTAAAGGCACACAACAACAACAACAACAACAACAACTTTTTCAGCTGGAAATCTGCAAATATTTTATTTCTTAGTAATGCTTGTTCATTTGAGACAGCTGAGTTGGTCAGCTTCCAATTACATGTCACCAAGGAAGCCACCCGAAATGCACCCTCCCGCCACCTATGTGAGATAAGAGGTTAGTTATCTGTTGATCTGTGCAATATTCTCAGAGTACATATATTTCCTTTTAATTTGTTTGGACCACATGGTGGAAAACTGAACCTGGAAATTAAATAAAACATATCAACTGCCAACATGTCTAGATGGAGTTGGTTAGGATTTGAGGACTCAGATAAACAATGTTGCTCTGAAAAAGCACAAAGTGATTTCTTATCAATGCAAGAGTTTCTCCTGTCGCTTTAATTATTATTAAAGTTTAATAGGTCAACTTGGCAGGGCATTCATGGAGGCATTCATTCCACAGAACTGAAAAGGAGACCCCACTGCCTTTTGAAAGTGGCCTTTTCAAAGCAGTTGGGAATATCGAGATTTAAAACTCCTTTCCCTCCATTTCATGATCCCAAATTAGGAGCCAGTAGGCTCCCACACACCTGTTTGGAAGTAAAACAAGTAGGTGTTGTGATAGCTGTACAACACATATGCTCATGTTTACATCTATATGCAATTTTTAGAAATAACTGCTATAATTTAAATAGATCTACTCTACAATACTGTGACATGAAAATATTTTTATATGAAGGTAATTTTATATGAAAGTAATTTAGTTTTGTGGCATAATAGAGGTAAACAGGCAAGATGCTGGTGAGTGAGGGCCTAAAAAGATGAGCAGGATGCCACAGGCTGATCCCATGGTATTCCGCCAGCAGTTTCCACCCAGCTCAGTCCATGGGTGGATCCAGCAATGGGTGGATCTTCACATGACTGCCGCTTTGCAATGGATCTGCCACTGTCACTGCATGACTCCTCTGCTGCCACGATTGCATCTATCACAAAGATGCCTGCAACAGCCCATAAGGATGGATATGAGGTGCCTGGCTACACCCATCTGGCCAGGCACCTCCTTTCGACATCACAGGCTGCATTTGGGGCCTTTGGAGCAGAGGTGGTGGCAGCAGGTAAGGGGCATGCAGGTGGCACAGTGGGACATGCATGCAAACAGCCACCCAGGATGGCAATGTCAGATTTCATGTCTTCTGAGAATCTCCAGAGTAAATAATGACAGCTTTTAAAACATTTTAAGGTGCTGAACTGACTGGATGCCATCCAGCCTGTTTGCACCAGGACCAAGGATTGGACCCTGTGTCATCAGGACTCCTCACCTTGGGAACGGGGGGGGGGGGGGGGAACGTTTTATTTGGCCCATGCAGACAAGACCAGGGAGGGAGGGCAGGAGGCTACTATCAGGAGATATAGGATTCTTTGTTTTTGTCCTACCAGCTGGCTGATGGGACAGTTTCGCATGAGCAAGATTACTTGGTTCTGCCTTTTCAGTGTCAGAGCAGGTTGCACTTTGAAACATGGAGCTCTCCTTGCCTCTAGTTCTCACCAAATATGAATTCCAAATGATCAAAATAAGTTAAATTACCTAATTTGATTTTTTTTACATCATGACAGTAATTCTCTGCCCTTAGACTTCATGAACAAGCAATAGGTTTATCATATGTGTAATATAGAATAAGGGTATTTATATTTAGCTTGTGTGTGATCTTTAATTTATGGCAAAGTCTACCCTTCAGTCTGCTGATTGAAGCCAGCTAAATGGTCCTTCATGGAATATTCTCAGCAGTTTACATATTGGGGAGACAAATGCAGCTTTCAAGGGTTAAGGGATATAAAGTGTAGCTTTAAATATCAGTTTTTAAAAATTAACTCAGTGAATATTTTGTTACATTCCACAATTCAAAGAAGCATATATCCAATAGGAACACGGGAACAGCCTCAAATTGAATTGGACAATTGGCCTAGCTAACTCAGCATTGCCAACACTTGATGGGAGCTGCTTTCCAGGTGCAGACTGAATAATGCCTTTACTGTTTGGACTAAAACTGAAAGGAGATTTGGCACCCCACTCAGTAGTGTCCTCACACTGGGTGTCACATGGGGCAGAGGTGGGGCTTCCAGGGAGTGGGGCTTCTGGGGGTGGTATGCATCTGCTCCCCTCATGCTACCCTGCCCTTTTCCTGATGAGGAAAAGGACATGCTCAGGGATGGCATGGGGGGGAACGTGGGGACGGTGTGTAGGGAGGACAGGGATGGCACACAAGGGAAGCATGGAGATTGCCTGGGGGAGGGCTCAATTGGGTGTCACACTCCTTCTGGGGTGTCATCCAGTAGTCCCACCACTGCACTACTCCCAGTGCTGCCACTGACCCCATTAATGTAGGCCACCAACCTCTAATATCTTTTTTGCATGTAACTGGCTGTATACTTCTCTAGCCTCAGTTTGCAAAATTAATGAAATTTCACAAATGGGGTTGTCCCTTCAAGTTGCCTGCCTACCTATGATGACCCTGTGTATTTCACAGGGTTTTCATAGGCAAGGAATACTAGAGGCGTTTTTGCGAGTAATCTGACATATAACCTACAGCACCTGGTATTCATTGATGGAATCTCATGAAAGTATGGTGGGCCCCTAGTAGCTTCTGGGGTATCTCCCTCACCCATGGATACAATAATATGTGGATGCATAAGTCCCATTAAATACAATGGCATAGTAAAATGGTGCCCTTATCTATAATGGCAAAATCCTGGTTTGCTATTAGGAATTTATGCTTTTTAAAAATATTTTCAAGTCATGGATGGCTGAATCCTTGGACGAAGAATCCATTGATAAAGAGGGCCAAATGTACTAACCGAGGCTGACTCTGTTTAGCTTCAAAAATCACATGGGATCTGCAGCCATAAGTGTATTGAGCCCCTATATTTATTTATAAAAAGCATTTATGTGTGTGTATCTTTGTGTATATCCTTCGATCACCTAGCTGGTTTGAAGGATTCTTCTACTTGAGGTCTGAGACTTACCCTATACTGCATGCTGTCTTCAAACATTATACAGTATAATTGTTTATTTGTATAACTGCAACTGATCCTTGGTATTTTGTTTTGTTTTTAAATACAGGGAACAAAAATGTGTTATTGTGGGGGTGACTCTAGGATAAATCTTTGAAGGTCACCCAGAGAAAGTGATATTAAGATAGGGTGGATTTTAGTGACACATAATCAGGAGAAATCAGGATAAATTGAGATTGTCTCATTTCTAATCTGATTGACACTATGAGGTTAATTTAAACGTAAAGGGTCAGAGGTTTAATTTGATACAAGTATTTGTGGCTTTTTCATACATGCCAAACCTTAGGTGAAAGGAAGTTCACTCTCGTATTAAGAGTGAACCTTGCTTGTCACTCTTTTAATAACCAGCTGACACTTAGAATTTAAGTAGGGGCATTTTCTTGATCATTGCATTCTGGCATGTGGTAGGCATGCTGATGGGGTTTTTTCCTACCATGAGACTACTCTTAAAGGAACAAGCACTCTGTGTAAGCCTATGAAAAAAAAGAGAAAGATCAGAAGAGAAGCAAAAGAGAAGAATCTGAAGAGGATCAGGAACTCTGCTCTTTATTTTGTGCAAAAACTGGTGCAGTGAGCTTGTGGGGAAACAGGGGGTTAACAGACAAATGACTCACTCTGCTTCATCTCTCAGAGTATTTACAGAGGAAGGAAAAGCAAAACAGTCAGGGGCCAAGATCCTGCATTGGTCCAGCACAGTGTAAATATTTGCCAACACAGTTACATTATGCAACCACTCTGCTGAATGCCAGCATAGTGTAACATATGTATATTGGATCAATGGTCAATGCACATTATTGACAACCTATTGTGTAATAATAATAATAATAATAATAATAATATTTATTTATTTCTAGCCTGCCCCTCTGAGCAAGCAATCGGGGTGGGTTACAACAGAGGAGATTATACACACAATAACAATATACATGAATTAAAAAATAAATGGCAATGTATTAAGCAATAACAATAAAATCAAATAGCAATTAACAATAACTAGCAAAATACCTAACAATTATACCAATAAAAATACATAGTAATTTAAGCAACAGTAAAATTAGCAAAGCAAAATACATAACAATTAACAACGCAAAAATATATAGCAGTTATAGCAACAACAACAAAATACATAGTAATTATAACAAAAATATCCAAAAATAAAATAAAATTAACAAAGCAAAATACATAACAATTAACAAACCAAAACAAGGAAAAAGAAAATAATCCCCATTCTCAACCCCCCATCGCAATCCTAGAAACTATGTGAACTATACACAATCTAAAAAAAAAAGGGGGGGGGGAGAGAAGACTCCTCCTTAAGTCCAGGAGCCCAGGCATGGGAGGGGCCCAGGTAGAAGGAGGGCAAACAAACACTCTCTCAGCCAGTATTCACTGGCAGATGTTGGAGGAGAGGGAAAGAGGGTGGCCATTCCTCCTCCTTAAGTCCAGGAGCCAAGGCAGGGGAGAAGCCCATGTGGAAGAAGGGCAAACAAACACTGTCTCAGCCGGTCTTCACTGGCAGCTGTTGGAAAGGAGGGAAAGAGGGCCATTCCTCCTCCTTAAGTCCCGGAGCCAAGGCATGGGAGGAGCCCAGGTAGAAGGAGGGCAAACAAACACTCTCTCAGCCAGTCTTCACTGGCAGATGTTGGAAAGGAGGGAAAGAGGGCCAATACACAAAGGTAATATATAGGGACAGTGTGCATTCACATTCTACTCTGTGTACTTCATTTTGCTGCCACACAAACAATAGTCCCACATGCACAATTGTGCTTAAACCACTATCAGCTATAGATGACTTATGCATTGTCTAAAAAGTAACTCCACATAGTGCATAGTACAATATACACCTGTGTATGTCACTAACAGGATGCTAGTCAAAGACTGAACAAGGGAATTTCCTCTTCTCTCTTACATGCAATGTTAGGATCAAGCTGCAGCCTGTATTTTAGTGATGTGGAATAAGGGGAAATCATACTGTAGATCAGGGAAAGGAGTCTCCAGCTCACAGACCTAAGCTGAAAAATATCCTTGTGCCAGTTCAGTTGTAATCCTTCCAGCTAGGAAAGGGAAAATGCTACTGGTGAAGAGCACCTATTGATACAGCCCAAGGAGAATTGCCCTAAGTGCAGAAATAAGCTCTGCATCCAAGGTGGAACATTTGAAGATAAAAATTGTCCAGAATGATGTGGTCGCAATTGTTCTACATATAACAAAGAATATGATGGGTGTTTTGATCACAGAATGAATGTCAAGTGCCTTTCTTTCCAATTTTGTCTTAAGATTTCTTTCTTTTTCTTTTTTCTTTTTGTCTTTCATAAAACATATCCTAAAAAATGGAAGGAAATCATGAAAGTCATTGAAGGAAGAAGGTAAAAGATAGACAGACCTTAAGAGCAGCAAAATGATGGAAGAAGAAGACAATGAACAGTATGACTGTTGGAAATTCTTCAAAACTTTTCTGAGAAAAGAGACTTTTTCTTTCAGGGTACTGGTGAAGGTGTTTCAGAAGAGTTGTCTAATTATTCATTTATAGAGAAACATGGTTGTTGGGTTGTTGTTTTTTTAATGTTTTCTGCATCCTTCTTGTGTGTATTTATATTTAACATCACTCATCCTGATTCAGTAGCTGGGTTGATGAAATATTGAATTTTCAAAGATTCACGAAGCTATTCCCTTATTTCCCAAGCTCACAACCGGGATTGATGGCAAGGAGTAAAATCATGAACATGATTTTTCATGTACATTCTTTGAAGGTTTTTCATATAGAAATACAATGTAAACTGAAACCCTGACTTAGAAATAATGTTAAGTTTAATAAATGTTTTATTTTCAACTTAAACTCTATTAGAACTTTCAGTTGTTGTTAATATACTAGGATCCCCCCCCCCAACTTTTCTATTTCTGTACATATATCACTTGGATTTCAGAGTGGCCTTTGTCCAGTCTGGATTCTTGCTGATGAGGAAAATGGAGAGTGAGAAGAGTGCCCCAGACCAATGTTTCAGCTGCACAAATAGTTCTGCAGCTGATCCTTGAATGAAAATACATTTTTGTCCTCACTTGCGTTTCCTATATGCAGAAGGTGCAGAGAATTCAAAACCAGATCCTATGAGCAGCATTGCTTAGAGGTTCCAGATAAAACTGCAACCAGGAAGTCTATAATGACAAACATATGGCCACACTTGCTATTATTTGGCATCCATCGGGGCTGTCAGGATCCAAGTCCTTCAGATTTCCTTCCAAAGTGTACCAATATATCTTCTGTCTACTTTTAGTATTTTAATGCTGCCTTTAATTATGTGCTGGATGATAGGATATGTTGTCACAAAATATTAATGGTGTTGGCTGTTTACATTTCTTGTGACGGTTAATGAACAGTGGGAGTAGAGTTTGTGTTGAAAATTTGAGACCAGTCAGTTTGAATTGCTTTAATTAAGCTTGTAACAGCTTGTACTTCATTTGTTACAACATAGATCTGCTGGGAATATCTTTGATTCTTGAACAAAGCTTTCTAATTCCCTAAGGAAGCTTGGATTTTTGAACTGAAGTTAACTCTGTATAGGACAGGGATACAAGAGTAGAGATCTGGCCAAGACCACTTTCCCAACCCTGCTGCAGATCACTTCTCTATAGAATGATAAAATCATTAAGTTGGAAGAGACCACAAGAGCCATCCAGTCCAACCCCATGCCAAGCAACTGATGTCTTGCAACTGAGAAATGTGGATGGTTTGAAGCCAAGGTTAACCGCCTGCTATTGGTTGGCTGACCCAAGTTATTTTGCTACCTGAAGTGAAGAACAAGATGGTGCCTGCTCCTATTTCCATTTACAAAAGCTGACAGGGCTGGTTGTTGAATCTTTCATTGTCACTGGCAATAGTATAGCATTCTTTCCTGTAATGTCTTTCATGACAGCAAGAAAGCTTACAGAATGGAGTACCTCGCTACTGGCTTCCAGCATCTACCACTAATATCTGTACACAAGGATGGAGTTGGCCCTAATCAGAGTGAAACTGCTACATGTGTCATTAACTGCATCTTTGCATCTAATATGCAGGTTTGCCCTTTTTGCCCTTTTTCAGGTTGCATCAGTTGGAAGAAGCACTGAAAATGGGAAAATTTAAATCCACACTTGACTCATTCTCATGCTCTTTATCTGCTGGATGGCAAACTTTTTTGTTGGTCTTGACAAAAAAAAAAGTGTATTAGAAATACTTTTTTCCTAGAATTCACCCTTCCACAATAGCATGTACATTTCTATACCACTTATCAGTGAACTCTCTAAGTGGGTTACAGTCTGCATGCTAATTGCCCCCAACAGGCTAGGTACTCATTTTACTGACCTGCAAAAGGATGGAAGGATGAATCAACCTTAGATAGTTTTATACAAACATATTTTGTGCAATTGCAGGAATCTCAATGAGGAAAAGGTCTTATAGGAGTTAGCAAATTCTCAGCAAGCTGCTTCAGTGTATCAGGATAACCTCTCAGAAGAAAACAATTAATATAATTTTGTACATCTCTAGGGCTCCATCTGCACTGCAGAAATAATGTAGTTTGACACCACTTTAACTGCCATGGCTCAAAGCTATGGAATCCTGGAATTTGTAGTCTTACAAGGTCTTTAACTTTCTCTATCAAAGTATACTGGTGTCTCACAGAGCTACGAATCCCAGGGTTTGGTAGGATGGTGCGATAGTAGATAAAGTATTATCAAACTGAATTACTTCTGCAGTGTAGATACACCCATAATCAGAGCAGACATGAATTTCATTTTACCCCAGCTGGGGAAAAGCCATCTGAAAGTGTAGTGTGAGCTAAAATAAAATAACATCTCAAAATGACAGCCACTTTGCTTAATAATCTACCTTTAATTAAAACTTCTCTTTACCATTTATCAAAGTTTCAATAAATAGGAACTTTAAAAGTTCAGTGATCTTTTAGAAATATAAGATTCTCTTGCTTTTTTGCTTTTCTGGCTTCTTTTGATGGAACAGGTTCTCAGCTTGCAGCAGTTTTACCTCTATAAAAATTAATCAGAACACTTATGCCACTTCTCTGTACTATACTTATAAAATAGACTGAGGGCTTTTCCAGTAGTCAAAGGCCTTAGATCAGATAGATGTAACGTTGCCCTTAAACTTGCTACAGGCACCTCAGCCAAACTGCCAGCATCTGTTCCCAATGCATCATTTTGTCAAGGTATTGTTTCACTGAAGTGTGAAGGGAATAAGTTATTCCAGTTCATATAGGTTGTACAGCTGCAGGTTTTTTTAAATGTCTTTTTATTCATCTAGCCATACTGTAAAAATATAAGAAAACTTTAATTGATGAAATTGTTCTGCAGACACCACCTATCTAGAAAGCTGGGAGTACATTATTCCTGAAGGAAATGGCAAGCGTGGTAATGCTTTGTTTGACCACAACCTATAAAGAACTGGTTCTTTACATACCTAGAATTATTACTGTCCTGCAGAGGCATTCATGTGAAACAATATGACCTAAAATGAAGAAAAGCTGTTACCTGAAGAAACAGATATCCTAATATATTTCTGTACTTTGGTTCAATCAGTCTTATTAGATTTGTTCTTGTTCTATGTTATTTGCTCTCAAGATAACTTTGACTTTGGTGCCTCTACAAATGACATCAACTGCCCTACTTGCAAACTAAGAGGACTATGACTTTATTGACTGAATCAATTTTTTTGGTAATGTAGTCTTCCTCTTTTACTACTGTTTTCCTTTTTTCTCAGCATGATTGTCTTTTAAGTGTATTAGATATGTAAGAACATTATTTACGTAACAGGTGTAACCTTCTGGAATATATTATTTTGCAATTTTGAGGTATATAAAAAGCTAGCAAGCACAGTAAAATCAGACAAAGGTACCCACAATTCTTTGCATTTTATGAAAAAAAGTTAATTCTAAAACAAAGCAGCCAAGAGAGATGGTTGTCACAACCACTCAACATTCACAACATTGTCTTTGAAATTCTAATTTGAGACTCTGAAGATATTTATGTGAAAAAGTGTGCATATGTGATGAAGAAAGTGTGCATGTCAGAGAGAGGAGGGGATGCACATAGTGTCAACTTCAGATTCACAAAGAGCACCCATGATCAGAGAAATCAGAACAATCTGGTCAGAACTGATGAATTACCACTCCTGCCTGCCTACTCAGACTCATCTATGGATCTATGGACTTTATTACACAGGGAGAAATTGGGAGTTTAAAAAGTGAATATCCCCAGAAAATCATACGATTGCGGTGAAGATTTTCACACAACATCGCAATTAGAGCACTTCCCAGGAATAACCAGGGAATAACCCTGAACAAATCATTCATGGGGAAATCCTGTGAATGATTTGTTGCTGGTTATTCCCTGTTATTTCTGGGATAAGTGCTTTTTAATTGCAACGTCATGTGAAAATCTTCACTGCAATCATGAAATTTCCCTGGGATATTGACCCCTGATTTTCCCCGTATGATAAAGTCCTACTACTACTTTTTTCTTCCTCTTTCTCTGAACTTAGCCGAAAACTTCCTTGTTCTTATCTTGACCTCTCTTGCAAGACTGATTTCATTCTGAGCTTTAGCCTTTCTGATTTTCTCCCTGTGATATTGCCTACACACTTCTACTTCTCCTTGATGATTTACCCTTTCTCCCATTTCTTATATATGTCCTTCCAAAATGTCAGTTAATCTTAAAGCTCTTTACCCAGCCATCCCAGTTTGTTTCGGAGTCTCAGCAGGTACAAAAGTAAGTTTGATTTCACAAATTAGCCCAGGGTGCTGTGAGCAAGAAATATTTGTATGACCTTCTTCAGGGAATGCTAAAAGAAAATTGGGAGACAATATAGGGATAAAATTACTCTTCCATATCCATAGATTTTTTTAAAACCATGGATTCAACCATCTGCAATTTTAAAACATTTAAATATATATATATATATATATGTAAAAATTCCAAAAGCAAACCTTGATTTTGCCATTTTACATAAGGGACACCATTTCACGATGGCACTGAATATAATAGGACTTGAAGATCCACAGATTTTGGTATTCACTGGGGGTCCTGGAACTAAAACTCAGTGGATACCAAGGGCCCAGTGTATAAGACAATAGTCCCTGTTGTTGTTGTTGTGTGCTTTCAAGTTGTTTCCAACTTATGGCAAAACTTCACTGGGTTTTCATGGCAAGATTTTGTTAAGAGGGGTGTGCCTTGGCCCTCTTCTGATGCTGAGAGAGTGTGATTTGCCCAAGGTCAGCCAGTGAGTATGCTCAAGTGGGGAATTGAACCCTTGTTTCCAAAGTCATAATTCAATCCTAAAACCAATACACCATACTGGCTCTCTATATATACTTACAAAACAATTTGAAAATCAGCTGCAAGGATTTACAAAAACAAAAAAACTTCAAACCTTGCAATTGGTAGCTGATAGTTTTCGCAGTAGGAAGCAAAGCACTGTACTTTATGCTGTACTTTTTCCCCCTTTTGGTATATTTATCCTAGTCACATCCTAATCATAACTATTTGACAGCAAAAAGCAAGCTTAGGAAGGATATGAAAGACTTCTCCCTCTCCACACACTCACTGAACACGACATGCCTCATACCCAAATAGAAGTAATGTCTGCATTTAGTCACAGTCTTAAAGTGAAATATAGGAGATAGCAGACATCTAGGATTAGGCGTGTGTCTGTTTGAATCATGAATCTACTACAGTGTGATCAGCATGGAATTTAATTATATCCTAGGATGAGGTTGGGGTGGACAGAGGTGGCACTCAAAAGTATGCTTCATCATCTTTGGAACTTATCATCATTGAAAAAAAGGTGAACGGCGGCGGCGGGCATTTGGTGCGGCCTCTACGGCCGGGCCCAGCAACACCTCCTCCTCTCCAGCGCAGCGGCGGCGTGGAAGCAGGCCCAGGACCCAGCCTCCACGGCCAAGCCCCGAACCACCTCCTGGCCCCAGCTGCAGGCAAGAGGCGGGGAGAGGCTATAAAGCCAATCCCCTGCTCCACCTCCTCCTCCTCGGCGCGGCGGCAGGCGTTTGGTGCGACCTCTACGGCCGGACCCAGCAACACCTCCTCCTCTCCAGCGCAGTGGCGGCGCGGAAGCAGGCCCAGGACCCAGCCTCCACGGCCAAGCCCCGGAGCACCTCCTGGCCCCAGCTGCAGGCAAGAGGCGGGGAGAGGCTATAAAGCCAATCCCCTGCTCCATCTCCTCCTCCTCGGCGCAGCAGCGGGCATTTAGTGCGACCTCCACGGACGGGCCCAGCAACACCTCCTCCTCTCCAGCGCAGCGGCGGCGCAGAAGCAGGCCCAGGACCCAGCCTCCACGGCCAAGGCCCGGACCACCTCCTGGCCCCAGCTGCAGGCAAGAGGCAGGGAGAGGCTATAAAGCCAATCCCCTGCTCCACCTCCTCCTCCTCGGTGCGGCGGCGGGCGTTTGGTGTGGCCTCCACGGCTGGGCCCAGCAACACCTCCTCCTCTCCAGCGCAGCGGCGGCGTGGAAGCAAGCCCAGGACCCAGCCTCCACGGCCAAGCCCCGGACCACCTCCTGGCCCCAGCTGCAGGCAAGAGGCGGGGAGAGGCTATAAAGCCAATCCCCTGCTCCACCTCCTCCTCCTCGGCGCGGCGGCAGGCGTTTGGTGCGGCCTCTACGGCCGGGCCCAGCAACACCTCCTCCTCTCCAGCGCAGCGGCGGCGCGGAAGCAGGCCCAGGACCCAGCCTCCACGGCCAAGCCCCGGAGCACCTCCTGGCCCCAGCTGCAGGCAAGAGGCGGGGAGAGGCTATAAAGCCAATCCCCTGCTCCACCTCCTCCTCCTCGGCGCGATTCCTGGCTAAATTCTAGTATTTCAGTATAATAATAGTAACTAGATATCATTGACAACACCTCTTCATTGTAATTTGATATACCAATGATATAATAGGAAATACCATTACATAATTTATATGTAAAGTTGATTAGGTAAATTAAGAAAGGTCGCTTTTTTTCCCTCACCTTCGGGTGACTCGTCATAAATTGATTATATCAACTATACTTTCTGTTAAAGGAATTGAATCTGAGAGTTTGTATTCCATCTTAACTCTCCGGGGTATCTATTGAGATACCTTTGGGGCTCTTTAAAGGCAGCCAAATTGGATGCCATAAGAGCAACCATATCTCTTCCTTTGAAAGCTTCAGTTATGGTAACTAGAAGCTCTTTACCTCCACTTTAATATTTGATTTTGTTTTATGATATTGAACCTATTCAGACATATGTACTTAAAATCTTTTGATAAACCCTCTAATAGCGACTAGGGTGACAAGATAAATACTGATCTACTATCTAGACAGTCCAAAAGGTCAATTTATAGTTGTTTGCTATCTGACAAGTTTAACTGGATGTGAATAAATATCGAAGGACAGGAATAATTCAACTTATTAATTGGTTTCTGGGATCAATTTAAATCTAAATACTTAATTTTGGGGAAAGTTAACATGGTAAGTACTACGAAATATAAAATTTTGACTCCTATGGCTTCAGGAACAAGAATTCAATTAGCAAAAACCGCTGAAAACAAGTCAAATAAAGGTGATCTGGTAGACATGCCACCTAAACACCAAGAAAGTACGCAAATACAAATACTAATGGAAGAATTTAGGAGCTTTAAAGAAGAGATAAAACAAGACCTTAAAGAGCATAGGAAAGAGGTCAATGATAATATTAACACCAGTCTGGGTAAATTTGAGAAAAATTTAGATACAATATCTAATGAAATAACTACTCTTAAAAAGGAGATGTTGGACACCAAACTTAAAACACAAAATCTAGAAACTAAAATCAATATCTTGGAAGGAAAATACAAATCAAGAGAGAACTCTTTCCTATTGCAAGAACTTAGATACAGAGACAGGTGCCTCTGTCTAAGAGGCATACCAGAATCAACCGATGAAAATTTATTTGACAAAGTAATCCCAGGGTTATCAGATCTATTGGAAATTACAGAGGATTTAATTGAATTCGAAATTGATAAAATATTCAGAATAAATTCCAAAACTGCTAAAGACAAACAACTCCCAAGAGATGTGATACTCTGTTTAACAAGAGCAAAAATCAGAGATGAAATCATTCAAAAGAGTTATAACAGCAGATTGCAAATAGAAGGGACCTCAGTTAAGATATTTAGAGATATCCCCCAAATTATTCTGAGGAGAGGACAAGAATATAAAAACTTAGCACAATATTTATTTCAAAACAACATATGATATTCCTGGGACAGGCTTGAAGGTTTAATAATAACCTATAAGCAAAAAAGACATAGAATTGATTCAAAAGAAAAGGCAGAAGAATTTTTGACTTTCCTTAAAAAAGAAAAAGAAGAAGCATCTAACTAAACAAGGTAGATAATTTAATAAATTGGGAATAAGTATATCAAAAAACATCATTATTAACTAATTATCATTTTTTTCTGTAAACATATGTGATTACTTGAAATTGGAAAATATAATTTCACTTTATTCTTGGAATGTGAAAGGAATAAATTCAATATTCAAAAGGAAAAAGATTCATCAGTTTTTTATGAAAAAACATTGTGACATTTTATGTCTGCAGGAAATCAAAATCAAGAAAGAAAAGGCAAAATATCTTATTAACACCAAATTGGGGAAGCTATATTACTCGTTAAATGAAAAAAGGAAACAAGGAGTGGCACTTTATATAAACACAAAATTGACAAGTAAAGAAATTTTTAAGGATGACAACGGAAATTATATAGGGGTAAAAGTACAATTGGATAATATTAAAACCTTAATTGTAGGAATATATGCCCCTTTACAAAATAAAAGATCCTTTTTCAAAATGTTAAAAGATCAGATTGAAAAAAGTAACTGTGGGAAAACTATTATAATGGGAGATTGGAACGGGGTCATAGAACCACTTAGAGACAGAAAATGAAACAAAAAAAATTAAAAATAATCAAGGGAAACTTCCAAGCTCCTTTTTCAAATTAAAAGAAGATCTTAACCTGAAAGATGCTTGGACAAATCTTTATAGTGAAAGTGGATACACATATTTCTCTCAACAAAACAACTTATTTTCCCCGAATAGATATGTTTTTATTATCAGAATCTCTTATATACAAAATAAAAGATATGACCATCCTCCCTAAGATCGATTCAGACCACAATCCGATATGTCTAAAATTAAATATTGGAAGAAAATATACCCAATGGAGACTGAATACAAATTTAATAACAGATACCAACTTTAACAAACAGATAAAAGTAGAAATTAATAACTTCTTTAAAGAAAATAAAAACGAAGGAATGCCAATGAAAATAATTTGGGATACACACAAAGCTGTTATTAGAGGCCTACTCATTAAAAGAGGGACAGAACAAAAGAAGAAACAACAGCTAGAAGTACTACAATTGGAAAATAAAATCAGCAAGAAGGAGAAAGAAATACAAAGTAACCCTTCTAACAAAAAATTGATGACACAATTAAAAATATTACAAAAACAATTAGATGTCGTAACAGCTCGAGAAATAGAATGGAAAATTAAGAGAGCCAAATTAAACAACTTTCAATTTTCGAACAAATCTGGCAAATGGCTGGTGATTCAATTGAAAAAAGAAAAAGATAAAAAATATATCAAAAAACTGAAAGTCAATGATAAAATTATGACATCCCCAAAAGAGATACAAGATGAATTTGTCAAATATTATACTAATCTGTTTGGGCAAGATAAAGAAAGATCGAATCTAAAAAATGTGGATCAACTTATGGATGAATTTTACATACCAAAAATTTCAGAATCAGATAGTCATTTATTAAATGAGGAAATATCAAGTACAGAGATATCCGATGCAATAAAAAATATAAAGAATGATAAAACACCTGGCCCTGATGGGTTCCCTGCAGAATATTACAAAGAATTTGAAAAGGAATTAAATACTCCACTGAAAGAAACTATGAATGAAATTTAAAAAAATGGAATCCCTGAATCATGGGAAAATGCAAATATCATACTTATACCAAAAGAAGGTAAAGATAGAACTTTGGTCAACAATTATCGACCGATTGCCCTTCTTAATGTTGATTATAAAATTTTTACATTTATACTAGCTAATAGACTCAAAAAAATACTTAATTATCTAATTCACGATGATCAAGTAGGATTTCTCCCCA
Organism: Urosaurus nigricauda; assembly: GCA_034509955.1. Lineage (NCBI taxonomy): Eukaryota > Metazoa > Chordata > Lepidosauria > Squamata > Phrynosomatidae > Urosaurus > Urosaurus nigricauda. The sequence continues at coordinate 53,823,587 of JAOEGL010000001.1, forward strand.
AAAGAAATATGAAAAATAATGTAAGAATGGTAATTAACATGTTTGATTTCTTTGATAATAATAAAAATAGAAAATTGGCTACACTTTTCATCGACGCAGAAAAATCATTCGATTCCTTAAAGTGGAATAGCATACCTGACATTATGGATAAAATAAAAGCAGGAAAAAACTTCACTGACTGGATCTGCAGTATATATAATAAACAGACTGCCCAATTAATTATTAATGGTCAACTAACTAAAAGTTTTAACATTACTAAGGGAGTCAGGCAAGGATGCCCGTTATCCCCGCTACTCTTTATTTTAGTTTTAGAATTGCTTAATAATAAAATCAGAAATGCTGAAACTGCAAAGGGCCCCAAAATCAAGAAATATAGTTACAATTTGAGGGCATACGCTGACGATCTAGTAATTTTTGTTGAGAACCCTATAAATAATATAACCTTGGTCCTTTTGAATATAGAAAAATTCGGAAACTATGCAGGCTTCAAAATGAATAAACAAAAAACAAATATTATAACAAAGAACATGACTAAAGAAGAAGAAAAAAGATTAGAGGAAATAACTCAGTGCAAAGTAGTCAAAAAAGTAAAGTATTTAGGTATCTGGATCACCAAAAATAGCTCAGATCTCTTCAATCAAAATTACAAAATAACATGGAAAGGAATACAAAGTGAATTAATAAAGTGGTCTAAACTAAATTTATCAATCACCAGGAAAATTGCAGCAATTAAAATGTGTGTATTGCCAAAACTTAATTTTCTCTTTGCCAATCTTCCTATTATCATAAATAAAAATTCATTTATAAATTGGAATAGGGAGATCAGACAGTTTCTCGGGAGGGGGGGGGAGAAGACCGAGAATACGCTGGAAAACCTTGATAGACACCAAAGAACAAGGAGGGTTTAATCTCCCGGATCTTGAAACATATTATCAAGCAAATATTCTTTTGTTACTCTCAGACTGGATTAAACTTAAAGATCATAAACTTCTCAACATTGAAAGAGCTAATCTGCAATTTGGGCTCCACGCGTATATCTGGTATAAAAAAGACAAACTAGATTCAAATTTTCCAAAACATCTTATAAGGAAATCCATATTAGTAACCTGGCAAAAAATTAAAAACAAATTTTATGAAAAAATACCATCATGGCTCTCACCACAAGAAGCATTAACAAAAAACCCTCTCTCAAAAAATCATTGGATTAGATATCAAGACATAATAAAAAAAGATCAAATTACAGGAGAAATAAGGTTGAAAAAAATTGAAGAAATACCAAAATTAAATCAAAGAACACACTGGCTAATATTTCATCAGCTTACAAATAGATTTCATATAGACCAAAGACAAGAAGGTATAACTTAGAAGAAAATGAATTAGATAAAATATTACTGGATGAGAAACCAAAACAAGTTTCAAGATTATATAAAACGCTGATCAAAAGAAAACTAGAAACAGAGATCGTCAAAGAAAACATGTTAAAATGGGCAAAAGAGATTAAAAGAACAATAGAATTGGAAAGTTGGCAATATGCCAGAAATATCACATATAAATGTATTAAAAATCAAAATATTAGAGATAATTATCATAAAATGGAGCACCGTTGGCATTTGACACCCGTTAAACTACAAAAAAAATCTATAAATCGCAAAGTACCAAATGTTGGAGATGCCAAAAAGAGCAAGGTACGTGGTTACACATGTGGTGGTTTTGTCCACCAATTAACAAATTCTGGAACCAAATACATGATTTTATAAAGGAAATGCTTAAAATGGATTTAGAAATGATTCCTGAGATATTTTTATTGAATATGATCAACAAATGTAAAATACAAACGAAAAACAAGCATCAAAGAATTATTATATACATGATCTCGGTAGCAAGAATTTTAATAGCAAAAAAATGGAAACTTTCAATATCACCAAACTTAGAAGATTGGTTCATAGATATGACAGAGATAATGGAACTAGATAAACTTACAAATCAAATATACGATACTAAACCGGATACAGATTGGGAAGCTTTCGTAATGACCTGTGGGGCTTATATAAATAGATAGTAAACAACTAATAAAATAGAAAAACTAATACGATGTTTGCATTACATCATAAAAGAAGAAGCAAGATAAAATTGATTATGACTGTGTTCAGGAATATAGATACATCAAATACATACTACTCTTTATTTTATAACAAAGTATAATTTGCAGCACAAATCTTCAAAACAGGAAGAGGAATACAAAGATATAATCATGAGGAGTTTGCTGTTTGTTTGTTTGTCTGTTGTTGTATGTATATGTAGGATTGTCTGTTATAGATATTGGGTTGTGTGTGCAGAAATCATAACAATATGCGTCAAGAAATGAATTTTTAAATCCATCACAATGTTGGTGTTATTTGTAACTATGTATTGTCTAGTATTTATGTAATTTATAATAAAAATTAATTAAAAAAAGTGAACAAATGTCATGTCATTTTTTCAACCTGTACTTTTCCCTATCTATTATCTGTTTATTGTCTGTTACTGCTTTCTGCAAACTATCATCTCTCCTAATCACAGCCTTTTCATTAGCCTGCAAAGGAAAGAGAGATACAGGCAGGGTTATCCCTTCATCTCCACTGAAAGATTGTTCTATCATTTTTATCCTTGACCCTCCCTTGTCACCTAGTTGTAGCCATTCCTGCATGTTACCTCGGCTGTTTCCTTCTCAGCCAGAGCTTTTCTAGTGCCACACAAAGCTAAAGATTCCAGGATTCCATAGGATGTAGCCATGGCGGTTAAAGTGGAATCATAGTACTATAAAAATGTAGTGTGAAAGGAGTCCCAAGCTTGCTTCTTCTCCCTCCTCCTATCTTTTTTCTCCAGCAGTCTGACAAAAGAGACTGTTTTTATCAGTTGTTCTGAGAGTTTGGGGAGCAAAATTATCTGGCAAGCTTACACAAACTACTTCACTACTGGGCTCTTCAGGCCGCCCCTAAGGGGCGACCTGCAGGTGCCTCCATTTTTGCTGGATCAGGGCCGCAACAACTGTATGCTTTGGCTCTAATCCAGCCTTTCCAGGGCACAACAAGGAGCCACAAAAAGTGACTGCTTTTTGCTTCCTGGAAAGGGCACAATAGACATGGCACTGCGGCTATATGGTGCCCCTTCAGCACTGCTGAAAAGGAAATATCAGTTTACTGTATCCTGATTGACAGTAGAACAGACCTCATTTCTTGCAGTAGCTGCTGCTTAGTTTAGTGGGAGGAGGGTATTGGGCAGGAGATGCTATTTAGTTATGTAAATTTTATTAAGTAGCTTATATAAAATTTTGACAAACATTCAAATCCTTAATTCCTAAGCTCTATAAGTGGATAAGAAACAAACTTCTCTCATCTCAGTTGAAGTCTGAAACTGTTTTGTTTTTTGAACCAGAATGCATACTTTGTTAAACTATTTCAATGTGAGGGGAAGACAAAACACCTGCCCAAATCATTCCCGTTTCAATTGTGAATTTACAAAGATGCCATTGTGAGCCTCAGATAACTATCCATCTGCAAGAGGAAAAGGAGACTGCATTTTTTAACTAATATAAACGGCCCTCCTTATCCAGTGATTTTTTATCTATGGATTCAAGCATCCACGGCTTGAAAATATTCCAAAAAAAAGTATAAATTCCAAAGAGCAAAATTTGTTTTTCCATTTTATGTAAGAGACATCATTTTACTATGCCATGATATTTAATGGGACTTGAGCATCCACGGATTTTGTTATCCATGGGGGATCCTGGAACCAGACCCCAGGGGATAACAAGGACCCACTGTACAACATGCATCTCTTTTATCACACAGATATTAATTGCTGTTCTTGAGGAACAGGAGGAGACATTTGAAGTCTGAATTCAGTATGAGTGGCCCTTTGAAGTCACATCTGTAGAATATTTATAACACATAATATCTACCAATCCTCTCAAATAACAGTATTTGTTGTTGGTATTGTTATTTGTCATCAAGTTGGCTTCCATTTCTGGCAACTCTATGAATGAGAGATTTCCATGATTCCTCATCATTAGCAACTCTGATCAGGTCTTACAAACTCAGGACCATGGCTTCCTTAATTGATTTGATCCATCTATACTGTGGTCTTCCTCATTTCCTATGCCTTCCACTTTATTGCCATCGTTTCCAAAGAGTCATTTCCTCTCATGCTATACCCAAAGTAAGATGGACATTAGGAGGAACTTACTGACAGTAAGGGCTGTTCGACAGTGTGGTGGAGTCTCCTTCCTTGGAGGTCTTTAAGCAGAGGCTGGATGGCCATTTGTTGGGGATGCTTTGATTGAGAGTTCCTGCATGGCAGGGGGTTGGACTGGATAACCCATGTGGTCTCTTCCAACTCTATGATTCTATGATCCTATGATGGCATTCAGTATTGCAGATATGAATTCGTAAGATTGAGTTATGGATTTGGAACAGCTCAGTATTTGGTAAGACTATATAAATGCCACCCCAGCACCTTAAGAGCAAGCAGCTGGATGGGGTAAAGGTTGTTCATTCAGCTTCCAATCGGAGCAGAAGGAGAATGCCATTTCCAATTTCTTTCCACCAACAAGTGAGGCTACAGCAATCAGAAGCAAAGCTCTTATTGAATGTCTTTATCACAGCCACACTCACTAGTGGGATTGGGGTGGAACTATTCTCCTCCTTGTGCTTCGATCAACAGATGAACAGAACTCCTTCACCCAGTCCTGCTCCTGGCTGTTAAGGGGGACTGGGCAATATTCTAACAATATTCTGCTTTGGCTACTTAGTTACATACTTATGTTTCTTTTTGGCAGTCCATGATATCTCGCCTCCAGCACCACATCTCAAACAAGTTGATTCTCTTCCTGTCAGTTTTCTTCACTGTCTAGCTTTCACAACCATATATTCAAAATAACAGTACACTTCTAGGCAATGTTGCTGTCAAATAGATATGCTCATTTGTACCAATTATCTGGAATAATTCATGCATTTCTCCAGATAGGTATGTCCCTATAAAGCCATTGAATGCACAGAAATCCTTATGACAACCCTATGAATTGGAGAGGATGTGCAGTTAAAGTCTATCCCACTGTATCAGAAGATTAGATTTTAAAATAAGCTTAAGAATGGTTAGAATCCTGTTGATATCACATGCATGCACAAATTCCCTTACTTTTGTCATTGCACAATCATAATATTCAGTTCACACTTGTGTATTGCCCAGAAGCATAATGGTTGCACTTGCAATTGCAACTTCTTAGCCTGTATATGACTGTTTGTCAATGCTTTTATTTATTTAGTATTTATATCCAACTCTTGAGCCACAAAATCTTCAAAAGCAATTTATAAACTGTTAATATGACAGTTTCCTGCTTTCAGGTTTATAATCTAATTAAGGCATGGGACATAAAGAAAAAGGGATTGCAGTGGGGGAGGAGATTAAGGAGTTTATTGCTTGATGTATTAATTCAGCTTACCTCTCCTGGTTTAAATTTCAATTCGGGAGGCATCCTGATGTTATCAGAAGATTTTTGCTGCTGAATTTGCCACCTGAATACATCCTGGATGCATCCCTGCTTCCAGGAGCGCTCCAGCGGCCATTTTCTTAAGCAGAAAACCTCCCAGATCTGAAAAGAGCTGCACAGAACATTCCTGGAAGCAGGGATGGACCCAGGATGTATTTGGGCAGCAAATTCAGTGACATAACACCTTCTGATAACATCAGGATGTCACCTAAATTAAGCTTTAAGCTGGATAGAGATAAGCCGAATTTAAAAGCCAAGCAATAAGCTCCTTAGTTTGGCAGAGGCCAGGGCAGTTGGGATTGAGGGAGGTCCTTTCATCTGTTTCTGGGCCTAGGCATGATGGAGCTGTGCCTGGTTCTTCTTCACTCCCTCTGAGGCCAAAGCAATGGCAGTTGGAATGGTATAACTTGCTTCACTGGGACTGCATAAACAGGGTAAACGTTGGCTTTATAGCCATCTGATTGCCATTCTGTATCCCCTAATGCAGAAAGGGACAATAGCAAAGAACATTGGCTGACATGAAAGTGGTTGCACAGTATCAGTGTTCACAGTAAAGGTAACACAGCGTAACCATCACAGAACTCTTTGGCATAGATTCATCCTATGCAGCTGTGATATAGGATCTTAGCAAGTATGCCAGAAATATTGTCCTACAAGTTAAATATCTCTGCAGTCTTATGTTAAGTGTGCAAATGACTCTTTTAAAAAAAGGAATCCCATTTCATCCATAAAAAACAAAGCTCCTCACATTTTAAAGCTGCATTCAAGCTGAGCATTTGCCAAGATTTACATCTTGTCTCTCACTGAGCATCAGAGCAGTTTGTTCTGGTCTGGAGTCATCCTTGTAAGAATGCTTCAAGACCTTCAGTGAGGCATTGAATATTTTGTCTCCTATCAGACATGAACTTCTAGAATTTTTAGCATCAACGAATTAAAGCAAATGTCATGCAGCTGTCTTGCCTAAATGCCTAGCTTGACAGGCTGCAGAGCCAGCTTACTTTAGCTGAAACAAACTCCCTAAAACCAACACAGTTTCATGGACATATATAGGCTGTAAGAAAAGGGGAGTGATAAAAATTGGGTATGGTCTAGGTTGCTCATGGATACAGTCTTTGATTTAACAGGATATCAGAAGAAAGGCTTATATCTGAAGGGCTGGTCAATCCCAGTCTGGTTTACTATAAAAATAAAGAAATGTAAAAATGGATATTTGTGATCCTACATCAAGTTATGCAGTGTGATGCTCCTTTTGTGCCATTCACCCCTGTATATACATACCCTTCCATATCTCAGAAGTGAAAATTGGGGCACAGGTGGCCAAGTGTGATCAGAGTGTGATCAAGATGGTTTTTAATAATGGGAGTAGCTACAGCGGTTTGCCTTTGTCTGAACCCACTGAGAAGCTGGAAGAAAACTACTTTTGCACTTTGAACTCAGGAGCTTATCCCATTAACATATAAACCAGCTTACCTCTTCCGCCTTGAATTTAGGATCAGGGATTCCCCCAGATGTTATCAATTGCTGGATTAGCAGGATTAGCATTTGCCAGAATCACGTGCAAAGGAAAGATTGTGTTTAGATTCTACACTTTGACCCTACAGATCAACTAGGAGTGTCTTCCTTCAGATGGAGATGAACAACACTTTTCCCCATAGTAGTGCCTGATAGCAGTGGTACCTGGTAGACAGTGAATCAATTCTAGGTTTAGTTGAGTTTAGCACCTTGGAAGCTCCTTAAAAGGTCAGAATAAAAGCAGGAACAGATTCACTCTACCACTGACATGAGACTCAGGAACTGCCAAAGTTCCCAAGAATTGTATTTCTCATCAGGAAAGCAAAACCAATGTGCATTTTTAATTCTGGTGCCATGGTGGTGCTATAATTTAAGCTAATGTGGAATGTGAAACTTTACTTGCTCAGAATTGTCAAGTAGTTGTTTTAAATCAGAGTTATGGGTTGTCTATCATGTGTTTTTACTCTGGCCTTTTAAAAATGCAGAAGCAATTGTAAAGCACAGAGTGGCAGGGGTGGAGAGAGAGAAGGGAGAAAAGTAGTTATGTGATTCACAATGGAAGTAACGTACACGCTGATGGTAAAGAGGTGATAAGCATTACTGTTATACATCCTGGGTGTAAAATTATTTAGCCACTTCATTGCAGATATTCATTTGTTCAGAGGAACAATGTGCAAAGCCAAAACTAGAAAATATTGGAGAGGAGGGTTGGCCTTTTTGTGTTGATTTAAATCATTTCTGGCTTATGGAAACCTAAGGTAGACTTATCACAGGGTTTTGTTAGCAAGATTTATTGAGAAGAGGTTTGCCATTGCCTTTTTCTTAGAGTGAGAGTGTGACTTGCTCAGGGTCACCCATTGGATAGCCAGTGGAATACCAAACCTTAGTCTCCCAAAGTCTTAATCTGACACTCAAGCCATTACACCACATTGGCTCTCATCCCCCTTCCCCCCCTGCCACATATTTTAACTACAGTTCTCATCATCCCCTGGTCAACAAGGCCACACATAACACATTTTGCCATGCAGCAATCACTGCCCAATGTAAATACCATATATACTCTCCTCTAAATCCAAACATTTATGCCCAAAAATTGAGCCCAAATCCCAGGTTGACTTATTTATAGATCACTATGGTAATTTCAGATTTCCCCATGCAGCTTCTTTCTCTCTTGAGCCAAGTAGAAAGAGTCCTAGGTGATTGATTGATTGATTGATTGATATTGCTGTTTAAGAGTCCCTCTCCCATTCACGTGCCCTGCTGTTTGGGGAATGAAGGCTGAAACAAAAGCTGAAATGTTGAAGTGAAAAGCCTCAATGAGAGTCCCTCTTGCCACACACACACATAAACACAAGTGAAGAAGCATCCAAGTTTTACCCTCAACCTATCCATGGGTCATGGCAAAATCCATAATTTTGGCCCCAAACCTGCTTTCAACTTACTCATGAGGTCAACTTATAGTTGAGTATATATGGCAAGTATTACAGAATCAAGGTTGCTTGTTTTAAATTCTGTCCCCCTCCCTTTGTTCTCTTTTATTTTTAAACATACTCTGTCCATAAATTTCATAAGGCTTGAAACTGCATGTCTCATATGATTTCTTGTATGCCAAAGCCTTAAAAATTAATGGCATTTTGAATAAAACCATAGCTATGTATTTTTCAAAAAGACAGGGCATCTTTTCAATAGCTCTTCCCCTTTGTTTACAAGCAGTAAAACAGCATATTTCATTGTAGGTATCATCTTTACTGTCTTTGTTTGAATCAACTTCTAAAAGTGGATTTACTAAAATCAAATGGAAAATAGATAAGAAATCCCTTTACTCCACTATAGATGTCCTTCGTGGCAACTGACCCTTCTTTAACACATTTCTTTTCCAATTCAACATTTCGGCTCCTGAGCTGGTTTGATCTCCTGTGTCTGCATCATTCTTACTTCACTGGCAAATGAGGCCTTTAAGGAGCACCCACAGCCATGTTTACCCAATTGGCAGAATGACAAGATTTGTGTTCAGAGGAAAGTGGCTAATGTGAATTAAATGGAAGACATTTACCATTCCTAATGAACTTTTAGCATTCATTGCAGAAATGAACTCCTTTCAAGCAATACCTTTGTACACTGCTTTTTCAACACATACAGAGGAAAGTGCTATCTGCCTTATGCACTAATCAGAGCTGGGAGGGGTTACTACTGCTCCCAGAATGTCCCATCAAGCCACATCATAGCTGGAAGCTTATAGGAGCTGTAGCCCAAACCAGTAATACTTTCATGTTCTGCAAATGCTGTTAGTAACTATAAATTGATTTGTTATGCAATATGTTCCAGTTAATTAAGATGGCTGCCCAATACTGCCATAGAAGACCTAGTTCCTGGTTGCATCCCTAGCCTCTACAGTTAAAGAATCTCCAGTAAGTGAACTCTGGAAATTCTCTGGCCACTTTTTCTTGCTCTATTTATTTTAAGATCACTGTAGATTCAGGACACAGTTATTAAGTATTACTTAATTTGGCCATAAATGCCATTTCAGACATCCATTATAATCAGTTTCACAATCTGCCAGTAGTGTTTTGAATTCAGTATTTCACTTTCTTTCTCTCTCTTTTGTCATCAGTTCTGCTGTGTCTGGGATTGCCATGTATATAATCCAAGATTTCTTTTTTCTTCTTCATCATCCAACCCCAGTTAAGTCTGACATATTGGCCCATTTTAGATTGGCAAAAAGAGGTGTGTTGATGGCTGCATGAAAGCCCAGCCTTTAGATGAAGAATAGGGAAAGTGTGCCATGAAAACACTATTTTGGAGTTTTAAGGGAGAAGAAGCACCTTTAAAAAGTAGCTTGATTTCCCCACTACTTTTTTTAAAAGGGCGCAACATTGCTATTGCATCTAAAGGCTAAGGTGTAGTTGCACGGTTAAATGGGGCTCTGTCTCTTTAAAGCACCCATTTAAAGGCAGCGATACAGGTGCGGATCATAATGGATCGTGGGTTGGGAGCATGCGTGGTGTGGACTTCACTTCTAATTAAAACGCTCAATGCCCTGCAGGTGTAAAAGCTGGGGTTTAACCGCGAAGTTTTTTAAAGCTCCCAAACCCTAGCTCCACTCCTAATCCGAACCCTAGACATGCACAGTAGGGACTCTGGGATGCCGTTGCTATTATTCTACTGTGGATAACATGTCAATTCATTCACAAAATAAAGGGGTTCATTCATGATGCACCAGTGCAATGGCACAGTTTAAAAAGGCAGAGGAAACGCAACGATAATTTGACGGATCCTCATAAGTATACATTTGTCCTGTGCAACTGCGCAGGTTTGCCGGCTGCCGGCTGCGAACTGCGCAATTGAGCAGTTCGCAGCCGGCAATGATAATTTGATTGTATGGTGTAACTGCGTTTGCGCAGTTCGTAAACCTGTGCAGTTGCGCAGGACAAATGTCTAGGGTTCGGATTAGGGGTGGAGCTAGGGTTTGGGAGCTTTAAAAAACTTCGCGGTTAAACCCCAGCTTTTACACCTGCAGGGCATTGAGGAATTGCGCAGTTCGCAGCCGGGAAGGAAAAAAAAATTTAAAGGTTCACCGCGGCTAAAAGCTGCGTTCCTTGCCGCCCATGTAGCTGTTCCGCCTGTGTTTGTAGCGTTCTGACCGCTTCCCATGTAGCTGCTGAGCCACAGAAAAGACTTCAGATAAGTCGTTCCCACACCCCTCAGTTTAGCTGCCCTGTACCTTTTAAATGCACACCTGTGGCTTGCAGTCTAGCTGCTGAGCATTAAGGTAAAGGCAACTTCATGTCACACTTTCCTGCCAATCTAAAAAGCCCCATTATGTTCTAACTGTTGGACAGAGACCTAGAGTCCCATAGGGTTTGTACACCACAATTTTTGACCATTTTTTCAGGCTTATTAACTATTAGAAGTACAGTCACCCCTCCTAACTCATGGATCTGAGATCCGCAACCTTGAATATCTATGGAGGGGTGGCCTCTACTGTTTTCAATGGCATGCATGCCTGGGGGGCACGCACACATGGGGGTGCCCCATTCAGGCCTATGGGGCTTCAATAAGTGCAAGACTCTGTTTTCCTGGGGGGGGGGTCCAGAATGGATCCCCCGTGAAACTGGAGGGCCAACTGTAATGGTACAAGCCTTCCTGACTTTTTGAAGAGTAAATGGAGATGTTTCAGAACATTGTTTCTACAACTCAGTTACCAATTTTACTTATGTGAACAGTGGAACGTTGGAAGACCTAACTGAGGCAAAAGTCACAACTTCTCTTTTGTGACTGGAAAATGTGCAACAGATGATTTTCTGATGAGAAAGTGGCTGTCACATACATGTGTCTTCTTCCAAAATTGCATTGCTGGTGGAAACAGATGTCCATCAAGGCAGAAATACAAATTCTAACATGTTCTCAGCATTCTACTTTTTTCATATGCAGGGATGTCACCATTCCTCAGGGAATTTGGATTGAGAATGAAGAAAATTAAGCAAACTTAACTAATGTCACACTATAATGCAGTTATCTATCAAAATATGTAGTTCTACAAATATATGATTCTCAAATAAAAATGTGTATAAAATGTGTCTATAAGGAAAAACTGCTTGCACAAATGTGTGCATTTGGAAGACATACAGAAAATATGTGACTGTTAGGACAAATACATACAAAATCCACAAGAATTATACAGAATTTTAAAATATTACAAGCCTCAAACTGATGCAGCACTTTGACAAACTTCCACCAAGGAAACAATTTTCACCCATACCTATACTAACCTTATGTACTATTTCACAGAGGACAGACCTGTGGTTAATGGGATTCTCTATTAATAGGTGTATAGTCCAAGTCCATTTTAATGATAAATAACATTAAGGATGGAAAGCCAACATCTTAGAATTTACAACCGGGGATCCGACTCAGCCAGTTTACTAAGTATTTCAAAAATTGCATCTATACATCTAAATTGGCACATTCTCAGTTTAAGCAAAAATGTATCTTTGGTTGTCCCTCTGTTTTCATGGTGCATACTGTAAATATCCACCATTCTTTAAGTATAAAATGTAGGGGTGCTAGATCAGAATCATTCCATAACCTGTAAATTTTAGACCAAAACCTACAGAGGGCTCCTGATGAAATCACAGGTAGTAGTGTGATAAATATGGCACCAACCGCAGTTGCTCAGAGCATGTCATACCCTGAGATCTGAGAAACTTATGAAGTAGTACAGTCTGGAAGATTCCCCCACGCACCCACCCTGTGAACAAGTTCATTTTAGGGGCCCTACCTATTGACACAATGAGGGGATCACTTGTATTGTTTTGCACATAGGACATAATGTCAATGTCTTGTCCCAGTTCTTGGACAGTCCAGTTGTCCCACACAAAGGGATTTGCTATTGTTGCTGTAATCTAAACAACATGAAGAATAAAAACTCTGTGCAGTAGCTATGCCTTTGTTTTGCTAATAAGCTCCTTTGGCATGGAACATTTCTTTTACAGGGTCAAGTACATTGTCGACATTTCATACACAATAATTAATAACAGCCACTCTCTGGGAATCAGCTGGATGGCATAGTGAGAGTATTAGAGCTATTTATTGCCATAGCAGATAAATTTTGCTCTAGCCCAGGGAAAGCTTTGCCCTACTGTCTCCAGCCAGCAGTTTCACAGCACACTGTAGACACGTCTCAGCACAGGTTGACAAATTAATCCCAGCCTCAGCTGTGCACATGCATAAATCAAATTTTCAAGCCCATGAATGAAGCCGAGGCACCCACCAGACCATATTTTACATTTAATTACGTTTGTGGAAAGTTGCTGCAGCTCGGATCGCAGAACGTAGGCTATGCCTGAGGAGATGCCAGAGGGAATATTCAAACACAACATCAGTCTGGAAAAGAGAAGCTTGTTATAAATGAGTTCAGCTGTTAGACTGCAATGGTGCAAAGAGGCAGAACAAGCCCTGGGAAATATTTGCAGTTCCAAAAGAACTAAATACTTGTAAGTAAAGGCAGGGATGAGAAACCAGTATGAATATTTTTGTGTGGAAAAGGAACAGGTGATATTTTTAAATAACAGATTTTCCACACACATACACAACTGCATGGGCTTTTTAAAATCTACATTAAATATTAAATATTTAAATATTACTATGTATTTACCTTTTCACAGCCTCGTGTATTTAAATATTACAGAAAGGTAAAAGAAACCAAAGCATTTAATAAAATAATCTCAATGTGCACATCTGTATCAAGTTTTATTACATTAATTGTACCAAGTCTAATAAATAGTCCCTATTATCACTGAAGCTTACCAGTTTTTACTGATTTTCTTTCATCCTCATTTATGAAGTAGCTGTTGCAGCAAAATCCCATTACTTTGTTTTCTATTCTTTCAAGTATGGAATTTTAGACATCTTCCATCTTCCATTTACACTGCAAATTGTCTAAAATTACAGACTGGGGGTCATCCACCTAGGCCTGTTTTGTGGCCCCCAGGTCCCCAAATGTCTCTAGAGGGCTTGGAGGACAGTTTTGAGGACCTTTTTATCAGCCGGGGAGGTCTCTTTTAAAACTGGAAGTGAAAAAGACCTCTTCTGGGCCTAAAAGGGACTAAAAACATACTGAAAATGTACCATGGGGGGGGGGGTAATTTTGCTTTTTGGCAATGAGGTGGGACTGTGACTCTCTAAGATATCCTGGCAGGCTAATGCGGCCTCCTACCCTCTCACAATTGCCCACCCCTGGTTTAGTTTACACTGACCTAGCAGGTGTTATCAGCTGGAATCCTGTACGGAAATTACATCTTTGTAAAAAGACTTACTTATGCTGTAATTACTAAAAATCAGCATGGGTTTCTCACAAACAAGTCAGACCAGACTAATCTTATCTCTTTTTTGATAGAGTCATAAGCTTTGTAGATGAAGGCAATGCTGTGGACATAGTATATCTTGATTTCAGAAAAGTCTTTGATAAGGTCCCTTGTGATATCCTTGCAAACAAGCTAGTAAAATGTGGGCTAGACAATGCAACTGTTAGGTTGATCTGTTGTTGGTTGGCCAGCTAAACCCAAAGGGTGTACACCAATGGCTCCTTCTCAGCCTGGAGAAGTGACCAGTAGGAATGCCACAGGGTTCTATACTGAGCTAGTACTATTCAACATCTTTATCAATGACTTGGTATAGAGGCCATGTGTATCAAATTTGCAGGTGACACTAAATTAGGAGGAGCAGGTAATACCCCAGAGAACAGAATCAGAATTCAAAATGATGTTAACAGATTAGAAAGCTGGGCCAAAATTAACAAAATGAATGTCAACAGGGAGAATGCATAGATATAGGATGGGGGACACCTGTCTTGAAGGTAGTACATGCAAAAGGGATCTAGGAGTCTTAATGGATCACAGGCTGAATATGAGCCTGCAATGTGATGTGACAGCTAAGCCAATTCAATTATAGGCTGCATAAATAGGAGTATAGTGTCTAGATTGAGGGAAGCAATAGCATCACTCTGTTAAGAACTCACCTGTAATATTGTGTCCAGTTCTGGGAAGCACAGTTCAAAAAGGGTGTTCACAAGTTGGAACATGTCCAAAGAAGGTGTCCAAAATTCCATTCCATGTGAGGAGTGGTGTAAGAATGTGGGTATGTTTAGCCTGGAGAAGAAAAGGTTAAGGGGTGACATGTTAGCCATGTTTAACTTTGTGAAGGGATGCCATATTGAGAATGTAGCAAGCTTGTTTTCTGCAGTTTTGTAATGTTCTTATCTAGCAGAGTCAGTGAAATAACCATTGCACAATGGGACTGATGCACAATGGGAGCAATGTTCATTGAGCTTCAGTGCACCAATGTGAATCAGGTACTCTTGCTATTGTCCCAATGAGCCTTTTAGCAATTCATGAGCAGGGCTTTTTTTTAGCACTTGAGCTATATGGAGGTTTTATTTTGCATTAATGTTTTAATTTTAAAAAATACCTCCTGCTTATTATATGAATGCTATTTTTTTTTAAAAAAAAAAGGGGAATTCTCTCTTTTAAAAAAATTTTCAACTTTCACTTATGATACTTATACCCATATTTAGACTTAGATGGAGTTTACCACCCACTTTGGGCTGCATTCTCAAGTTATTATTATTATTAGCTTTATTTATAAAGTGCCATACACGGCGCTGTACAAAAACCAAATAAAATCAAGAATATGTAAAAAGCCTACCTATGGAGTACAATCTAGAGATTAAAACAAGTTAGAAACATTATTAAAAACAGGTTAAAACAGCAGATATCAAATATTAATCAAACATCAAAACAACCAGGTCACAGTCACAAACTTCCTGGGAACGCTTCCCTAAACAATATGGTCTTTAACTCTGTTTTAAAATTGCTTAGAGACATGTTGAGCTGTGCTTGTAAGGGGAAGAGTTCCAGGAGTGCGGGGCAGCAAGCGAGAAGGGACGAATCCAGGACGGGGCAGTGGAAACCCTGGGTTGGGACAGGAGACCTTGGCTACCAGAACAGAGGGAACGGGTGGGAATGTAGGGAGAAAGAAGTTCAGAGAGATAGGAAGGGGCCAGCCCATGCAGGGCAGGAGAAGCTTGTACTGAATGCGGAAGGGAAAGGGGAGCCAGTAGAGGGATGACAATAGGGGAGAGACATGGTCGTACCAGCAAGCAGGTGAGATAATACGAACATCTGAGTGCTGAACAGAAATTAATGGGTGGAGGTGTGAGAGAGGAAGCCCTGCCAAGAGAAAGTCACAGTAATCTAATCGTGAGACCACTAGGGCATGGACCACCACTAGGGTCTCAATGCACCAGGGGCTGCTACCGGCCTCACACCATCCATGGGTTATGTCTCGGTCAGAAGGGCTCGGGCCCCCTGAGGAAGCAGCACCAGGGAAGGAGTCTTGTGTATGCCATATTTCCCATGCCCCACAGCAGAACAGGGATTTGTTGCTGGTCTCCATATTAATACTATGTTTTAATGCTTTGTAATATTAGTAATCCAAATTTATTAGGCTTTAGTCCAAAACACACTGCAGAAATTCTTCCACTATAAAATAAAGTGATTAGAAAGAAGCAACTAAACCACTGTCAATAAATGGTTAAAGTTAAAATATTTAAATTCAAACAGATATTATTGTTCCAGTCAGAGAGTTAGAAAATAGTAATAATAGCCAGACTTTTAAAAATCACACATATAATCAATTTTTAAAAAAGATTATTGTTTTAAAAAATAATTTGGTTTAAACAAATGTTTAAACCATGATTTAAATCAGCCTGATTTAAACAATCCAATGCTATAAAGTGGTACATGAAGAAGCAGAGAAAGGAGATGGAGCCTGCCACTCCAATACTGTCAATCCCTTCAACTTCATGAAATCCTAATAAAACATCTCAAAGAGGATCCAGTTGTATAGGTTTAGTGTGAGGCAAAATATAATGTTGCTCTTAGTTATGATGCTGATAAAAACAGTTTTATCTTAAATATCAGCACTCAAAAAAGAGATGTGTGTAATTTCAACTGTCACTTCTAAAACTGTTTTGAAGTCTAGCATCAGCCCTGGTGGCGCAGTGGTTAAATGCCTGTACTGCAGCCACTCACTCAAAACCATAAGATGGCAAGTTCAAGACCAGCATAAGGGCTGAAGATCAACTCAGGCTTGCATCCTTCCGAGGTCGCTAAAATGAGTACCCAGATTGTTGGGGGGCAAATAGCTTACAGTTGTAAACCGCTTAGACAGTCCTTAAGGGTATGAAGCGGTATATAAATGAAGCTGTTTGTTTGTTTTGTTTAGCTGATCAAATTCAGAATTTAGATAAACCATTTCTTGGGACTACCTCTGCCACAATCCTTTAGCCAGCATTGATATAGGGAGTTGTAGTACAAGCCTAGAATTCTATTCAGGCAATGCAACATATCCATAAGTATTCCCTTATACAAGCAAATCCTCCTTCATCTTCCACACAGTGGGCTGATTTAAAGGCCAGTCTGGCCAGACCCTGAAATCACCTGGAACGACCACCAACGCATTACCCAGAGCATTGTTGCTACACAAGTAGAGAGAGAACAGGAACTCAGCCTCAGTAAGTAACTTTTCCAAGTTCTAGTCTAGCTAATTAAACAATTCAAAAACTTAATTTTATTATATTTTATACTGTTATATTTTTAGGGTTTTTTTCTGTCAGACATTTACAGGTAACAATATTTGGTCTTTATGGGTGGTTTTTTTTTAATTTTACCACACCAATAACAAATAGGAGCACCTTCCTTCCACCAAATACTGGATGAAACTGTGCTATGTGAATTAGCCCTGAGTCCACTAATCCCTGAACATCTGGGATGACATTTTCTGAGGTTACACCTGGATTATCAGAAAGTATTGTGTCCAGCTAGATTGTGTTATGTTCCCAATACAATTTGTCTTATATAGTTTGTCACTTGTACATTTTTGTGGATTAGGCTTTAAAGACAATATGAGTAGTTGTTGTCTACCTTAAAAGGATAGATTTAATTTTCACATTTTTATTATAAATCTGATGTAACACCCACAGAGGATGATCACTTAAACAATTCCAAAGTTGGGACAATGCATCTTCAAAAAGACACAAAAAGCATGGTTTACATAAAATTTCCCTATATTATTATGCAGCAATGTGAATTTAGAATTGGTTTAAAAAGAAATAAACTCTAGAAATAAAACTCTAACCAGGATCAGTTTGCTGTCAGATGTTCAATGCTGATGAACAATTTCAGGGCTCTGTGTTTCCCTTATAATAGGGCTTTCTAGATTGGCAGGAAAGTGTGACATGAAGTTGCCTTTTTCTTAAAGGCTTGCAGCCTTTAGATGGAGCTGCGCTGTTCCGCAGCTTTTAAAAAAGAAGCTGGGAAAACCAGCACCTTTTAAAGGCGCTTCTCTCCTAAAACACAAAAAAAGTGTTTTCATGGCACACTTTCCCTTTTTCTCATCTAAAGGCTAGGCTTTCATGCAGCCATGAACACACTTCTTTTTGCCAATCTAGATCAGGCCAATGGGTCTTTATCCACAAGCTAGACCTGAGGTCCTTTCATACTAAACAATAATTTTATTTATGTTATAATAGTGCTATGATTCCACTTTAACTGCCATGGCAACATCATATGCAATCTTAAGATCTGCAGTTTAGGGAATGATATTTAGAAGTCACAGCCAGATAGCTCCTCTTGTGCCTCACTAAACTAAAAACCGAAGGATTCCATAGGATGTTGTTGTACTGGTTGAAATGGGATCATAGCTCTATAAATGTGTA
Organism: Urosaurus nigricauda; assembly: GCA_034509955.1. NCBI lineage: Eukaryota > Metazoa > Chordata > Lepidosauria > Squamata > Phrynosomatidae > Urosaurus > Urosaurus nigricauda. Next base: position 53,841,901 of record JAOEGL010000001.1, read on the forward strand.
GTATGAAAAGACTGACTGTTAGGCCCTTCAAACAGAGGTCTCCTTTGGCAGTCATTCAAGAAACTGAGCTCTTAAAGTAGAACACAGGACCACCAGGCAAATAAACAGACCAGTTCCAGCATTCCAGCATAGGATGCATTTCATAGGAAAGCAATTGTCCTCTTGTTTACATACTTGTATTTACATCATATGTCCCCTTTCCCTCTGTACCTGTTAAGGGTCTCTTCTTCCTTTTGAATATATCCCCTTTCCTTTCTGTTACAATCACAGCTGGGTTTAGTTTTAATATGGTGCTATTTGGCTCCATTGGCCCAGTTAGCCAGCTATTCCTATTTTCCTCCCTCCCTTCTGTCCTTCTTTCCTGGACTAGAAAGTGTGTCCCTAGGTATGGGGGATGAAGACCTTGCCTCTCCAAATAAGAATTCTGCCCCACAATTTCTATATTTACCGAGAGCGAGAGACTGAAAATCAGTTGTACCTAGAAGTCGTATATTTCCATTCCCCCGGTACATTTGACTGCCCCTTATCTTTGGACACCTACACTGCATTTCTAAACACTCATCTGGAATTTAAAGTTACAGCAATGCTTGAAATTGCAGGAGTGAAGGCAAAAAGCTTTGTGGGGGGGGGGAGAATTTACATGGGGGCAATCCTTTAATTTTGCGGTTCCCCCATACCTAAACTCCTAACAATTCACCCTTTGCCAATGCATTTCTTCCACAATTTGTATTCTAAACTAGGTTGGTTTAAACCAAATTACTTACACCAAATGATTTTAAAAAGAACACACCTGGTGTTTAAAATTGATTATTCATATAGATATATATAGATATATTTACTCATACACACACACACACACACACACACACATATTAATGTCCTGGCTATTGTTACTGTTTTCCAACCCTCTTACTGGAACAAATGTTTGAATTTAAACATTTTCACTTTAACTGTTTATTGACAGTTAAAGTGCTGTCAAACTGCAATAAATTTGCAGAGTGGCAGCAGTCTACATTTTATAGTGCAAGAAATGCCTTTCAGAAACAAATCTTTCAATTAGCATAAGTTGAGCCAAAAGAGCACTTGGGGATTGGGTTGTGCATCATCCAAACAGAACAATGCCAGACCTGGGTGGAAATGGTCTTTTGGTTCATGCAGACAAAGTTCATGCAGATATTGGTGTAGTCCTGTATTCCTATATATAGGCTACCAACTTGTCACTATAATTCCCAAAGTTTACTGAAACATATAAATCATATCAAAGCCTAATGAGACTGGATTGTTAATGTTAAAAAGCATTAAAATATGGTTAATGGAAAAAATAAAACTCTTTGTTTTTCCAGCCCTACTGAAAACACTTTTGAAAGATCTAGAAGCTTGCCATCTCCCCTTTAAAAAAAAGAGATCCCTGACCTGGAGGTAATGTTCTTCCAGTGTTTGTTTGTTTGTTTTGCATAATGCCATTATCTGGCATAAAGCTTCAGTTTAACAGAGGCGACTAACAAGCTCAGTCCATGCTCTCAGTTATTTTGCTGGAGTCCCTTCCTTTAAACCTATTTAGCCCCATTAAAGTCAATAGAACTAAACCGGCTTAAAATCCTACTGTTTCAGATGGCCTGGGTTGCATTTCTGACCTTGAAATGCTTAATGAAAGCTTTACAAAATGCCACTGAAACTTCTGCCCCCCATTTATTTAAGACGCATGTATTCATGTACTAAAAATGCACATAGGTATTGAAAAGCTGGCAGATTTGGTAATGATATATTTTCTTTGCAGATTGCATGGTAGGTGATTCGTGTGAAATATTTCCCTTATACAGCAGTATTTCAGACAGTAGCAGCTATAGTAATCTAAGCAGAACCACAGCTAAGAGAAGATTAATCCATCACAGTGAGACATTCTATTTTAAGCAGCAGGAGCAAATGTCTAGTGGCTGCACACACTCTAAGCTTCCCACTACACACTATTCCAGTTTTCTGCCCAGTGAAAAGCAAGCTTAAAGACCACAGCAGCAGACATCCTATCTATCAAACTGGTATTACTGGCGGATATAGAATTATTAAGACTGTATTCCAATGCCTTCTTGAAATTCCCCTAATTGTTTGTGATCAAAGAAAGTGGAAGGGGAAACCTTCTATCAAATTTCTCCATGGGAAGCAGAAAATGTCTAACAACCTCTTGGGGTGGGTTTCCCATTAACAATAGTCATTGTGTGGTAGTATAACACCAGTTTTTTTCTCTCCTCCTTGACCTGACCCTTGCAGTATTATTATATTATTTTTTGCTGTCATTGCAAGTGACTGTAGCAATATATTTTTTGGGGTATTTTTGGTACCAGCCTTACCCTCATTTTATATCATCCACAGTGCCCCAGATCCAGCCTCAGAAATTGCATCTAAAATCTCAAATAATATCTCCTGAGAAATTGTAGCTCTTAACAATTATAACCCATCAGATATGGCCTGTTAATTTTTACTTAATATTTTACAGTTCTGGGTTTACAGAATTTACAGTAAAGGTCAGGATCCTACCTACCTGGCGCTTCTGTATTTGCAGTGCATATTTCTCCCACTGGCAGCCTATTGCATCTTATGGGATACAGTTCCAGAATGGCCACTAAGAGACACTTTTCTTTGAGTAGGTAGCTGAAGCAAGGAGCCTCAATACACCTGCATGTCGGTAGAATGATGCCACTGTCATTGTGGACCCTGGTAGCTCATGATAAAGAAGAAGAAGAAATGATGATGATAAGCCCATAATTTCTTTTCATTCATCTCCTATGTCTAAAACATGCAAATGACAGCAGTAGTGTTTTGAGGTATGAATTTTTTTCCATTACAGTTGCACTTTTGCCTTATATGCCATGAGCCTTTTTTTGAAACTCCTTGATAACGTTTCAGACCATTGAATTTTTCTTACAGCAGAACACAGTTGTCTTTTTGTACCTGGAATTAAAAAAAAAAAACAACTCTGTTTTTGATTAATGGTGGATGAACACTAGCAGGGGCAGCACAGAGTTTAATTACTAATTGATGAGTTGATTTGGCAATAAACACTTAGAAAATAACATCAATTCTTCTAATGTACTCTCCCAGTTCATCCCATATTCCTAGTGCCTCAGGCATGCATCTTCTTGTACTTCCTAGCTTCCCCCATTGCTCTGGATGTATAACTCCCAGCTATGATTGGAAATTCAGTTACCCCTTGGAGAGTGGAGGTTTTCAAACAGAGGCTGGATGGCCATCTGTTGGAAGTTTGACTGTGTGCTCCTGCATGGCAGTGGGTTGCACGATATGACCCCTGTGGTTTCTTCCAAGTCTATCATTCTATGATTCTCCAAAACAACACGACCAGCTCAAGACTTTTTGCTACCTGTGTCAGAAGACAAGATAGTCCTTCTTCCCATTTCACTAAAGACCCGAGTGGATCTTTAGTCTTGTTTCCTTACATTTCTCAGGAAGTGATTGATATCCTCTATCATGTCCAAGACAGGAGGCTAAATGTGGATAGGGAGAGGACAGTTTATATGACATATGCAACTCTGCTTAGGAGCAACTTAGCACTATACATTAATGCTTTAGTGAATTGCAAAAGGTTGGATTATATAGTCCCTTCCAACACATTATTGCATGATTCTGTACAAATTGCCCACAAAAGCATTATAAAGGTCAGGCACATTTAAAAAACAAACAAAACAAAAACAAAGATCAAACGTTAAAGATGTCAAACAGAAAGTAACCACCAAATAAAACCTGGGCATATTTATCTGATATTTAATGGGTTTCATCCTCTCCCGAGGGGCTAAGAATTAATAATGTGCTTTTAAAAAACACTGGCATTTTTTAAAAAATTTCTCTGACTGTGGCCACACTGCAGAATTAATACTGACATTGCTTTAACATTCATGGCTCCATCCTATGGAATCCTGGGATTTGTAGTTTATTTCAGCACCAGAGCTCTCTGAGAAAAAAGGATAAATTTCTCACAAAAATACAAATCTCAGAATTCCATAGCATTGAGCCATGGTGGTAAAAGTGATGTCAGACTGCATTCATTCTGCAGCATAGATGCACTCTCTGATTCTAGTCAATGAAGAACACATTCCAACCGTCAATACCTACTGGCAGCCTATGGAGTGCAAGGATGGGCATGAGCCACTGCCACTGTTATGTGAGGCATCCCCTGGACAGATCATGGAGCATCCAGGCCTTTTTTTAAAATCTGAGGTAAAGTATGATATCAATTCAACTTTTCAAACCATTTTGGAGTGTCCTGAACAAGTCAAAATGGTGTGTTCTAGTTTAGGCTCTTTCCCCTTCAGTTCAGCTATTGGTAATCTCAGTATAAATTGTAACATCAGATCTTTCCTTTAGTCTCACCATGCTCTAAATAAACAGCATGTGGGCAGAGATGAAGAACTTTAAATTTACAGTGACTACAGCTAGACAAACGTATCTGACTCTTTCTTAGGAAATCAGTTAAGCACTGTGGGGGCATAGTACCCGCAGAATACAGTGGGGCAGTCAATGTCAGAATAGAAGTATAGAAAATGTTAAAGTTAGGTAATGAACATCTACAAGCCCAGACGTTCTTCTGACAAAGGCAAAGATCAGAGACAGCCATTAGCAATGTTCCATCCTTTTGCAATGGAATAGAAGCCAGCAGCAATGTATGATTAATGCCCTCAGACATTGGAGAGTTCTTTCTATTTCAAGGTAGTTGTTTTAAATATAAAACCAGATAGACAGCACTTAGACTGAGTGTGTAAAAACTATGAAAATAGAGAAGGGGGAGATAATCAGATTAATGTGAACTTTTATTTGTATTTATTTATCAGGAAGACTGTGGAAAAGAGTGGGAGAAAATCCCATAAAATACATAAAAACAATGTAATTTGTTACATTTCAAAAACACTTAATGGCCATTGAGTCAACTACCACAGTAGATATTTCCAGACTAAGGGGCTGAATAGGCCGCCCCTTTCAGCACCTGATTGGGGCTGCAGCAACTACATGCGGCTCCTTTTTGCACTGTAGAAAGGTCACCATAGCTGCCAGTGCTTCAGTTTTTCGTCATTCCTTTGGCACTGTGTCATCTGGATGCAGCACCAGAGGAGCACCGTGACACTGCCCACCATATGGTGGGGCATGCGGTGTCACACTGGTGTGTGTCGTGGACACACCACACTGCCACTCCACCCTGATGCCGGCCTTTCATGCCAGTATGTCGAGGCTGTATCTTATTTTAAGGATCAGGCAACCTTCAGTGCTGCAAAACATTAATCATTAAGCTGGTTTAAAAGTAGCTGATGAAGTTGTGTTCAAGATAATTGTGTGATGTTAGAACAGCAAACTTGTACTAATGCATTTACTGTAACAAAGGATGGTGGAAAACATAGGGTCAAGTCAACATGGGGTGTGATGCAGGATGAGCCTACTGACAGTCCATGGTACAAAGTACTTCCTGCCCATCCAAAGAATTCATCTGGCAGCCCTAACAGATTTAAGCAAAATGTCACAAAAGTTTCAGTTCATTGGAATCATAATTTTAAATAGTATTTTTTTAAAAAAAAAGTCGGACTTCAAAATTTGCTCAAGGTAGATATGAGCATGTTTCCACCACCACCACCAGAGGTTGGAAATATTATTTTTGACTACAGTTTCTAGAATTCATCAGTTGGAGTGGCCACTTGAGCCACTGGCCATATTGGTTGGGGAAATGAATTTGATGTACTCTAAAAAATATATTATTATTATTTTTACCCAAGTTCTCATAATGATATAGGGCCTCTACAGACAGGTGGCTCAATGTCACCCCTTTGAGCCCTGGATGGAGGCCGCAGCAACCACACGCCGTCATCATGGTGCATGCTGTGTGGACGGGTGCACACAATGATGGCCGCTGAGCGGCACAGTAAGGGCTTCGAGCATGCAAACGCTCAGCCCTTACTGTGTGTACAGGCCAGCATGAAGTGCTGGTCTGTACCCCCCTACATTCATAAAATTGTTCTGATTTAAAGATATCTAAAGAGGTTGACACATTCATCTGTTGCAGCAAAAGACTCTTGTGAAATGTGGAAAGCTAACAAATTTATAGTGTCATAAACATGGCAGGGGGCCTAAATGCCCTAAAGGCACCAGATGCCATCTGATTTGGGAGATAAGCAGGGCCAGCCCTGGTTAGTACTTGGATGGGAATACCAAGTGACCTTGGCTATACTTCAGAGGAAGGAACTGGAAAAACATCTGAGTATTTCTTGCCTAAGAAAACCCTATGAAATCCATAGGATCACCATAAATTGACACATGACTTGAAGGCACATACACAGAAGCATTTGAGGCACAAGAACCTACTTCATGGCTTAAGTTTGTTAGTCTCAAGTTGTCTACTTCTCCGTTTTTAGTTTTTAAAAATGCCACACAGGAATCTTTGCTACAGTGTGGGCAAGGTGATACCCTCTGCAGAAGTACAGCAGATGCTCCTGAACAGTGAAAGTGTAACAGTGTTTGAAAACAAAAGCATCATTTGTCACAGTAATAAAGAAACTGGCATAAGTTTACCATGGTGGTAAAAAAAACAAAAACAAAATAAAATAGGCAAACAAGATGGACAAAACAAAAAGAAGATATGGCTACTTTGCAGCAATAGCAAGAGCCATTTTTAGGGGGTGTTAACTTTTTATAGAAGGTGACATTTTATCAATGGGGCAGTACAGACCGCCCCAAAAAGGGCGGTCTGGCGCCACCTCTTTTTGCTGTGGAACTTCGCCACAGCAGCTAGATGCAGCAGTGAAGTTGCACAGCAAAAAAGGAGCAGGGAAACCCTGCTCCTTTTTAGTGCTGCAGTTGTGGTGCAATGAACAGAAAAGGAACCATTGGGCACCTTTCCGCCGCCACAGCTGTGCAGCTCTGTCTAAAAGGTGCACAGTTGCAGCGGCATGCTTACACACGCCGTCTAAAAAGCCTTACGTGATGATGCAGGCATCGTCGTGTACTATGGTTATGGAGCGTGCAGATGCTGCACGCTCCCTAACCCTAATCCTGCCCCACAGACGGCCCTTTTGGGCCTTCTGTATTGGGCCCATCAGTCTTACACAATAAGATGTCCTTGTGTTAGAAAGGGATAATAATAGATAACATTTCGAGACGGTGGGGCAAATTTGCAATAGTCTCTGAAAAAATAAAATGATTTCACCATATTAAAAGTTTAAAAAGGCAAGATTCTGAAACTGTTTTGAAAAAGCTGGTTTATTCCTGTAGCAGTATACAGGATCTTTATCACATCTTATTTCTTTAACACCTTCATTGTCCTGTCCACAACTTTTTTGTGGTGGTGTTCTTGACCACCTCTCCACTCCCAATTCTGTGCAATTGAAATTGCCATAGAAAACTTGGGGATTGTGCACACCAGCCATAAAGGGCAGCCTGAGGATGGAGTCGGGGCGTGGTGTCCATATGACACACAGCCCACCTCTGCCCCCAGGGTGGTGTGATGCCACGCACTGCTCCACATGGCACACAGCATTACAGCATTCCTCTGGCACTGTGTCCACATGACATAGCACCAAAGGAGCATCTTACAAGCATGGTACTCCGGCTGTCACGCCCTTTCTAGGGCGCAAAAAGGAGCTGCTTATTGTGGCTCTCTTTTGTACCCTGGAAAAGCCAGATTGGGGCCATGGTATACAGTTGGCCCTGATCCGGTGCAGCTGGAGGTGACTACAGGTTGCCCCTTAGGGACGGTCTGTATAGCCTCTTGGTTTATTAAGCCATTTGTAAAAAGCTAAACGAATAGCTATGCAATCAATCAAACTGGTTCTAATTATTTTATTTATTGAATTTATACCCCCAGCTTTCTAATTATTGTCTTTCTGATTGTTAACAGTTCTCCCTTCACAAGTGCCTTTGGTTGGGTTAAATTTTATTTGGGATTTCAGCCTCATAAGCAAGGTGAAGACAGTACTTATTTCTGATGTAGTGTTTGCAGTGTTGTATTAAAGTTTGATTCTTATGCAAAATTAAATTAGCCATTTGTGGACAGTGAAGGTGAGCTTTAAAAATTCTCTAGGCCAATGATTCTCACAGATTCACTTCATGGGTCCCATTCACTGGGAGTCTCAGAAAATGGCTGAATGTTTGTTCTACAAACAAAAACACATACCTAACCCATATTTTGACAATCTACTGCTGGCGCAATGGATGTGTTGTCACAGGTCTCAACAGGCCTTACAGAATCTTCTCCTTGTCAAGCAGCATATAGTTAATCCTGTTACAATATCTGGAAACAGAATTCAGTGTCATGCACAAAGGAGGGGCAAAAAGTCCTGCCGTGCCTAGATATTGCTTACCTCATCTCTAAAGGGAAGAGATCTTCCTTAGCATTGCTATTAATCTGACAGCACCGCTAAAGGGACCAAGTCAGGCTGAAGAGCTAGATTTAATCTGAATTGATCAATACCCCCAAACTTGACATGTCCCAAATGATTAGCCAAACTATGGCGTGTAATATCCAGAGTTCATGTAGCTTATAGCATCTCCCCATCCCCTTGCACCACACACACACACTCTCTCTTACTTTCCCCACAGTTGTCTCAGTCATTCTGATAGGGGAAGATCAAATGTCCCCCTCTTCCCTCTCCACAGTGCATGCTTAAGCATTTGATGTGCAAATTTCACATAAATAAGTGGTAAAGATAGTGAGGGAAATGCTTCCTTTTAAGAGCTAACAGAAATATACTTTTGCATATCTCTCTTCAGAAAAGAAAAACATTCTGTTTCATGGTCTAGTTAATTATTAGTGTTTTCTAATATGTAGTTAGAAAAAAAAACAATAAGGAGTGCTTCAGTGAAGTTGTGTTTAGAAAGGACCGATGCATATACAGTGGACCCTTGGAATAGGGTTTGGTTCCAAGACCCACCATGGATAGTATAATCCGTGGATGCTCAAGTCCTATTATATGCAATGGCATAGTAAAGTAGTGTCCCACATATAAAATGGCAAAATCAAGGTTTGTGTTTTGTGCATTCTTACCAATGAGTAAGACCCCCTGAGCTGTGAAATGTAATCTCAGTGAAAACCAGCGTATAGGTGAGAGAAAAGCTTGAAGGGTTACTCTGGTGTGGGAGAATAGCTCTGGTGTGCATTCTGCTTCCCTCCACTTTTGTTGCAATTTCATGTTTTGTAAATATGCTAAATATTCCAAATATCTAACAGTCATATGGCATTCTGCCATATACATTCGTGTGCAATGTATATATGAGAGGGGTTTTCTTATTGTGCTTACATATCCCCCCCCTCCCGCATGTGCATGTACACTCCACAATTTTCTAAGTGGTAGAAAGTTACAGGTACACAGCACATACCCAGGCTGGGTTTTCTTTGAAAAGTCGCTTGCGGCGTTTACAGATATACACGTTGGCACAGGTGGAAACACAGTCAAACACTCTTGACAGCCCACATTCACTTCTCGCCCATCAAATCTCTAGGGAGATTGATTACAGAATCTACAACTCAATTCTCTCCAACTTTTCGCAGTCACTATCTGACTCAGGCTGCAGCCTCTGGTCACACAGAGACATCTTGATGATATTAACCTTAAATGGGTGTCCTTTCTTTTGGGACCCTAGCCTTTCAAAAGGCCAGGTATTAAGAACAGTCAACCAATTTTCTGAATGAAAGGAAGATACTTGACACCTTTGCCAGGACTGCTAAGGCAGTTTCAACACTGCTCCATTAGCCTTGGAGACTTGACTAGCACTATCACTGTTTTTATTGAGGCATTAAATAAAAGCATGGCTGTTCACTAAACCTTTTGAGGCCTGAGTCATTCCATTTTATTTATGCACAATGATTTAAATTATTTTAACCTTCTTAATCTGTTTTCATACTCTCCAGCTTTACTGATTTGGCAGGGACAGTCATGGGCCACGTCTGCATGAGCCAGAATACTCCAGGACCAGCCGAGAGTATTCTGTTCCAAAGCTGCCCTGAATTCCCCATTAACTGGGAACTCTAAAGCAGCATCGGGTGGTCCTTTGCACATGTGTCCCATTGTGCTGCCCGGTGCTACTGCTGCTGGTACCAGTCACCCCCTCTGAGGCCAAACAATCACATGGCTGGGCACCTTGTTCTGGCCTCAGAAACAGCTCTTAGCACTGGTGGCTCTGGGTGACACAGCAGGACACACATGCGAACAGTCACCCAGCATTGCTCCAAATTTACTGGGGAAAAGCTGAGTTTTTAAAATTGTTGTAAGGGTTCAGTGGTGAACTGGTCATACATTGTTAGGGCAGTTTACACCAGAATTGAGGATTGGACCCTGCATCATCTGGACCAATCCCCATGAGGATGGGGCAAGGAGATGCTATTTGCCCGGTCCAGATACAGTCCTGATTAACCCTCTGTCACTGCACTTTTTAAGCTGCTTTTAAACTATCCCAGTTTCTGTCTTCCTCCCACTTCCCTTCTTTGTCCTCAACTTGCTTCAGTTGCTGCAAACTGAGTTCAAAGGTCAAAAGTAGTTTTCAGTCAATTAACTCTGCAGTGAAGAGAGGACAGGTGGAGCCAGAAACATGTGCATCCCAGCAGGCTCAGATAAAAGCAAACTGTTTCAGTTGCTCCTAGCTTGTGTATTCTTCCTCATTAAAAACTTTTTGCCATCTTGACCACACTCAGATGTTGCTTGGCCACACATGTCCTATTTTACATCTGTGAAATTTTGGAGTGTATGGTAATATTATTCAGAACAAAATTATTTGGGTCTTTTTCATTAGGTTACCAAGGAAAAAGCATGGTTTCACTTGTGATAAAAAAAATGCTTACTGATGCTAGTTTGCATGAGAGCAATGATCATTTAATATTAGTAGATTTGTGTCTTATGACTGCACTTTCAGCTACAGAAAGAAACAAAGGGGGCATACAGATGGGCAGCTCCATGCCGCCTGTCTTTATTCCTCGTCAGTGCCGCGCCAGCCACACCACGTGGCACTGATGCACTCCCTAAAAAGTGCTCACTCCCTAGAGCTTCTTTTTAGGAGCGCCATAATGTTGCTCATGCGCCCTGATGCCACTGCTTCCAGTGAGTGCTGTTTGGGCATGTGGATGCTTGTGTGTCATCATCACATGCCCCACGTGGGCGGAGGCACAGCAAGATGGTGCACGGGCACCAGTTTTAGGGCTGGGCACATATGGACACCCAGCCCTCTGGAGCCCTTGAATCGGCCCCAGGCCAGAGCTTTGCACCAGTCTGTACTGAACCAAAGTTTGACTTGTAAATTTCACCACATTATATGGAGGGGGAGGGGCGATGCCAGAAGAACCCAATAAAATCTGGGAATTTCTAAACAATTCCCTAGCTACCAGTATATGGGACCCCACTTTTGAGAAACAAAGCAGTAAAAAATGGATTGGAAATGATTTTTTAATTTAGTGTGGAAATGGTGACATGGCCCAGCCATTCAGTCAAAATTATGATTTGGAGGAAGACATGTGGAAAACATGCCACATGAGGGAGAAAAATATGCTCCTGTTGGTCATGAAAATGTGTAAGGGTCTCTGGGATAGTTTCCCAAGAGACAGTGTAAGGAGATTATTGCACCCAGGAATCCCAGTGGGAGAGACATAGGATCTAAAAGACAAGAACATTCCTGGGTGCTATAATCTAATTGAAGAGGAAAAGGAACATGAGAGTAAAGATTAAGTGATTCTTTAAGGAGTACACTGCCACACATATCAAAAGACTGATTCTTTTAGTGTAGACATAAATACTGCTTCTGTTATCATGTATCATTTATTAAACATTCACATTAAATATGCTAGACACAGAAACCCATAGCATTTACAAGCTTTGTAATGTTGCTCAGCATCAGAGCTGAGACAAAAGTGGTTTGGACTACTATAGTTACAGGAATCCCAAAGACTACAGTCCACTCTCCATATCGGCACACTTGCCATTTGTAGATTTAACTATCTGCTGACATTTTTTCTTAATAGCGGTGCATGCATGCGGCTGTGCCAGTGGGTGTGTGAGCATCACACTGCCATTAACTAAAATGGGACTTGACCATGCACATATTTTGGTATCCATGGGGGGGGGGGGTCCAGAATGGATCCCATGTGGATACAGAGGTCTGACTATATAAGGTTACTAGCTAGGTTGACTAAGGGGTTCTGTGAGTTCAGAAGGGTGACATTTACAAAAACTGCTCAGTATATCATGACCTACCTCCAAAAACATTCTTCACCCAAACCTCAAGGGTTTCTATGCCTGCCTTTAGATTCTGTTGGCTTTTCATTGTTGAGAAGTGTTAACTGGCTACTTTTGTCCTAGAAATGTGTGGAATTCTTAATTACTGGATGAAATTTTTGGATCGAGATGAAATTTGATTATCTGGATTTTACTGCTCTTTGTTTCCCAGTCCCCACATGGCCAAATAAGGGAATGACTCTGCCTGTATCAACATTCCTAGTCTCTAGAACATCTTAAACTGACAACAGAAGAACATTTTCAGAAAAAAAATGTAGGCCTACAACCCTGTCATTGCCATTTTTTGTTTTTGTGTATGATTATAAATACTTTTGCCTGATGAAAAAGCCAGTGCAGCCTTAAAAGCTTGAATGATATATTTTGTGCTTTTTTTAGATGGTCCAATAAAGGTATTGCTGTTTTGTGGATTTTGGGCTTTGCTGCATGTTCAGTTCATCTATGTCTCAACTGTCCTGGATTTAAAGATACCAGATTAAGCAATAACAGGGGAATCCAAGAGGACTGGGACATAACTCTTTAAAGTTTCTGTCTCCAAGTAAAACACTTTCCTTTGGGCTACAATTGGCAAATTATACCTATATAGCACCAAATCAAAAGTTGCTCCACATGTATCAGTACAGGCGCTTCTTCTGAAATACAATGGCCCAATCTAGACGGGCACTAAGAGGCACTATCGCGGTGCCATTAGGGTTCGGGAGCGCACATCGTATACACACTCCTGAACCCTAGTACGTAATGGCACCGGCACCATTACATAACGCCATTTAGACGGCGTACGTAATGGCGCCGCCGCAACTGCGCAGCTTCTGCATGGAGCAGTTACAACGCTAAAAGGGGTGGCACCAGACTGCCCTTTTTGGGCGGTCTGTACCACCCCAATGTTTTCTGCCTAAGAAAGGGGCTGGTAGCCTTCACAGGGCAGGGACATCTTCAACTTCAAGAGGAGTTATTTTTCTGTTGCTAATAGAGCTAAAATTTGATTACCTGAATTTTACTGCTCTTTGTTACCCAGTCCCAGCATGGCCAAATAAAGGGGGATAGGCCTCTGCCTGCATTGAATGGTCCGCCTTTTTCCCTTCTTTTTTTTGATTTCAACTCCCAGAAGTCCCAACCAAGTTGGTTAACAGTCAGGAATTATGAGAGCTACAGTCCTAATCATCTGGAGGACCAAAGGTTGAGAACCACTGTGTCTCAACCATCTTAACTGACAATAGAAAAACATCCTAAGACAAAATATATGTCTGAGATTCTAACATTGTCATTTTTTTCCTCCTGTGTGATTATTAACACCCTTTGCCTGAGGAAAAAGCCAGGGGAGATTATGTGAAATATTTGGGCTTGTTTAGCTTGTCCCGATAAAGATATTGCTCTTTTGTGGATTTTGTTGCATATTGTTGCCTGGCCAACATGGCTGCCTCTGTCTTTCAGAAACATTTCATATTGATATGTGCATAGTATGAGTTTCACAGATATATGAAATTTAGTCTTGCAACTAACTTTATGGAGTGTGCAGCTAAGTACATTGGATAGGATTAGCTTTTTCCAAACTCCTATGTGGTGCACTATTGGAGATTATCAGATGAAAAGAACATCCTTTTCCTGATCTTTTCCTGTCCTTATGGCATGATTGCAAAAAGATTTTCATAAAACATCATGCTTATCCTGTCATTGTCCAGTCACTAAAGTAGAATTATCCTGTCATTTTGTATTAACAGGAGGTTGCATTAATACAATTCCACTTCAATGACAGGATAATGACAGGATAAGCACAATGTCTATGAAAGGCTTTTGCACAATCAGGTTAAGGACGGGATAAGGACAGGAGAGCGATCCCATCCCCATCCTGTCCCCATCTGATAATCTCCATAATTATTGACTTCTTAAAGCTTCCTGCTTCGGAAGATGAACATGCCAGGTAGATAATGCCAAGTAAATATTGTTGTTGTTGTGTGCCTTCAAGTCATATCTGACCTACGGTGACCCTAAGATGAATCTAACATGAGATTTTCACATGAGAGCATGTGACTTGCCCAAAGTCACCTATTAGGTTGAACAATTGTCTCCAGAGTCATAGTGCAATGCCCAAACCATTACGCCATTGCTGGCCCTCCAACTAAAAATACTTTACTAATAATAACTAGCTACAAAAAAATTAAAACAAGCAAAGTCATGTATATACAAATATATTTTTGTGTGTGTTGACACATGTTTTATTACATAAAGTCATCACATTTTTTTTCTTATTACTGAGATTGTAAGTCAATTATTAGCAGGGAAAGGAGAAACCCCTGTAAACCAAGCCGTAGTTCAGTGACAGCTGATTGGCTTGCAGCCTGCATATTCCATCTTTATTGGTCTTACGACTGGCATACCATCGTATGAAATGTTGTTTGATAAGTAGGTGGCATTTAACCCAAAGAGAAAAATCCTTGAAGATGGTCTAGACAAGGGAAGTGGAAAGCGCTGGGGGAAGTTACATCTGTTGTCTATCTTATTTACATTTGCTAAAATAGTTATTACTATAGCTAACCTTGTCTGAACAATGCTAGCTAGTCATGTCTACTGTAATTTTAGATATATCTGTTCATACAGAAGCTACGCTGTGCTCACTAGCATTTATTCTCAGATGTTTATGGAACTGAAATCTGCATAGGATTATGCAGATTTATATCTGGCATATAATGCACTGAAAGATTCCAGAAATACATATCATTTAATTTAGCAGGAATTTTACTTCCTGATTGGCAGATGACATGACAGCCAACAGATTAGAGCCTTGGAAATCTTTCACACAAGGCTTTGAAACTGCACCATGACACATCTGATCTATTGTTGTTGTGTCTCTGAAGTGCAACTAGGGCATCCTTTTTCATTGTTGGGGAAAACCTGTCAATGAGCTCGCAATCACACTAGTCCCCTGGTGCAAATCATCACTGCTAGGGTGTTTGCAATACTGGCAATGATGTCTCCTTGTCTTCTTGTCTACCCCTGTCCTCCCTCCCCCTCACCATTCTCAAGCAGGCTGATTACTTTTATTATTTTTTTCTATTTCTTTTGCTTAAAAAAATTAATGCAGCAGCAGACCTCCAGAATTGCATGGAAAAGTGAAAATTAAAATTAAAATTAAATAAATCCAAAATGCATGCTGAGAAGGGCATGGGGCAGGGAGGCAGAGTTAAGGGAGAGTCAGGAAGGGAGTGCAATGGCAGAAGCCCCAGTCTCACAATTGAGAAGACATACCATACAGCTGCTCACAAACAGGTATAATTCCATTTTTTAAAATAAGTGTGATTTCAGTGAGACGTGGCTTGTGCACTAATGTCCCATACACAGATCCCCACATTTGCTTTTCCTGAAGGTTATACTTCTAAGAGTTGGGTTCCTCTTTAATCCTTAAATGAACTATGGTTGAATTGCTTGACCTTAACAAAGAATGCATTTCACTGCTCCTGGGTTCACAGGACAGTTTCACAGCCCTTGGGGAATCTCAAGGTGAAAGACAAAAAGATGCCCCACACCAAGCCATTTGAATATTACTTCAGCAATAGCAACAGGATAATTTCCCCATAACATATGCAGGCACCAGGCACATACAGCTTCCAACATAGTGCTGTTATTCCTCCTCCTAGGTTTTGTTACCTATGGCAGTTATCTCCTCTGTCTAATGGTATGTTGTCCCTTTGATACATAAGGAAGTCCTTGAGAGTTTCTTAAGCTACCTGAAGTTCTGGACTAATAAAAAATTTTCCCCCAAAGTGGCAAGGACAAGCACCATATTTATGTCTATTGGCTACAGTTGTTTCTTTCTTTGCTGGAAGTTTAATGATGGCAAGTAGTCAGTGGCATCAGTCCATGGATGTACATCACACCTAATTCAAAATCAAGGCCCCATCCATTTAAAATAGTTTGTACCTGCTAGACATTTTGTAATCTGGGAGTGAGGGTTGCTTGGTTGTGCTCTATCAGCAAGGCTTCAGCAATTAATTCAATGTGTCTGCTCTAGATGGATCTAGCAATTGGACTAATGACTGCTGAATGAAAGCTGAATGACTGAAAGAAACAACAACTGACATCAGTTAAAACTCATGTGGGTGTCAAAAGTCTGAATCAAATGTTGTTTGCTTGTAGGGGAGGGGGACAACAGTGGGGAAACCAACCTAGCCTTCCAGGAATTCCAAAACCTGGGAGTGATCACCAAGAAATTCCCAACAAACATTTCTTTTACAACCACGGAACCAAGAGAGAGTTGGAGAATCATAGAATCATAGAGTTGGAAGAGACCACAAGAGCTATCCAGTCTAACCCCTGCCATGCAGGAAATCACAATCAAAGCATCCCCAACAGATGTCTGTCCTGCCTTGTTTAAAGACCTTTAAGGAAGGAGACTCCACTACACTCTGAGGGAGTGTGTTTCACTGTCAAACAACCCATACTGTCAGGAAGTTCCTCCTAATGTTGAGGTGGAACCTCTTTTCCTGTAGCTTGCATGAAGGAGAACTTCTGCCCAAGACCTTAAAACATGGGCAGGCTCATTAGAGGAAAAGCAGTCTTTCAAAACTTGTTCATGATCTCTGTCTCTTGTAAACAGATGGGGTGAGAAGGTGATCTGACACTAGATGTTTCCAAGGTGATCAATCAAACCCTTGCCCCCTACTATCTTCTTTTCTCTTCCCATCTGTTTATCGGAATGCCCGTGGCATAATATTACCAGAGTGTCCTGAAGGACACTTTCAAATGTACACATGCCTCTGTAATTTCTCACAAGGAAGATGAGAAAATTAGAAGTCGGTGGTATCAGAAGTCAGTGGTATCAGATTTTCTCTCTTCCAAAGGGATAGCATTCCCATGATGCCAAACTGCTTCATCTCAATAGAATCTGTGATCAGGAGGCACCCTGTGCCCTTGAAATTGATGGAGATACTTACATATATTATCATGGGAAGTATTGCTTTACTTTTGGAAGTTATCAACAATTAATGAAGAACATGAAAATAAAAGAGAAAGGAGAAACACATTTTTGCATATACAGCTTTGTATTTGTATGCCTTGCAAAAAGTCTATATTTTTGTGTGTTAATTTCTGTCCAAAATTTTCTAGTGCAGGTGGAAATTCCAGAAACAACATTCTATAGATAACAAAGTGACTTGCTGAAACACATGAATATGTGATTTGTATGTTACTACTTGGCAGCCACTGCAGAATAGTGGTTTGTGTGATGGACTGGGAGACTAGGGTCTGAGTGCCTGCTTAGCTATGGAAACCTACTGGGTGACCTTGGACAAATCACACACTCTCAGCCTCAATGGAAGACAACAAATCTTGCCAACAAAACTCTATGTTAAGGTTCCCATAAGTCAAAATCAACTTTAAAACACATAATAACAAAAATGCATCATTGCTAATATATCAATGGTTCTCAAACAATGGGGCAGGACCCCCCCGGGGGCATGAGAGTTGCTCAGGAGGGGCATGAGAATTAGCGGTTCAGACCCCTGTCCTCCTCCTCTCCTTCCCAAACCTTTTCTGTCCTGGAAGGGAAGATATAGGCAGGCAGGGTGCTTGGAGCCTCTACCTGAGGGAGCAGTAGAACTATTTTCTTATTAGATGTAAAAATATAAATATATTGAATGTGTGATTGAAAAGACACACACAAAACAAACAAAATATTTTATTCATATACTGCTTCAAGCTGGGGGTGGGCCCGATGTCTGCATGTAAAGGGGAGCCCAGGGGTAAAAAGTGTGGGAACCAGTGTAATAAATAACAGGACATCACATATACAATATTTTCAAAGTTCATGGAGATTTGTGCAAGCAGTACTTCTATGCCTCAACTGAAAATATAATTCCAAGAATACTTGACGCCACATGAATCAGTATCTATCTCCACTCCAATTGCATATTTTACTTGTAATTAGGAGAATAAAATACTGCTGGTTACATAGGTGTTTCTGTAATTATGATCCTTCTCACCAGCTGCAAATTCCAACAGCAACATTCCTGAATGCACACAGCCACAGCTGAGCCACAGATGGACTGAGAGAGCTGACACAGGGATCTGATTTTAGAGGGGGACATATTTTTATTCTGCCGACTGAAATGGAGAAACAAATAATCCATACATAACTGAACATTTGAAAGTCCCATTGATTTCGATGTAAGAATGAAATAATTTCTCTTTGAAAACAATAGGTTATTTTCTTATATCATCTACAAATAGTTTTTAGTACTAAAGCCTCAGATTTGAAAACTGATCATAATAATATTTTATAACAGGGCACTTCTCACACTAGGGGGCAAACAGGATTTAAGCGAGAGTTAAATGAGAGTTAAACAGGAAATGTCCTATGATAAACATTTCCTGTTTAACTCTCATTTAACTCTTGTTTAAATCCTGTTTGCCCCCTAGTGTGATAAAGCAGCAGAAATACCATTGACTTCAGTGGAACTTACCACTTAGTAAGTGAATACTGTATTGCTGACTAAATGCACCTTATACAAGTGAACATTTTGAAATTCCACTTCCATTGTACTAAGTCATCATTGGATCTAACATGTTTTCATAATATGCTTTTCAATAGTGAAGGAATTTTTGTACAATTATTGTCATTGTTACCTATGTAGTAATGGATCTATTTAAAAAAGGGAGGCCAAGATATCTATGTGAGGGCTCCCAACTTGTGGAAAGGTCTTCCTAGTTACAATGGGCAGTGTAAATGGAATCTCTTTTCCTGTAGTTTAATTCCATTGCTCCAGCTCGTATTCTCTGGAGCTGCAGAAAACAAACCTGCTCAATGTTTACTATGACAGCCCTTCGAATATTTGAAAGGCAATGGATTCAAGGTACAAGAAAATAGATTTCACCTCAACACTAGAAAGAACTTCCTGGTGGACAATGGAATACTCTTTCTTGAAGTGTGGTGCAGTCTCCCTCTTTGAAAGTTTTTAAACTGGCTGGATGGCAATCTGTGAGGAGTGATTTGATTATGTATTCCTGCATGGTAGAAGGTTGTTGTTGTTATTATTATTATTTTCTTTGGCACAGATTAAAATACATTACATAACATCAGTTAAGACTCAGAACATCAGTTAAAACACATTATTATTCACCTTCCTGTTTATTTTACTAATTGTTAATACTACCAGTTATCACTTGTTTTTAATCAAAGTTTTTATTGATTTTCATTACTTTTATTGTTTCATCATTTCAGCTATTGCTTAATATGCTCTGTTTTCATTATGAACCATTCTGGGATTTTATTTTCAATGAAAAGCTGTATATAAATATTGGAATGAATGAACACAGGACTTTTAAATAAGGGAAAAAAAATAGCTAACTTTAAAATGCAACAAGAAGTTAGAAGCCTGGTGACACTGACTTTGCTAATGTAGAGACAGAAATCTTAGCTGCCCCAAATGTTTGCCTATAGCTGACTGTATTTTGACAGCTAGGGCAGGAAGTCTCCTGACATTCTGCTGCAAAAGCTAATTCTTTAAACAATAGAAGTGAAAAGCCTAGGGCTTCCCCCCCCCCCCCCCATTTGCTTTTTCTGGTCCTTCCTGAAAGACTCAGCATTCAGAGATGGAAGAGAGGAATAAGTGTTCTACCTGATATTAAATTAATCATCCTTGACCTAAAATTTCCATTTAAGATATTTTTTTTTTAAAAAAAAAATAGCTTTCTTCCTCAACTCTGCAAATATACCAGGAAACACATACTGAAATACCAAGCCAAGATCTTCAGCCTTTTACTGCTAAGGTAGCTCTCAGTAACTACAGAACAAAAAATGTCTTGCCAGTAATTTGTAAGTCTCTTCTAATCAATCCCTGGGAAAATATCTGCATAATGTTCTACTCCTCACCTCAAGAATAAGGATGTCAATCCTAGGGGAGAAGCTAAGGAAAAGAAAAGAATACATAGTAAGACTGATAATAAACTGATAATAATGGATTGAGAGAGAGCTGACACAGTGATCTGATTTTAGAGGGAAAATATTTTCCCCTCTAAAATCAACAAGGCAACAATGCACATAATCTGGAAAACAAAGAAGATGCTCTTGAAGTCCTAACCCTAGTGCAGGGAAGTAAGCATGACCTTGTAGATATTACAAAGACCACAGGGGATGACTCCCATGACTGGAATATACCAATAGAAGGAAATAGCCTATTTAAAAAAAAAAAAAAAGAAAAAAGAAAAAGAGGGGGAGTAGCATGATTTGTAAAAACAAATCATTTGTACAGAAATCCAGGAGATGACCAGTCTAAATAAATAGACAATGAAATGAAAGCAACATTGTGATAGCCATTGACTACAAGCCATCAAACCAAGAAGAACTGGTGGATGATGCTTTCAGAATAAAATCTCAGAAATCTCAAAAATGCAAGAATCATTATGGGAGACTTCAATTACCGTGGTATCTGCTGGTAGATTCTGCTGGACACACAGTCTAGTTTCCAGACTGCCTTCCAGATAATTTCCTTATTTAAGAGGTAGAGGAAGGGACAAAGGGACCAACAGCTCTTCTTTATTTCTGCAGAAATAAAGCAGTTAGACATCACATTAAGTGACATGGATCTACCCTGTGGAATCCTGGGATTTGCTGTTTGGTGAGGTATTCAGCCTGGCCAGCTAGAGAGCTCTGGTGCTTCACCAAACTAAAAATCCCAGGATTCTGTCAATAGAGTTATGGCAGTTAAAGTGGTGTCAACCTGCTTTATTTATGCAGTGTGGATACACTCTTTAGTCCTAATCAGTAGGGAGGAATTGGTATCAGAGTAGTCAGTACTTTAGGGGAAAGTGACCATGTAATGCTAGAATTCAAAACTGTGGCACAGTACAAATAATATAGTCAGAAACTGACCTTGGATTTCAGGAAAGCTGATTTTATCAAGCTCATGTAAATTCTGGATGGAATGCCATGCGTAGAGATGGCTAAAGGAAAAAGATATCTAGCAAGGGTAGGAGTTCCTGAAGAAGGAGTTGCAGAAAGCAGAGTCACAAATAATCCCATGGGGGGGGGGATGGGAAACATTGGGAAAAGCCAATGTAGTTTCACAGCACAGTCAAGGATGACACTGTTTTACTATGTCATTGTATATTATGGGATTTTAATGTCTACAGATTTTGGTATCCAAAATGGGGTTTTAGGACCAAACCTGAGCAGATAGCAAAGGAATTACTGCTTTAATTTTCTTTATTTGGAGGAAATGTGCCATTACCTTCCACTTAGGCTGAAAGGGGGTGATATGCCCAGGCTCACACAGTAGGGAGCTTAGCACATTGCTTGTAAAACCAGCTTACCTCTAACACTTTTTGAAACGGGATGAGGACCAGTGCTACTGCATTCATTGTTCTTATTGGTATGTAAACGCAATGGAAATGATAGCTACTGCACACTGTAAAGATAGGATACAACCTGTACAGTATTCATTCTTGGACCCAGCTGTAGACAGATTTTACTGCACAGACAGGACCCATCCCAAGCATGATCCGTCCTTCCTTCTTTTCTGCGCATGCGTACTTTAGAACTAGCGTCTTGGCGTGTCTTTCAAAGGGAGCTTTGGGCATTTCAAAGTCCCCAATTGTGCAGTGCATTGCTGTGTAATCATGATGGATTTACATGTGTTGATTCTCCTTCTCCACAATATAAACTGGTTCGTGCTGATGGAGCGGGAATGCCAAAGAAGGAGAACCTTCTCTACCATTTTTTTTCTGCAAGGTTGCTATGAGACATGCTCTTAGTGAGATCCTGACCATGGAAGATCCATCCTCCTCCTGCCTGGAGTGGATATCCACATAAATTGCAGCAGGAAATATGAAAATAGTAAAGGGTTAGAGTGGTTACAGCATGTACATGGAGACATCTACATATGGCAAATTTAAAGTAATTGATAGAACATAATGCCATGGTTATTTCACTTGAAATCTGTCATAAATACAAATATCTTTTCACATATGAATGCATTTCTTGCATTGTATATGGGAAACAAAAAACAATGTTTTTTCTCAAAAAAAGGTGTGGTTATGAAAAGGGGGTTCGGAAAGAGAATCAGGTATGCTCTAGTTCTGCTACCATTATGACATAACATTTGTGGATTGTATAAACAACTGTATACCTGGAGAGGAATCCATTGTATCCTGAATAACTGCAAGAAAGAGGGCAGGATGGCATAAATCAGAAGTGTTCCATGGTTCATAGGAAATCAAGTTGATATCCCATCTTGAAAGGAAAATCAGCATCAGAAGATAGGTGTGGGAAAAAGGGTCTCGAGTGGGCATGTCATCACGGTAGGGGATCTGATGGAGATGCAATGGGGACGATAAAATATCACACACAAGTGGGGTTAATGGCCTCAAGAAGTTTACTTGAAAGGGAGGATGAAAGACATCCATTGGACACATTTCACATGAACGGGACTGTAGCGGTAACAAAGGAAAACGTCTCACTAACGATGCTGTGCGATAAAATCCGTTCCGTTCCGTTCGCATTTAGACCTAGAAACATTTACATCAATGTGTGCGATAAACTTCTCTGTGTCTGAGGAGTACATGTTATTGAACCTCTCACCATGACATAGTATGAAATATTTTCTATTTGAAAATAAACCTTCATATATTTTGTACAAAGGAGGGCAAAGGTGGCAGTGAGAGGAATAGGCACAGAAACCTGGTGGCTCCATAGACACCCACATCTCCAGAAGCCAGATGCTGTGGTGAAATAGGTGGCATGGAGTCAGCCACCACTTCCTCCTATTGCTGTTGTTCCTGCCTCCCTGCATACACATGAAAAAAAATCAAATTGCTGTCATAGCTATTACACTAGTGTAATGCCCCAGTAGGATGGCTGCATTATATTCTCTTAGACATAAGCAACTCCCTTTGGCCAGAAAATCCATCACACACACACACACACACACATACACACCAGGTGACACCATGGTGGAAACACAACTGCCTTCTGCCTTTCCTAGCATAATTGCCTTTTCTAGTGATTCATTTTTCCTCATGATGTGACAGTCTCAATTTAGTCATCTTGGCTTCCAGGGCTTCCTTTGTTCTAGAACCCATTTGTTTGTCTTCTTGTGCGTACATGGTATCCTCAGCACTCTCCTCCAGCACCACATCTCAAATGAGTTTATTTTTTAAAAAAATCAGCTTTTTTCACTATCCTGTTCTCACTTCTGTACATGGTGATAAGGAATGCAGTGGCTTTAGTCACTTTAGTGTTCAGTTATGTCTTTACATTTTATCATCTTTTCTTTACACTTTGTAAACTTGTCCAATTTTTTCATATATGCCCTTCACAATCCCAGTCTTCATCTTATTTCTTAAGTGCAGTCACCATTCTGTTCAATATTTGATCCAAAGTACTGGAATTCTGACTATTTCAATGCTCTTGTTATCTAGGCTAAGTGAATTCTTAGACCAGTTGAATATCCATGGTCACTGTTTTGGTTTTCTTAATGTTCAACAGTAAGCCTACCTTGGCACTTTCCTCCTTTATCTTCTTCAGTATTTGCTCCAGGTCTTTGTTGTTTTCCACTAGTAGGTTGTTAATGTTCCTTCCTCCAGTCTTCACTCCTCCTGCCTCTGAGTCTATTCCTTCTTTGCATACTATATTTTCTACATACAAGTTGAATAAATAGGGTCTTGCCTAACCCCTTTGCCAATTGGGAATCATTCTGTTTCTCCATATTAAGTTCTGGCAGCAGCTTCTTGTCCTGAGTACGAGTTACACATCAAGACAATAAAATGCTATGGCACCCCAATTTCTTTGAGAGCGTTCCATAGTTTTCTTGTGTTCTATGCAAGCAAATGCTTTGCTGTAGTCAATAAAATATATGCAGATTTTCTTTTGGAACTCTCTGGTGTTCTCCATTGTCCAGACAGATTTTAAAGTGCAAAGACATCAAATTGAATACTAAGGTTAAGATACTCCAAGCCATTGTATTCCCAAGCACCATGTACAGATGTGAGAGCTGGACAGTGAAGAAGGCTGACAGAAGGAGAATCAACTCATTTGAGATGTGTTGCTGGAGGAGAGTGCTGAGGATACTGTGGATAGCCAAAAAAACAAACAAGTAGGTCCTAGAACAGATCAAGCCTGAACTCTCCTTAGAAGCCAAGAAAGATGACCAAATCATATATCAGACAAATCACCAGAAGGAATGACTCATTCAAAAAGTCAATAATAGTAGGAAAGGTAGTGGGCAGTAGAAATAGAGGAAGAACACATATTTGATGGGTAGATTCAGTCAAAGAAGCCACAGCCCTGGACTTGAGCAGAGTGGCTGAGGACAGGGGGTTTTGGAGGTGTCTCACTCATGGGGTTGCCATGAGTCAAAGTCAATTTGAGGGCGTTTAACAACGACAACAACAACAACAACAACAGGAGATGTTTAGCTTTGGTCTGCTAGATACTTCTGCTATGAACTTCCTTCCCCTTTCACAAGATGGTTAACATGTTTAACATTCAATTCCTGCCTGTAGCCAAAAAGGAGAAAGTGTTTTTGTCTGTTTGTCTTTTAAGAGGGAATCTACTGCAAGCCAAGGCACGGTGATGAAATCTATAGGCATTGTTCTGCTCCTTAGTGTCCTATACATCCTTTGTACTGCAACTAGAGTGCATGTTCCACTGAATCACTGTGGCTGTGATGCTGCTTAAACTGAGTCATCTCAGGTGATCTATATTTAGCTGTACTGAGAGAGGGAGAGGGGGAAGAGGGAGGGAGGGAAGGCTCTTACTGTCTTTGAAGACAATAGTTAAAATACTATCAACAGCAGTGTGATCAGACTAAAAGTGATCGTTTGAATTACACATCCATCTGATTTGCAGACTTTTAAGAATCCTGATGTGTAATAGCAGCAGTATCTCATAAAATCATTTCACACAGCAGGCATAGCCTTCATTTTCTGAATCAGCAGTTTTCTTTCACCCCCTCCCCCCCCCCCTTTTTTTTTTTTAAAAAAAAATGTTACTTTATAATCTGGAGCTGCTAAGAAGCTTATGCTGCCCTCTTGTTTCTCTGGACCACCTGCTAAGCTGAGGCTGGATTTTATTTATTACTTCTTCCTTTGGTTTCTGATTAAATGTTACAGTATTCAATCTAGACATTCATTCAGACAGCTTTCATTTTGATATATATTAACAGAAAATAGTTTTAGATGTTTCTGACTTTTCTGATATACATCTGTCTAACACATTTGCTGCATTCTATTGAGCAGTTACAAATGTGTAAGGCAGACTTGAACTGTTTGGTATTCACATTTATGAATGAGACACTATTGCCACAACTCCAAATCTCCCTCCCAAAATCTTCCTTAACACCCAGCAGCTGTAGTGAGTGATGGAGGTCTGTTCTGCTGGTGACTGGGATGCTGCAGAAGGATGTTTCCAGCCCCCTCTATTGCTGAAAGAAGAGAGGTTGAAAACATTATCCTGTAGTAATCCAACTACCAGCAAAAAAAGACCTCCATCACTCAGTGTGGCTAGATGGCTGTCGAGGTGATTACTAGGATGATTTAAAATACCAAACAATTTTGTGGCACCTTAAATCTTGTTGCATGCAGCATGTGGCAAAAAAACTAGTCACCATTTTCTTCTCCCAATAGGGGAAAGGATGTATAGGTATATTACTTTAACACTGTAAATTAATAAGGAATAACTTCATTTCTGGTACAACCGTAGCTTCTTCAGTACATTTGGAGTTACATGGTTTTGGCTTCACTACATGGTGAGGAATATCACATAGTTGAGGCACTAGATTGTTCTTCATACACACTGCACTTGTACACTGTTGGGAATGTGGTAATCTGTTGAATGGGTGTCAGAGAGTCTTTGTAAAAAATATAGCATTGGATAACACCCCCCCCCCAAAAAAAAAAAAAATAACTGAAAGTATATACTTGCCTTTGTTTTGAGAAACTGATAAATAAATAATTCCTTTTAAAATATAAATATAATAGAAACAAACTCTTTGTTAGCTCTTGAAATTATAATGGTAGCTGAATAATTTTTAAAAGTAACTTTCCACACTGGTTTTATTTAGGGTAAGCTTTGTGATCTATAGCAAACTTCACTGAATACAGGAAATTGTGCACAAAACCTTATACCCAAATAAACGTGTTAGTCATTAAGATACCACAAGATTAATTGTTTTTGTGGCAACAAACTAAGGCAACTAGCTCTCTGACAACTATAACATTACTTTTTTTTAACATACCATTGATCTATGACACAAAATTAATGCAGTTTGATATTACTTTACCTGCCACAGCTCAATGCTATGGAATCCTGGAATTTGTAGTTTGTTGTGGCACCATTGATCTGACAGAGAAGGCCTAATAGCTGACAAAACTGTAAATCCCAGAATTCCATTGCATAGACCCGTGACAATTAAAGCAATGTCAAACTACATTAATACTGCAACACATATGCAGCCTTTATCATAGATATAATTGATATACTTAGCTGGGGGTTAAGTCACACCGAGTTCAATGGCACTTACTTTAACAGACATGAAACTATCTTCTTTGAGCATTGAAATTTCAGGTATTCCAGAACATATTCAGACTTAAGCATTCCATCCCTGATTCAGAGCTCCAGCAGTCACTGGAATTTCAAGGCATTTTGTATTGTTTTCATTTACTGACAAATAGGTAGGTGGTGCATTAGATTTCTAAAGAGTGCCTTACATCTTTAGAGCCCTCTGGAAGCAGTTTTTCATATTACATTTCACAGACTTTATTCTGTTAAAAATGCTAAATCCAGCTAATACTGCACTTACCTAAAAAATAAATCCCTTAGAAATCAGCATGATATACTTCTGAGTAAATGTATAAATCTAAAATTTACATAGAAAATCATGACAAACATAAGTAGGGTTGAACCTACATTTCATGAAAAAAAAATCTTTTCGATGTGAAAATCAGAAGTCTGGGGCAAAACTTTTTTGCTAAAACACGGCACACACAAATAGCCATGCCATCTCACTTTTATTCATTGCATCTCTTGCCTTTTCTTTTCAATTTCTCTTCTTTTCTTTTTTCTTTTCTTTTTTCTTTTGTGTAGCATTCCCCTCTTCTTGTTGTCATGTTATTCTTCTGAAAGATGGTGCCTCTTCTTTTTGGTTATATGATCGCATACTCTGACATCAAAACATTATGTATCTAGTTATATTCAAATAAAATGGGATATGAAATATGGAAAAGAAAACAATGGCCCACATATTGGAAAAGGTCAGTCTACATTCTCATTCCCACCCCCCTTAAAAGAGAGAGAGAGAGAGAGAGAAAATTGCCCTAACTAAAGAAAAAAACCCTATAGAACCATTGCATGCTCAATGTCATGCTCAAAATTCTACAGTAAAAATTCCTACCATATATGAAGTGAGACATTCCAAAGTTGCATACTGGGTTCAGGAACAAAACAGGCACCAGGGATCACATTGTAAACATACTCTGGATAATAGAGAATTCCAAAGAATTCCAGGAGAAAATCAACAAAGTTTTTGACTGCATAGACCATGGAAAATAATACACTGGGCTTAAAGAAATTGGTGTGCCATTAGATTTTATTGTCCTGATGTGTACTCAAGACAGGAGGCTACAGTTAGAATAGAATACAGAGAAACAGAAGAAGACTAGGACTAGGACTAGGACTAGGACAAGCAGCTATGAAAAAACTTCACAAGATCCTTAACTGCAAAAGTATAAAGATGCACAAGAAAGTTAGGCTCGTCCAAGCCATAGTATTTCCCATCACCATGTATGGATGTAAGAGCTGGACAGTGAAGAAAGCTGCTAGCAAGAAAATCAACCAATTCAAAATATGGTGCTAGAGAAGAGTGCCAAGGATCCTGTGGATGGTCAAAATGACAAATAAATGGGTCCTGGAACTGAACAAGCCTAAGCTCTCCCTGAAAACCCAGATGAAAAGATAGACCCTGCCATATTTCAGCCGCATCATGAGAAGGCAAGACTCTGTAGAAAAGATAATAATGTTGGGAATGGTAAGGGACAGTAGAAAGAGAGGCAGTGGGACCATTGGGAGATTTGTCTGCCATAGCATTTAATCCAGTCATACAGTGCAAGAAGCAGTAAACATTTTTGGAAGGCTACCATATTTCCATGGTGATATGGCCACAAGTGATGCTTCCCAGACCCCAGTGCCTCTTGCTAGAGGTCAAAGAGCCTCATGGATTATGCATGGTCTGTTTTACTAAAACAGTAGAGCAGATGTGGAAGCTCTCCTTCAGTAGTGGCAGAAAATGAAACAGGAAAAAATTAAATAATTTAAATGAAATGCCATGCTAGCCTCCCTTTGCCTTTATTCCAGAGATCCAAGAGCCTCTTTGGACAAACACATCAACAGAAGAGCTTCACTTTGGCAAATCTTGACAAAATAGTGGTTTGGTGGGAGAAGAAACCTGACCATTTAAAAAAAACTGTCAAAAGGTAGGCATGATGGAGATTATCTCCTGTGTTATCAAAGCATATGCTTATGCTTTCTATAGGCTAGGTCTAGTATAGTATGTGGTGGTGTGTGGACACCATTTCAAATCTCCCCTCAGCCATCAATCAAAACAGAACTTGATGGTGGAAGAACTCTTTTTGAACTACAACATCCAAAATTCCCAGATAGCGTGGCTGCGCTGATCCTGTTCAGCAGCTGCCTAACTAAAATTTGTTCCAGTGTAATGATGTGAAAGTTATGTCTCATTGGATTGCACCATTCTGCAATTGATCACCCAACATTTGGGAAGGCCTGTTGTATGATGGTTGCACTACTTGCATAGCCCATTAGGATGCCATCCTTGCACAACCTCCTAGAAAGTGAAGCTCCTTGAGCTATTCATTTATGCTATGGGCAAGTGAATCAAGCATGAACTCTTACTAAAAGCCAAGGTGACTATACTAATGTTGCTGTACTTTGGATGTATCGTGAGATAACATAACTCGTTAGAAAAGATCATTGGGGCTTTTTAGATTGGCCGAAAGGGGCGGTCCAAACTCGCCCCTTTCAGCGGCAGGATGACACCGAGGCTGCCGCACGGGCAGCCTCTAGGCCTCATCTCGCCGCTTTTGGAGGCCGCGGGGAACCGGCAAACTGCCGGTTACCCGCGGCCTCCAAGCGGGGTGCAGCAGGCGTTCTGGGCGCCCGCTGCACCCCGCTTCCCTCGGCGGGGCTGAAGGGGGAAAGGGGCCGCCGCCGCGGCCCCTTTCTCCCTGGGTCTTTGCCGCGGCCATTTAAAGGCCACGGCAAAGACCCGCCGCAAAAAAGAGCTCTGCGATCGAGCTCTTTTTTTGCGGCGCGGGAGGGTGCGATTGGTGCCCTCTCGTGCCGCAAAAGCATCAAAACGTGCGCAGCACGTCAAAACGCTGCGCACATGATGACGCTTGTACAGCGCCTCCGTGTAGAAGCTGCCATCTTTAAATGGCAGCTTCCATGCGGTTTAGGCTTAGGGAGGGTGTAAATGCTACGCCCTCCCTAACCCTAAAAGCAGGCTTTTTAGCCCTACAAGAGCCTTTTTTTGCCCGTCTAAAACGGGCCATAGAATCATAGAGTTGGAAGAGGCCACAAGGTCCAAACCCCTGCCATGCAGGAACTCCCAATCAAAGCATCCCTGACAGATGGCGATCCACCCTCTGTTTAAAGAACTCCAAAGAAGGAAACTCCACTACACTCCAAGGGAGTGTTTTCCACTGTGGAACAGCCCTTACTGTCAGGAAGTTCCTCATAATGTTGAGGTGGGATCTCTTTTCCTGGAGCTTGCATCCATTGTTCTGGGTCCTGTTCTCTGGAGCAGCAGAAAAGAAGCTTGCTCCCTCCTCAATGTGTCATCCCTTCAGATATTTAAACAGGGCTATCATATCACCTCTTAACCTTCTCTTCTCCAGGCTGAACATACCCAGCACCCTAAAGCGTTCCTCATATGGCATGGATTCCAGACCCTTCATCATTTTAGTCACCCTCCTTTGGACACGCTCCAGTTTCTCAACATCCTTTTTGAATTGTGGTGCCCAGAACTGGACACAGTATTCCAGGTGGGGCCTGACCAAAGCAGAATAGAGTGGCACTATTACTTCCCTTGATTTGGGCACTATGCTTCTATTGATGCAGCATAAAATTGCATTGGACTTTTTAGTTGCTGCATCGCACTGTTGACTCATGTTCAACCTATGGTCTACTTGGACCCCTAGATCCCTTTCACATATAGTCTCATTCATCCAGGTGTCCCCATCCTATATCTGTGCATTTCATTTTTCCGCTCTAAGTGCAGAACCTTACATTTCTCCGTTTCTTACATTTCTTCATGTTCTCTTACAAATGTTCTCTTACATTTCTTCATTTTGTTAGCTTTGGCCCAGTTTTCTAGACTATTAGGTCATTTCGAATTTTGATCCTGTCCTCTGGGGTATTAGCTACTCCTCCTAATTTGGTGTCATCTGCAAATTTGATAACTAGGCCCTCAATACTTTCATCCAATACTGTCATCCAAGTCATTAATAAAGATATTGAATAGCACTGGGCCCAGGACAGAGCCCTGTGGGACCCCACTGGTCACTTCTCTCCAGGATGAAAAGGAACCATTGTTGAGCACCCTTTGGGTGTGGCCGGTCAACCAGTTACAAATCCATGTAATGGTTACCTTGTCTAGTCCACATGTTACAAGCTTGTTTGCAAGTATGTCATGGGAACCTTGTCAAAGACCTTACTGAAATCAAGACCTTCCATCTACCAAGCTGGTAATTTTATCAAAAAAAGAGATCAGATTTGTTTGGCATGACTTGTTTCTCTGAAACCCATGTTAACTTTTTGTGATTATGGAGTTATCTTGTAGATATTCACAGACTCTCTGTTTAATGATCTGCTCCAGAATCTTTCCTGGTATTGATGTCAGACTAACTGGGCAATAATTGTTGGGGTCCTATTTTTCCCCTTTTCAAAGATGGGGACAAAGTTTCCCCTCCTCCAGTCTGCTGGGACTTCTCCTATTGTCCAGGAGTTCTCAAAGACTATTGTCAATGGCTCCAATATTACATATGCCAGCCAAAAGATGATAATGACCTAGCCTGCTTGGTAAATATAAGTAGATAAGTAGCTAAAGAAGACAGCATTACACATGGATTGATTCATTCAAGGAAACCACAACCTTGAGTTTACAAGACCTGAGCAGGGCAGTTGATAAGTGCAGCTCTTGGAGGTCTCTCATTCATAGGGTCACTGTAAGCTGAAGCCAACTTTACAGCAAATATGTAACAAGAAGTCATCAACAGAATTTGGGCCATTGGGCATTGTAGTCATCCTCAAAACTCATTTTAAAAGCTTTTTTTTTTAAAGTTTGGGTTTTTATAAGGGGTGGGAGGGGAAATTGAATGGTTATATTTTAATTGTAATTGCTTTTAAATGTTGTACCCTGCCCCAATTACTTACCTAGAGGGGCGGGATATAAATAATAATAATTATTATTATTCCTTTGAAGTTTTTTCTACTTCTTTCAACCACTGAAGGAATGCTCAAAGGGGCCTGGCACCTTGGTTTATTAGAGAATCACACTTCCTGGAGCTTCATTCTCCAAGTTTTAAAACCATAATATCAGCAACAAAACCTTCAAGGGTATGGGCTGCAAATGGGGAGGACAGAATCATGTTGGCTACCCCAATTTAAAGTAAAAATCTAACTGTGAGAGATGTTTAACCCTTTCCTATCTAGAGCTTTCTCACTTCTGCACCCTTAACACATCCATGTAAACTGTTAATCTTTGAATTTACATGTTGGAGGTCTATGGGGAGAGATGGTTTGGATAACCATTACTTATCCCAAGATTTATCTGCTTTATATTGCCCCTTCCTGAAGCTTGAAAAGAACTGCAGAGTGTATTCTGCAGGAATGTAGCATTCCAGTAATTTGAAACTTCAGTTGACCCTTTGGAAATACAGTTTAGGCCAGCAGAGTTACAAAGGTAATGGAAATAAAGCAAATGCTGGAGTTCTAAATGTGCATGATTTTCAATATATTACTCTTTGCAATGCTATAGATTTGTTGACTAAAGGAGAATTTCATTTTTATTTGGGGGGATAATTCTGTCATGCTCCCCCTAGTGAGACCCCGGTGCTCTGTTTCACATGTTGGAATAATTGTTTTTCATTGCCCTGGACCCTAACTCATGGTGACACCCCCTATGGATGAGACATCTCCAAAAAACTCTGTTCCTCCACTGCTCTGCTTAGGTTCTGCAGATTCAGGCCCATGACCTCGCTGAATGAATACAACCATCTGGCATGCAGTCTTCCTCTCCTACTACCTTGTATGTTCCCTAGGATTATTGTCTTTTCTAGTGAGTCATGCCTTCTCATGATATGTCCAAAATATGACAGTTTAAGTTTTTCATCTTAGTTTCCAGGGAGAGTTCAGGTCTAATTTGTTCAAGGACCAATTTATTTCTCTTTTTGACTGTCTACGGTATCCTTAGCACTATACGCCAATACCACATCTCAAATGAATTTATTTTCTTCCTATCCACTTTCTTTATTGTCCAGCTCTCACATCCATACATGGTGATGGGAAATGCAATAGCTTTCAGCTATTCTAATTTTGGTGCTCAGTTGTATATCTTTACTCTTTAGGATCTTTAGGATTTAGTGTTAGAATGCAGCCTTGCCTGACCCTTTTACCAATTGGGAACCATTCTGTCTGCAGTCTCTTTTCTTATCAAGTTTGATCCAACGTATGGGAAATCTTTGACTATTTCAATTTCCTCATTGTCTAGGTTGAATTTATGTAGATCCTCCATGGTCATTATTTTTGTTTTCTTTATTTTCATTAGTAAGCCTGCCTTTGCACTTTCTTCTTTAACTTTTCTTAGTAATTTTTCCAAGTCTCTGATATTTTTCTCTAGTAGTATTGTGCCGTCTGCATGTCTTAAATTGTTGATGTTCCTTCCTCCTATCTTCATGCCTCCTTCTTCTGTATCTAAACCTGTATTTTGTATAATATTTTCTGCATACAAATTGAAAAAATAGAGTGATAGAATGCAGCCTTGCCTGCCCTCTTTGCCAAATGGAAACCATTATTTTTTCTCCATATTCTGTCCTATGGTATCATTAATTAGGCCTATAACATTGTGATGTTTCATTCAGATTAATGTTTGTGTAATTGTTCTAAGTCTAAATATACTGCAGGTACCAGATCCCATCTGAGCAACTAAGCAGGATCAGGTTTGGTTAGTTCTTTGATGAGGGATTGTCACAAAAGTGAGATTCATTACTCAGCAGAGGGTCCAAATTAGCAGAGGCAATGTGAGGAAGGTGTAGGAAAGCGGGAAGTTTATTTCTGCAGCAGAAATAATGGTGCACATTCAAGTCCAGAGTGAAACAACAAAATGTTTTTCAGAGTCCAGTTTATATACCTTCTTGCAACTTGTCAACAAGGAGATTAACTTTAACCTCTTAGATCAAAGCTTATCCTCTCTGTCTACCCTTCATCAGCACCTTTTGGCTCACTATGTTTGTTCTAATCTGTTTATCAAAGCAAATAATATGTGAAATTCAGTCAACAGGGAATCTGAATGTTTACAAAAGGGGTCTATCACTTAAGCAGGAGAGTTATTGATTAACACTTGTAACTCAAAGAGGAAGTCTCCTTACCTATGTGTTAGAAAGACAATGCACAAAAGGTCACCTATTGCCTACATGACCTTCATATTTTCCAATCATGGCAACTTCTGGACTATGCATATAAAAGGAAAAGGGAATTTTCCAGCTAAGAATGAGGGCTTCCATTTTTATTATTTTCATCACAAGACCATCAAGGACTACCAGATGCAGTAGACTAAGGGGATATATTAGAGAGCAAGGTCACCTCTGTGTATTCCTTGCCTAAGAAAAACCTGTGACATTCACTGGGTCACCATAACTCACTTAACTCACATAACTCACTGAAAGCACACACACACACTTAAGTGTTGGAAAAATACTTCCTTACACCCTCTTCTCTATGATGCACCCACTAGCCCTGTGAAAATATTACATTATGAGAATTGAGTGGGGAGAGACCCTGCGGAATAAGGGAAGAGAGGATCCTTGAAAAAAAAAACTGACAGGAGGTGCCTCCCTTGTTTCCATGTAAGATGCAGACACAGGATCCAAACCAATGTATTTACTGAAACAGGCTATTGAAAAGGTCTATTAAAGAAACATTTCTTTATTCCACTTGAAAGGTAGGTTTTAGGTGTGCACTTCTCCCACTTCACTTCCTAAGCAAGTATAAACACAAAGGCACACAAATGCTAATGAAACTGTTCTGATGTCTGAACTGGTCATTCAGAATCTAAACTGCAATATGTGACTTCAAATTTGGCTTGATAGACCTTCTGCCGCAAGACATCACCGGGTTAGATCACAAACTTTGTTCAGCGTGGTGGCAGGTTTCCAGACTGACAGTATGCAGCATCTGACAGTGCCTCTTCTCCTTGATTCTGCCGAAGGATAGAAAATGCTTGTGATGTTCCCTCTGGTTTTACATTAAAATGTAACAAGATTTAGAATTTAAATAGCTGCTGAGTTCAGCAATACAATGCTCCAAGCTTTGTTTTGCTTTTTATGTACCACAATGTCAAAGCAGCAACAGTAAGATTCACATATTGCATTTCAGACAAGAAGAAATGCATGAGGTGCATGTACTGAATTTGTTATACCTTTGTTCACCTATTAATATTTTAAAACACTAAGGTGCTTTCATAGCCCACCATGATCATTCTGTTCTTTCTGTCAATCATCCTGAGATTACTTTGGACAGCAAACAAACCTCTACTATTTTTAAATCAGGAAAGGGATTCCAAAAATCTGCTCTTGGAAAATGCAGTCTAAAATCTAGTTTATATGCATGGCAGAACCAAGCAATAAAGTTTTACAGGGACTGTATCAAGCCTGGTTAGGTGGGAAGGTTGTAAGTTTGAGTTCTTCCCATGCATGATATTACCTGCACGTAGCCAAATAACACCTCAAAGAATCCTAGTACTGGAAGAGACCACAAGGGCCATCCAGTCGATCCCCCTGCCATAGATGTGGCTGGTCATTTTTCCTTGCATGCTTTTTTAAAAATGGGAACATTGGAACCATAAAGTAGAAATGGGTACCTTTTTCAGCCTGTGAGCCAGGAAGCCACCTGAGAAATCTGTCAAAGCTACCAGCCAGCAGGGGATATAGCCAAAGTCCACAGTGGGAGTGGTCAGAGCCAAAAATGGACAGGGCAAAAACCTCAAAAGAGGCAGGGTTTCACATGACCATTGCTTGCTGCAACATTTATTCCCACTGCAGCTCGTTGTAAAGGGAGGTTTAAGTGTATCCATTCAGTATGGCTGCAAAGAAATAATCCAGTTTGACACCACTTTAACTGCCATTGCTCCATGCTTGGAATTCTAGGATTTGTAGTTTGTTGTGACACCAGAGCTCTCTAACACCGAAGGCTATATATCTCACAAAATTACAAATCCCAGAGTCCCATAGCATTGAACCATGGAAGTTAAGGAGGTATTGACCGGGGTTATTTCTGCAGTGTGGATGCAGACTATGGACCTGGTCAGACAAGAGGAATTTCTCTATATTGCGAAAGGAGCCAACTGGAGCCAATTCGAATTCATGTGAATTTGCTAGTTTATCAAATTTACGTGAATTCCAATTGCATTCGGAATGCGTTCAGAATGACTTTCCATTACCTGAAAATGACCCCCCCCCATTGCCCGAAATTGCGCGAGATACTTTAATTTGCAATAAGGTAAAACCCATGATTGTGTTTGGAATGACTTCCCTTTTGCCCAAAATTGCAGGCGATACTTTAATTCGCAATAACATGAAACCCCATGATTGCGTTCGGATTGCCATTAGATAATACTTCCAATTTCCAACATCTGATAACGTCCTATGATGCAGTTGAAGAACACCCGGGGGACTGGACATAAGAAGGGATTTGGCTTCAAATTATGGTGAAGCCAGATTCAAGCAATGAATCAAAGGTTTCCTTCTTTATATGAATCTTTCTCCTGCATCCCTGAACTGGCACAGTCAAGGAGAATCTGAATGCATGGAATTATAAAATGGATCTCAGGACCCAGTTCTCAGTAATGATGCTTAAGGATTTGGACTCTGTTGTTCTTATTTGCCATCAAGATGAACTTAACTTCAAGATCCCTGGTGATGAACTGCCATACTCAGGTCTTGCATACTCAGAACTGTGGCCTTTTAAACTTGTTCTATCAGCAGTACAATCTTCCTCTTTACACACTGTGATATCATTAAGTAATAAAGTCATCCAGGCCATAGTAGTTCTGATTTTTACATATGATTTTGAAAGCTGAACATTTTTAAATGTGGTGCTGGAGAAGAGTTCTATGGATACTAGGGACTGCAAAAAAGACAAATGAATGAGCCAAACTAGAAGACCCTCCAAGTCAGTACATTTGCTCCAACTCATGGGAGTAAGATTAAATTTCCCACTTGGCCACAGAAAGTCATTGTGTGACCCTGGGCAAATCACACACTCTCAGCCCCAGAAACCCCCATAATAGCCAGACCTTAGGGTCACCATAAATCAGAAATGACTTGAAGGCACACAGCTACAATAGCAACACATTCTTGAATTTGGGCAGACAATGTTGTAAAAGCTCCCTTGTTATCCTGTGATTCATCCTATCAGACCAAAGCTTTAAAGGGGATCAAGAGAAAAATGGAGAATAAGACATTTTTTTAAAAAAAGGAAAAGACTCACTTCCAGTGAGATTCATTATCAGGAATAGTTCTCAAAGGTGACTATTTTGGATAATTACATTTGACAATACACTGGATAGCAGTGAAAATGTTCCAGTATTTTTAACTTGATGGATTCTAAAAGCTCTGATTTCCCTACATACAGAATTGTAAAATGACTTTGTAAAGGTACAAATCAATCAAGTGTGGAATTCTTTCAAATACAAATGGCTTTAATGGAATCCCAGTCCTATACTAAGGGCATATTTTGCACATTAAAGCCAGGTTTACAAGCATAGACATCAAGTGTCTCCAGTCCCAAGAACATATTCGAACAAGAAAATTTTAAACAGAATTTTAATGGTAGAATAATATATAAAATAATATAGCAAATTAAAATCCTATCACATCATCTTAACCAAAAAATAGATTGAATAAGAAAGTCTTCTGACAGAAATGCTCACAATTAGATCAGTAGAGGCAAAGCAATATGGCTGAAGTTAATAGCTTGAGCTGGCATCTACACTGCAGGAAGCAGTTGGGGTAGCCCTGTGTTCTTACTGACAAAGGACATTCTTCTATTTGAACATCTATTGAAGGAAAGACCACCTGTCTGAGGACATCTTGAAGGGCCAAGTCTGGTAGAGAGACAAGAAACAATAAGATGGGCAAAAAGGGGTATTAACTCGGCCCATCAGCACTTACCATCTGGACAACAGACTGAGTGGGCAGAGATGTTGCCTGGTCATAATTCTACACTATGCTGATATGTAACTAAGATGGTGAAGAGTCTGGAAACCATGCCCTATGAGGAACACCTTAGGGAACTGGGGATGTTTAGCCTCGAGAAGAGAAGGTTAAGAGGTGATATGATAGTCCTGTTTAAATATTTGAAGGGATGTCATATTGAGGAGGGAGTAAGCTTGTTTTCTGCTTCTCCAGAGACTAGGACGCGGAACAAATTGCAGGAAAAGAGATTCCACCTCAACGTTAGGAGGAACTTCCTGACAGTAAGGGCTGTTTGACAGTAGAACACACTCCCTCGGAGGGTGGTGGAGTCTCCTTCCTTAGAGGTCTTTAAGCAGAGGCTGGATGGCCATCTGTTGGAGATGCTTTGATTTGGAGTTCCTGCATGCCAGTGGGTTGGACTGGATGGTCTCCTCCAACTCTATGATTCTATGATTCTATGTATTGTATTTGTTTTATGTTAATTATTTCTAGAAACTGTTGTTATATAGTGGTTTGAGTGTTGGACTAACACTCTAGGAGTCAGAATCCACACTTAGGCATGGAAACCCACCAAATGATCTTTAGGAAGTTACACTCTCTCACGCTCAAAGTAAGGCAATAGCAAACCACTTCTCAATAAATTTTGCCGAGAAAACCCTATAATAGAGCCACCATAAGTTGACCTGGAGAATCCTAGCAATAGCATATGCAGATATTATGTACATCCATGTACTTTTTAAAATCTGTTTTCTCCATTAGGGGCAGTAGGAAAGTGACTTTCCCAGAAGTAGATCACATTCTTCTGTTAAATGGGGAGAGCAAACAGCAAGTTAGGTTCCTAAGAACCATCATGTTGGCTGCAAATACAAGGACAGATATGACAAATCCTGCTGGTGTCCCTTTCAAATATACTGCAAGATGTTTCTGAGACCTAAATACAAGGCTGTCCACTAGTTTTGTTAGCTCTGCTACAACCCTAGACAGAACTTGAGAAACTGACTTTTTTTTTTTTTTTTTTTTTTTTTGAGGTCAGCTTTGGAGAGATATGAGCAGCTGTTGTTCAAAGATTGTAAATTGGCAACCTGCACTGTGGTTAACCTAGAATTATGGATCCATAACTACTCCATGCTTACCTGTGCTATATATTTCCAGTCGTGGCACTATTTTATACTTAATTTGGCATTTAGGTAGAACACAAGTTTGTTCATAGCTCCATACTGATTGTCAATCCTGCATGTCATAAATTTCAAATGTCTTCTCATACTATTTTGAAAATCTGGCAACATTAGTAGGGACAGAGTCAGTACAAATATTGAGATCTGATGTCAACATGCTCTGGTTAATCCATTCTGATCAGTAAAACAAAACAAGCTATTACTGTCTCCAGGTTATGTATTTGTTTGATTTTTAAACAGTTCCAGACTACCAGAATGAAATCAATTTTCATTCTTTGTGAGTCTCAATGGAATGGACTATTAATCCTTGCACAAACCAAGTTAGGTCAAGAAAACCTTTCAGATGTATTTAAAAAGATAGTTATATATCCTGCAAGAACAGAATTTTGATGTTTACATGTCACTGTAACTGAGGGGGGGGGGGGGTTCTTATGACAGCTCCCTCAAGTAACAGTACAGAAAGTATTCCTTATTTATAGATGAGCTGACATGTCGACACATTTGAGCTGAAACATCTTGTGTTTTTTTAATTGTTTTGACTAGCAAGAAGCAAATGTTGGAGAATTAATTATAAATGAAATTTGTAGCTATTTTAAGTTCATTCATTTTGCATGAATACAAATCTATAAATTAGTCCTAAAAAGGTTTAATAGAAATTAATATTTTTACATGTTGCTTTGTCAACACGTATTTGGTACGTTTGCCCTTGTAAGTCAACTGTTTTCTAGAACTGTATAGATGGTCACAACAGAATTGTATAGAGCAGCATCTTGCCACCCTTCTTTCTGCTATGATTTATTGATGATAGTGAAGGCAGTCGAAGAATGGTGCAACAAGAACTGCCAGTGTTACGTTACTTGGTCTAAAACTTAGTTGCAATTCCACCACTCAGTCAGAAATCACCTTTCAGCTCCCTGTCACTATATTATTGGCTAGCTAGCATTCTGTTAGGTAGTTACAATTTCATAAGGAGTTTATCAGACAACAGAAACTGGAAGTATAATCCAATGGCAATCCAAAGACAATCATGGGGTTTCACATTATTGCATATTAATGTATCTCACGCAATTTCGGGCAATGGGAAGTCATTCCAAACGCAATCATGAGTTTTACATTATTGCATATTAGAGTATCTCATGCAATTTTGGGCAATAGGAAGTCATTTTCGGGCAATGGGAAGTCATTCTGAATACATTCCGAATGCAATTAGAATTCACGTAAATTTACTAAACTAGCAAATTTACATGAATTCGAATTGGCTCCATTCGAAATAGAGAGAACTTCCTCCCGTCTGATAAACTCCATAAGGTAGATTTTCAATTTCATCACTGTTTTGTATTCATATTTACAGATCATGACATTGCCACAATCACAAATTCCTCCAAAACCCACCTTAAAAACCAAGCAGCTATACCATGTGAAGGTGTTCTGTGACACAGGCATGTGGAGCACTGAAGAATGATTTGTCCAGCCCTCTCCCACTAGCAAACCATGGTGCAACAAGGAATTGCTGGACCTAACTGGGGTCCCCTGCTTCTTCTCATTGCACCATGGCTTGCTGGCAGGAGGGGACTGGATGCTTCATCTTTCAACTCCCCACTTGCCAGTTCCACAGGTGCCTGGCTCTTAAAGTGGGTTTTAGGAGATGGTGCACAGCAAGTAGCTATGTGTCCCATGCAGGTTCATAGCCATTATTATTAATCACCAATATTTTACAGTAGGTACTTAATTATGAATGCATTCATAACATCTCCTTGCCTAACCCCAGCCCCAGCCCAGTTTAACATTCAGATGCTGCAGCAATTATAGAGGAAATCTATCCAGTTGCTGATCACAACGAAGATGTTTCCAGCTCCCTCCAACCAGTGAGAAAGACTGCAACAACAAGAAGCAGAACCGCTCTTGTAATACCTTGTCACAGCCCAACTTCCTGGGGGGAGGGGGTGGACAAAATGGTCCTTTTTGCATTCCAACTGGCAACTGAAGAGACCTCTTTTACTCAATGGAGCTATTGTCTGTTAAATTGAGCTTGGGGAGGGGGTTGCCTTTATCATCATAGAAATAGTGCCACAATCATGGCCACATAGTCTTATTGAATATGGAGCAATTATGGATCCATAAATCTAGGTTACAAATCTGTAATTGCAGTACAGGATGCCAGTCAATATTAGCAGCAGCAGCAGCAGCATTTATATCCCACCTTTTCCAAAAAGCTGTGACTTATTTCCCTCCATCAAATTGATATCCAAGGGGACTTACATAAAATAAATATTTAAAAATCAGTATAGAAGATCAGTTAAACACCAGCCCAAACACACAAAGAGTTATTATTACAACACATGAACTATTTCCAGCAGTAGTTAAGATCCATAGAAGGTTGTGGATGAAAGGGGAAAATTCCCTTGGTGCCTGTGAGAGATAAATCACATAGTTATTCTTGTTGTGTGTCTTCAAGTCATTTCCAACTTATGGCAACCCTAAGGCAAACCTGTCATGGAGTACCCCAACTTGTTTCTTTTGTGGGGGTGCCATTGCCCTAGTTCACCCAGTGGGTTTACATGGCTGAGCAGGGATTTAAGCCCAGGTCTCCAGAGTCATAGTCCAATACTCAAACCAATGCATCATGCTGAATATTTAGGGCCAAAAGGCGAAAAATTAAAATGAGTTTCCCAAGCACAGTCACCTCCTCCTCCTTGGCTATCTGGGATGGAAGTATGTGTGAGGGAGGCGAAACACGATTTCTCCTCACAGTCCAAAAGTAGTGACACCCCTATAAGTGTGGCATCAGGTTAACATGGTGGAGGGAGAGATTAGCAAATAGGGCATCATCACAGAAAAAGAACCAGCTTGTTCCCATAATACTTGCTGTCTAACGTCAAACTCTTAGACCATCAAGAAAATCAAAACCTCAATTGACTCTCTTGACTTGTAAAGTTCATTCTCCTAGGGATATATCAGAACAGTGAAATAATTAACTACAGGGTTCTTTTAATTTTCTTAGCTAAAACATGAATTATATTAAAATGGCACTTTTCATGCCTCTTAATGAAACAGCATGACACTACCGTTCACATCCTTACATTCATTACAGTAAGTTTCATAACACCTTCATCTAACAGTCAGCTTGCTCAGAAGCCAAATGCATCTAAGGAGGATAGAGGTTCTTCAGCCTGCACTATG
Organism: Urosaurus nigricauda; assembly: GCA_034509955.1. Taxonomy (NCBI): domain Eukaryota; kingdom Metazoa; phylum Chordata; class Lepidosauria; order Squamata; family Phrynosomatidae; genus Urosaurus; species Urosaurus nigricauda. The sequence goes on from JAOEGL010000001.1 coordinate 53,883,995, forward strand.
AAAAGACCACCTAAAACTACAAAAAGGAGGAAGAAGTGTAATATGTATGTACAGTGGTCCCCCGGGTTACGAATACCCCGGGGTATGAAAACCCCGGGGTACGAAAGAGCCGGGGCCGCAAAAACGGCCCCGGCTTACAAATAAAACCCCGGGATCCGGAAAAAACCCTGTGCGGCCCCTTTAAATTTGCCGCACGGTCTGTCAACTAAAGCGGTCCCCCGGGTTACGAAAATTTCCGGGTTACGAAAGTAATCCGGAACGGATTACTTTCGTAACCCGGGGGACCACTGTATGTATATATTCTGTCAACAGAATATGAGCGTTTATGCTGGGCAGTCAACTGAAGAGTGAAACACTGTATTCAAACACCCTCAAGTACACCCACCAAAGATGTACCCGCCACCTTGCCATTTCATTTTGTTCCACAAAATCAATGGATTGTGTTTATTTATTGGGCTGTATGTTAAAAGAGAAGGGGCTCCAAATGGTCAGAAAAACATTGTTCCATGAGACAGGGGAAACGATAGCATTCTTTGCATCAATCTGTTTCAGAAGGACATCAAAATTTAAGAAGAAAATAGACAGCCATTTGATAAATTGCAGATTTTTCTTAAAATCATTGTTACTACAAAGATGGCATATGTGTGGTGTAATCTTCCCCAACACTCATTGTTAACTGAATTCCATGCTATATAGAATTTGTTTTTATTCCAAACAGTAGAATTTAGTGTGAAGTTGTGAAGTCCCCTCTTCTGACATAAGTAGAAACAGAAGAACAATATAGAAGACTGAAATCGCAATAAAAAATTCCATACAATCAGAGATGCATTTTACTGGAATATCCCTTCAATCTGGAAATAGTGGTTATTTAGGCTTAAGTAATATGTATTACAGATTGAGTCTCCCTTATCCAAAATTCCAAAATCCAAAATACTCCAAATCCAAAATTGTCCACATGAGTGTCTGGGTTCTCTGATCTCTTTTTTTGATAAAATTACCAGCTTGGTAGATGAAGGGAATGCTGTGGATATAGTATACCTCGATTTCAGTAAGGCCTTTGACAAGGTTCCCCATGACATTCTTGCAAACAAGCTTGAAGAATGTGGGCTAGACAAGTTAACTGTTACATGGATTTGTAATTGGTTGACTGGCCGAACTCAAAGGGTGCTCAACAATGGCTCCTTTTCATCCTGGAGAGAAGTGACCAGTGGGGTCCCACAGGGTTCTGTCCTGGGCCCAGTGCTATTCAATATCTTTATTAATGATTTGGATGACAGAATTGGTGGCATACTTATCAAATTTGCAGATGACACTAAACTGGGAGGAGTAGCTAATACCCCAGAGGACAGGATCAAAATTCAAAATGACCTGAATAGACTAGAAAGCTGGGCCAGTGCTAACAAAATGAAATTCAATACGGAGAAATGTAAGGTTCTGCACTTAGGGCGGAAAAATGAAATGCACAGATATAGGATGGGGGACACCTGGCTGAACGAGACCACATGTGAAAGGGATCTAGGAGTCCAAGTAGACCATAAGCTGAACATGAGTCAACAGTGTGATGCGGCAGCTAAAAAAGCCAATGCAATTTTAGGCTGCATCAATAGAAGTATAGTTTCTAGATCAAGGGAAGTTATAGTGCCACTCTATTCTGCTTTGGTCAGGCCCCACCTGGAATACTGTGTCCAGTTCTGGGCACCACAATTCAAAAAAGATGTGGAGAAACTGGAGCATGTCCAAAGGAGGGCAACTAAGATGGTGAAGGGTCTGGAAACCTTGCCCTATGAAGAACGCCTTAGGGAGCTGGGGATGTTTAGCCTGGAGAAGAGAAGGTTAAGAGGTGATATGATAGCCCTGTTTAAATATTTGAAGGGATGTCATATTGAGGAGGGAGCAAGCTTGTTTTCTGCTGCTGCAGAGACTAGAACGCGGAACAATGGATGCAAACTGCAGGAAAAGAGATTCCACCTCAACATTAGGAGGAACTTCCTGACAGTAAGGGCTGTTCGACAGTGGAACGCACTCCCTCGGAGTGTAGTGGAGTCTCCTTCCTTAGGGGTCTTTAAGCAGAGGCTGGATGGCCATCTGTCAGGGATGCTTTGACTTGGAGTTCCTGCATGGCAGGGGGTTGGACTGGATGGCCCTTGTGGTCTCTTCCAACTCTATGATTCTATGATTCTATGATTCTATGATTCTATGGGTTAATGACACCTTTTCTTTCTGATAGTTCAGTGTACGAAAACTTAGTTTCATGCACAAAATTATTTAAAGATTGTATATAAAATTATCTTCAGACTATGTTTTTAACAAATACATGAAACATAAATGAATTTCATGTTTAGATTTGTGCCCCATCTCCAAGATATCTTATTATGTATATGCATATTTTTTAAATCCAAATCCAAAGCACTTCTAGTCCCAAATGTTTTGGATTTTAAAAAAGACTCAGTATGTATACAGTATGCATAATATAAAATGGTATGCTGGTGTGACAGTTTTAATGTGTCCAAATGGACACATTTCAATACAGTCAGCTATATTTAGTCTGGTCATTCCGGCTGGGTAACTGGCTCTACAGTATTTATTTTTATCACAAAAGCATACACAGAGAGGACAGAAGACCCTATGAACTTAATCAGTTTGAAATGATTCTGAAATACTACACTAATTTGCTGGATAAAGGTCAAGCTGGTAGCTAATCAGGGAGTATATATATTCAGCTTAGTAGGCAGAAATTTAAATCCAAAACTGCTATTAAAGTTAGTAGGGTTTCCAGATATACAAATTACAGTATAAATAGTTTATGCCTCATTTTTAATACTAAAATGAGGGAAATCAAATAATGTTCTCATTAAAAAGATCAACTAATAACTTTTCCTGCTAAGTCATTCAGAGGTCGGCCATTTAGAAACAATCTGCATCTCTCCAATCAATAGTTAGCCAAGAAAGCAAGGTTTCAAAGTTTCTGTATTATCTTCAAGCCCTCGATTCACAAACTAAAACCTATAAAAACTTACAGTTAGAGTTATACCCACCTAAAGGAAATTTAAGCCATAGATAGCCTATACATATACTAATTTGGAACTCAGCTACATTGGTGGTGCCTTGTACCTTTTCTTGCACCTCAAGGAAACATTACAGTGTAATCCAACTAGCCACATCAGTAGTGGTATGAAAGCTTTGATGTTACTTATAGTGTCAGCATCTACAAAGGGCAGGTTTGCAGTGTAGGGGTATGAGCAGTTAGACCATCTTTATTAATCCAGTCCAATTAATTCATGTTTTGAGGAAGGAAGCTTTAATTACTTAAATATGAAAAATAGAGCCATTGAATCAATTGAATTTACCCATTCCCACAGATTCTATGGATCTAGTTTAGTTAGGATAAACAATTCAGTTTAGGCCACTGTGTTTAATGGTCCAAATTTAATGGAACCATTTATATGTTCTTGTGTGTCTGTGGCCCAGCATAAACCAGCCTTAAAGGCCAGCTTGGGGATGGAGTCAGGGTGTAGCATCCACATGACGCATGCCATGACTCTGCCCCCAGGGCGGTGTGATGCCACACACTGCTCCACATGGTGTGTGGCATCACGGCACTCTTCTGGTGCTGCATCCACACGATGCAGTGCCGAAGGAGCACCATAACCCACAGCACCACAGCTACTGCACCCTTTGCAGGGCACAAAAAGAAGCAGCTTTTATAGCTCCTATGTGCCCTGCAAAAGGCAGATTGGGGCCGTGGCATGCTCCAATCTGGTGAAAGTGAAGGCAGCTGCAGGCTGTCCCTTAGGGGCAGTCTGCACAGCCCCTGTATGAGGGAGGCAAAGAGAGAGATTAAAAAGCTAACCAACAGAACTTCTCCCAATTCTGTTTTGTATCCAAGGATACAGTTAATCACTGAAAATAATATATTTATTGAAGTGGTTAACAAACAGAACTTAAAATATTTATCAAGAGAAAAGTGCCTGCTGTTGATATATATATATATATATATATATTAGATTTTGTTTGTTAATTGCTTGTGTGTGGGTCTGAATGATTCCATAAAATTTGGTACTGTGTGTATATACACATACGCATACACATACAGAATGAGAGAAAGGGAATGATTTATGAATATGGACTGGAATGCTGTTAGGGACATATGGCTTGCATGAGTGTATGTCACTTTTGGAATGGAGCACAATGTGCTATCCTGTAGTCATTTGCAGAATGTCCAGAATGCCCCAATGTTTTTCAAAGGGAAGGGCAGAGAATGGAGAGGCAGCTCAACAGATATAATTCTAAAGGGAAGGGATAAAAGGATGAATTCCATTATGAACAGTTCCCATTTCTTTCCCCCTCTCAACTGAGAAGAGTGCACACCCTCCAACTGTCCTGATTGGTAGGGACAGTCTTGACTAATCCTGTCATCCTGATTTTACACCTACTTTTAAAATAGCCCAATTTCTCTTTCCCCTCTGTCCTACGAGGAATTCAATTGCTGCAAACTCAATTCAATAAACTGAATTGGTGCTCAAATAATTAAGGGTGGAAAGAAGAGGATGGAACTGCAACTTGCCCTTCCCAGTAGGCTCAGACAAAACCAGATTTCATCAGCATCTCCTAGTTTGTGTGTTCCTCTTTGCCATCCTGACCCATGCTCTGATGTTGCTTCACCTCTGTTACCACACCTTGCATACCCTGCACTGTATTCCCTGCACTGTATTTGGAGTCCCCACATTTTCATATTTCATATCTGGAGCCAGCATATTCTTCAGAGGTCACAGTAGCCTTTAGGTAAACTGGGTAATGTTCCCTGGAGAAAAGTAGAAAAGAGGCATGTGTATGATCCAGGTAGTAATACCATGAAGCCTAAATAAGTATACTAATTCCTCCCTCCTTTCTCCAAGTCCTCTGCATTTCCTCTTGGACCAAGAGACAAAGGAAGTCTCGTTATACCAATGTAGCACGCCAGTTGTTTCTGCCTACCTCCCTGCTGTGTTTTCTCCCAACCTTACTGTCCAGTCACCCTGGGGTTCATAGAATCATAGATTTGGAAGAGACCACAAGGGCCATCCAGTCCAACCCCCTGCCATGCAGGAACTCCCAATCAAAGCATACCTGACAGATGGCCATCCAGCCTCTGCTTAAAGATCTCCAAGGAAGGAGACTCCACCACTCTCCAAGGGAGTGTCTTCCACTCTTACTGTCCAGCTCTTACTGTCAGGAAGTTCCTCATAATGTTGAGGTGCAATCTCTTTTCTTGCAGCTTGCATCCATTGTTCTGGGTCCTGTTCTCTGGAGCAGCAGAAAACAAGTTTGCGCCATCCTCAATAAGACATCCCTTCAGATATTTAAACCGGGCTATCATATCACCTCTTAACCTCTTCTCCAGGCCAAACATACCCAGCTCCCTAAGTCGTTCCTCAAAGGGCATGGTTTCCAGGCCATTCACCATTTTAGTTGCCCTCCTTTGGACACGTTCCAGTTTCTCCACATCCTTTTTGAATTGTGGTGCCCAGCCAGGTGTCCCGCATCCTATATCTGTGCATTTCATTTTTCTGCTCTAAGTGCAGAACCTTACATTTCTCCATATTGAATTTCATTTTGTTAGCCTTGGCCCAGTTTTCTAGACTATTAGGTCATTTTGAATTTTGATCCTGTCCTCTGGGTATTAGTTCTCCTAATTTGGTGTCATCTGCAAATTTGATAACTAGGCCCTCAATACTTTCATGCAAGTCATTAATAAAGATATTGAATAGCACCGGGCCCAGGACAGAACCCTTGTTGAGCACCCTTTGTTGTGATCCAATCGCTTTTTTTTTTTTTTTGGTCACCTTAAAGTTAAAGCCATCAACTAGTCAAAAAACCCCACTTCCAATTTCTGGGAAAGAACATCAGGCCTTTATTTTCTTACAGGATAGCCCATCCCCAGAGGCTACTTTTCAGGTATAAATATTGTTCTCAAAAACCTAGCCTCTGTACATACAGCATATATATAGATATCCCAGGCTGTGCTCACATATGTTCTGTGTCACCCTCAGACCTCAATCTGAGCCTCTGTAACCTACTCTTTGGACAAATAAATATCACACTCCTTTTTAAAAAACCCTCAGACTCTGCCATTCACTTTCCATATTTCCATTTTGGTTAGCTCTATGCTATGTCTGTGTAAATTGCTATTGTGCTGCATTTTTCTAAACAATACCCTCTTAATTCACCCAATACTAGAGTTCTCATATATTACTGGTATTAATGGTGCAGATGCCAATGATCCTAAAGGTTACCCAACCTCTTGTAAAGCTAATTTTTCCAGCAAAGTAATGCTGACATACTTGGAAGGGACTCCTCCATCACAATCTTTCTTTGGGTAACACCTCACCTGTCCCAGTTTTCACTTATAAATGTTTGAATATGATAGCTTAATTCATCACTGTCTGAAATGACTCCACGTCCTCTCGCCTAGATTCATTGAATCATATAGTTGGGAGCATTCTCCTCAGCCATCATCTCCAACGTACAGTTCAGTGCAAGATCACCAACTAAAACAATGGTTCCCAATTTTTTTCCTCCAGGTGTTTTGAACCTCAACTCCCAGAAGCCCCAGCCAGCTTGCTCAACAGCCAGGAATTCAAGTCCAAAACATCTGGAGGACAAAGTTTTGGGAACCACTTAGCTAGAGCATCCTCAGCAGGTAGTTGTCTAGACTCTTTTTGAAGACATCCAGAGAAGGACACCTCACCATCTCTAGCATCCAGGGAATTGTTTCTGCTATCATTATCAAGAAGTCCATTCTTACTGATGAGGGAAAAAGGATTATTATTAATTTTATTTATTTAGTGCTGTAAATTTACACAGTGCTGTACATACAAACATAAGTTAGACAGATCCCTGCCCTCAGGCTTACAGTCTAAAAGAGACAACACAAAAGGAAGAGGGGAAGGTGGTGGGAAGGGGATGAGGTCCAGTGGTTCTTCTCTGCTTCTGGGGCCTGGACCAAGGCAGATGTACTGGAGGGAGGGCATGGCTTCTTAATACATAGTTATAAGGAGGCATCCTGGGGCAGATGGTGCAATCCTGGGAACGCTTCCCTAAACAATATAGTCTTTAACTTAATTTTGAATCTGGTTAGAGAAGTGATGAGGCACACATGTGGGGGAAGAAGGTTCCAGGAGTGAGGGGCAGCAAGTGAGAAGGGACGAATCTGGGACGGGGCAGTGGAAATCCTCAGCTGGGACAGGAGACCTTGACTACCAGAATGGAGGGGAAGAGAAGGAGTGTGAGGAGAAAGAAGTTCAGACAAGTAAGGAGAGGCCAGTCCATGGAGGGCTTTGAAAGTCAATAACAAAAGCTTGTACTGGATGCGGAAGGGGAAGGGGAGCCAGTGAAGGGAGGATAAAAGAGGAGAAACATGGTCAAAACAGCGAGCGGATGTGATAATACGTGCAGCTGAGTTCTGGACAGAGATTAAAGGATGGGGGTGAGAGAGAGGAAACCCTGTCAGAAGAAGGTTACAGTCATGTAGTCATGAAACCACTAGGGCATGGACCAGAGTCTTGGCGGTGGAGGCTGAGAGGAATGGACAGATTTTAGCAATGTTGTAGAGAGAGAACCTACAGGTCTTGGCGGTGGCTTGAATCTGGGGAATAAATGACAGAGAGGAATCAAAAATGAAACCAAGACTGCGGGCTTGCTGAACCGGTTGAATAGAAGTGCCATCAACAGAAACAGAAAAGGAGTATTGAAGGGTGGGGTTAGGTGGGAAGATGAGAAGCTCTGTCTTAGACATGTTGAGCTTCAAGCGCCGATGCCGCATCCACTGAGAGATGGCAGCCAAATAAGAGGGGACTTGCTGTTCAAGCCTCGGCGAAAAGTCAGGGGTGGAAAGATACAGCTGAGTGTCATCAGCATACAGATGATAGGAGAAACCAAAAGAACTGATAAGTTTACCAAGGGACAATGTGTATAGAGAGAACAAAAGGGGACCCAAGACAGAGCCCTGGGGGACTCCAACAGATAAGGGAACAGAGGAGGAAATCTGACCACCTGTGACCATTGCAAAAGATCTGTCTGACAAGTAAGATTTAAACCAACTGAGAACAGAGTCGGAGAACCCAAGGTCGGAAAGTAAGTCAAGCAAGAGACAGTGGTCCACTGTGTCAAAGGCCGCAGACAAGTCAAGGAGGAAGAGAATAGAGTAGAGGTCATTCGCCTTGGCCTGCAAGAGATCATTTGAGATCTTGGTGAGGGCTGTCTCTGTAGAGTGCCGTGGGCGGAAACCAGACTGAAAAGGTTACAGGATGGAGTTGGCTTCAAGAAACTCAAGACAGTGAGAATAAACTACCCGTTCCAGAACCTTGGAGAGGAAAGGAAGAAGAGAGATTGGACGATAGCTACACAAAGAAGAGGGGTCAAGAGAGGGTTTCTTCCAAATTGGGGAAACGAGAGCATGTTTGAAGTCAGATGGGAAGGAACCTGAAGAGAGAGACAGATTAAAGATATAGAGGAGCGAGGGCAGAAAAGAAGGAGTTGTAGAGACTAGAAGATGGGAGAGGATAGGATCAAGAGAACAAGATGTAGGTTTGGAAGAATTTAGCAGTGTAGAGAGTTCATCCAGAGAAACAGGTGGAAACACAGAGAGTTTATTAGTAGAACATACCAGGAAATTAGTGGTAGGGGGCAAATCAGGAGGAACAATTTCGGATCGAATAGTAGTGACTTTTGTAAGAAAGTAGTTGGCGAAGTCAGTTGGGGAAAATGATGAGAAGACTGGGGGAGAGGAAGGTTTTAGCAGTGTATTGAAGCAGGAGAACAAACACTGTGGGTGCCTCTCACTGGAAATGATGGTTTAACTGCCCGATACTACAAAATGTTTGCAAATGAGCTAAGCAAACCTCTGCTAAAGGTAATGAGGCATTGAAACTACCAGACTCTTGGAAAGAAGCTGTAATTACGTTAATAAAAAAGGAAGGAAAAGATGTTCAAGACCCATCTAATATAGACCGATATCTCTCCTTAATATTGATTATAAAATTTTTGCAATAATATTATCCAAAAGATTAAGGAAATGCTTATAGGAATTGATTGATGAAGATCAGAGAGGTTTCTTGCCAAATCGCCATATGAGAGAGAATGTAAGAATAGCAATAAATATACTTGCGCATTACGAATGACATAGTGACAGAAAATTAGGCCTTTTTTTTTTTTTTTTTTTTAGATCTGGAAAAAGCCTTCGACTCAGTGAACTGGAATACATTGCTTGAACTTTTGAAGAAAATTAGAGTTGGGGATAAGTTTGTAAATTGGATAGAGAAGATATATAGTAGCCAAAAAGCACAGATCAGGATTAATGGGGAAAGAACAGAATTTATAGAAATACGTAGGGGAACGCGACAAGGCTGCCCCCTATCTCCATTATTATTCTTGCTCATCATAGAACTTCTCATAAAGGAGATAAAGTTAAATCCAAATATCAAAGGAGCAAAGATTAAGAAACATGATTTTAAAATAAGAGCATTTGCCGATGACATAATTATAATAACAGAAGATCCTAGGGAAAATTTAGGGATGGTCATAAATCTATTAGAGAGATTTGGGTCAATTACGGGCTGTAAAATCAACAAAGAAAAATCTTTAATTATGACTAAAAATATGAAAATTGGAGAAGAAAATCAAAGTGGGTAAAAAAGTCAAATACTTGGAAATTCAGATCACAGAAAAGTCCACTGAACTTTTTGAAAATAATTATAGAACTGGGAAGTGTGTCTGTAATCAAAATGGATATTTTACCACGAATTTTATTTCTTTTTCAAATGATACCAATTGTGACCTCTGATAATGTATTCAAAGACTGGCATAAGGATATTGCCCAGTTTATTTGGAGAGGAAAAAAACTGAAAGTGAAATTAAATATCTTGCAAGATGTCCGTGAAAGAGGTGGTCTTAATCTGTTTGTATATGTTCTGTATTATTTAGATATTTAATTTATTTGCTTATGTAAATCATTTATGTATTTTGTGTATTTGTTTGTCTACTTTTGTAAATCGCTTTGATCTTTCTTGGAAAGGCGGTACATAAATAAAATTTATTATTATTATTATTATTATTATTATTATTAATCTCCCCAATTTAAAATTGTATTTGGAGGCATGTACAGTGGTCCCCCGGGTTACAAAGGTAATCCGTTCCGGATTACCTTTCGTAACCCGGAAGTCTTCGTTTCCCGGGGCACTGCATTAGGAGACGGACCGCGCAGCCGATTTAAAGGGGCCGCGCGGTTTTTCTCCTTCACATCCCGGGGGATCCTTCAGATCCCGGGGGATGTTTTTTGGTCCCGCCAGTTTCGGGTCCCGGGGATTTGGTTCCCCGGGGGATTTGTAAACCGGGGGACCACTGTACATTACTGTGGCTGAAAGAATGGGCGACTTTGTCTAATGATAAGTTGTTAGATTTGGAGGGGGAAGGGTCAAACTTCGGATGGCATGCCTATTTGGCATATGAGAAGGATAAACAAAATAAAATTTTCCATAATCACCCTATTAGAAAATCGTTAATTAGAATTTGGTACAGGTATAAAAGAAGAATATTACCAAAAATGGAAGGATGGGTTTCTCTTCATGAGGCTATGTATAGAAAGGAAATGATCAAAGACTCAAACTGGTATACATATAAAGATTTGTTAGAAAGGAAAAGCGGTAATTGGGCTTTGAAAACAAAAGAGTGTCTAACGGACGAAGGCTGGAATATTACCTGGTTTGCACACAGACAGCTGCTAGAGAGATTTAAAATGGACCGAAAAACTTATGGATTTGCTGAAAAAGGAGAGGAATCTGAATTAGGGAAAATTCTAATAAATGAAGAAAACAACTTAATTAAGAAATTCTACAATATCTTATTGAAGTATGACACTGAGGAAGAAACTGTTAAAGTTCAAATGATAAAGTGGGCTAATGACCCAATGGGAGACGATATGGAAAAATGTATATAAGTACAGTGGTCCCCCGGGTTACGAAGGTAATCCATTCCGGGATTACCTTCGTAACCCGGAAGCTTTCGTTTCCCAGTGACCGCTTTCGCTAACGGACCGCACGGCCAATTTAAAGGGGCTGTGCGGTTTTTTTTTCTTCATATCCCAGGGGATCTTTCGGATCCCAGGGGATACAGTAGCGGTCCCGCCGCTTTCGGATCCCGGGGTTTTCGCAACCCGGAGGATTCGTAAGCCGGGGGACCACTGTACACAGCTTCCCAAGACCTGAGAGAGAATTTCTATAAAATGTTCTACCAATGGTACCTATCTCCAGAAAAAATTGCTAAGATCTATAAAACAAAAAATATTGTCTGTTGGAAGTGTAAAAAGGAAATAGGTACTTTCTACCATTGTTGGTGGGCATGCAAACATGCAAAAACCTACTGGGCAATGATAAGAGATCTTATGAGTGAAATGTTGAATATCACACTGCATTTAAAACCAGAATTCTTCTTATTAGGTATCTTTGGGGATGATATAAGAAGTGAACAGGGAAAGATAGCATTTTATATGGTCTCTCTTGCACGTATCTGCTATGCAAGGATATTCCCTCTAGAGATGATTGGTTGTTGAAACTATACGACGGGATGGTAATGGATAAATTAACTCAAGCAGTAAGAAATGAAATGAATGGTAAATTTGCAAATGATTGGAGCAAAGTAGTAAATTTTCTAGAAAATAAACTGAGGTAAAATGGATATTAAAAATCCATGTAAATCCCTCTAAGAGACTGGATCTACAGAGTATAACATAGATGTTTTAAAAAGTCACTCATCCACCTTCAGACTATTATTGGTAGGAAGGAAGTCGTTTGTATGAGTTGATCGAGTGAGGTAAGGGAAAGAAGAAATGGAAGGTTGACTGAGTCAAATGTAAGAAGTTGAAGTCGAGTGCTATATGAAGGAATAGTGAAGAATTTCAAAAGAAGAAATTAAAAAGAGCAGTAAGGTGAGTGTAGGTGGTAATTTGAGTCAGAGAAGGCAATTACAAAGAAGATATGCTGTTTTTGTTTTTGTTAAGTCTTGTTTCTGTTTGTATTTTGTTTTTGCCTTTTGATTGTGTATATTGGTTGATGTGATTGTGTGTTGGTTTGTCTGTTTTAATAATAAAATATATATTTAAAAAAACTTCCTGACAGTAAGGGCTGTTTGACAGTGGAATGTGTGGTGGAATCTCTGTCCTTGGAGGTCTTTAAGCAGAGGCTGGATGGCCATCTGTCAGGGATGCTTTGATTGGGAGTTCCTGCATGGCAGGGGGTTGGACTGGATGGCCCTTGTGGTCTCTTCCAACTCTATGATTCTATGAACCACCACCATCACCCGTGAAAATGGAAAATAGGTGATATTGGAATCCCTATTGGTTCCAATGTTGGTGCACTCCTGCTTGTGCCCCATTATGTCGCCTCCATTTGCTACTCACATATTTCCAAGGTTCGTGGATTCCAAGTCCACAAAAATGGAGGGGCTACTGTACACTGTTCTTTCTATGGGTGAGATAACATAGAAATGTACAATCAACTATAACTATATGGTGGCAAAAGCCACTGTATAAATATAGTGAGTTAAAAAGAGAATGATCAATTATATTTTCCCTCCAAATATCCACAGCAGCTGACATCTACCAGTTTTATCTTCTATGAACTCTCAGAAATAATTTACATAGAAAGACAGTTTGGCCCTAAGTCACACAGTTAACTTGTGGCCAAGTGGCAACAAGAACTCAGGTGACAGTCTAGTGCTGTACCATAGTTGGTTTATTCAGGCATTATTCACAATGGAGCCAGGGTTTACAAGGGTGGAGCACCAGGAGTTTTTATTAGAAGAAACAGTGGTGTCATCTGAGCACAAACTCAGCCTTGCTTGTTCCTTCTCGGTTTAGCCGCAATCTGCACAATAACTGCAGTACAGGATTGGATTTTCTCTGAGCAGATCCAATATATTTACAAATATATTGTACAAGAGGTAGAATTGGTTTGTTGATAGAGATCAGCAGAGCATCCTGCTTTTTAAATTCTTCTTAGGGATACGGATGTCAGGGTGATCACCTACATTTCAAGATTTACCACTACACCACTCGTTACTCACCTAGGAAGGAGAATGACTGTGAAGTCATATGTTTACTCCTGTCCCCAAGTTTGCATGACTTCTCTCATCTGTTCAGTTATTCAAGTATAGCCTCCAAAGAAGAGGTTTTTCTATCCCCCAAGATTCCTACACAGTTTAAAAACATAGTTTTCCCAGGGAGTCTCCATGTGCACAAAATTTAATGTAGAAATTAGAGTTTCACACTAATCAGAAGGAAGCATGGTGGAACCAAGTGACCCAAGCAAGGCTAAGCTTTGAACCCTATAGCCCAGGGTATCCCTGTTGTTGTTTGGGGCTGGTATGTATGAACACGGCTTAGTTCTCAGTGAACACAGGAGACAAATGTGAGTACTCTGGTGCTTTTAAAATCAGTTGATGTTTTGGAACAGTGTACAAGGCAATGAGCACAATTGATGACTTGAAACCATTTTAACACAAGTTAAGGGAGAGAGGCTATCTTTCGTTCCTTTCTCTCTCCTTATCTCCACTCCGTCTAGTGTCCTTGAACACTGATAGAGCCTTTTGCTTGCTCTCAGCAAATTTCTGCCATTACAGCCCAGGAAAATGCATACAGGTCCTTGATATTGTTGTAATGGAGATTCAGAGGGATCCTTGGGCTTTCTCTAATAACAGTTACATCTTCTTAGGTGTCATTTGCACTGCAGAAATAATCCAGTTTGATACTGCCTTTTACTGCCATGGCTGCATCCTGTGGAAATTTAGGATTTGTAGTTTGTTGTGACATCAGAGTTCTCTGACAGAGAAGGCTAAATGTCTCATGAAACTACAAACCCCAGCTTTCCACATCATTAAGCCATGGCAGTTAAAGTGGTGTCAAACTGGATGGTTTCTGCAGTGGAGATGAAGCCTTAGAAAATACATTATGGTAGACATTCTGTTGTTTAGACCCATCTATGGTGAGCCCATCTATAAGTAAATGCCAATGAATGAATCAGTCTCATGTAGAAGCTTATCACATGAACTTTAAAACTGTCTCAAACCTCCTGGGCTGCAGCTGGGACGTGGGATGAAGGCAGGGATTATCGCATGCTAAATCACCACCTAATTGCTACCTGCCATCAGTCGGGTCCAAGCCAGGTCCCATCTCTGTCACCACTTTATCGAAGTCGGAAGCTTTCCATCTTCAAATGGTGGGCAGTGATTAGGTGGCGATTTAGCATGCAATTATCCCTTCCTCCATCCCGCATCTCAGCTGCAGCCCAGGAGGCTTGGGACAGTTTTAAAGTTAATGTGATAAGATCTATAGTCAGGATTGACAACAGGATTTAAGCCTAACTGTTTACTTAAGTATGAAAATCAACAGAGATAATTTTTTTAAAAAAAAATTAAATTTGGGAGGTGACATTTGTTTACTTTGTGCATTTCTCTGTAATGAAAAAAAAAGTTTTCACAAACTGCAGTAGAGCAGAATAAATCAAAAGAAATGCAAAGAGAGCTATCATCTCAGGCTCTTCTCACCACTTACTGTGGCTTCTCCCATTTGAGCTGTCTACTCACCTATCTGAGAATGTTGTCCCCACAGATATTAAGTCAAATGAAAAGCATTTCTCTTGTGGGGAAAGAAAGTTCCTCACTTTAACTTTATGTAATAAAATGTGGCTGGCTAATGATAAGTTAGAAATCTCAATCAGTATTGCATTTTTCTGCTTAAAGACATCACTGTGCCTTTAACTGGTATTATTTGTCATGTGGATGTCGCTAAATGAAATGGCTCATGACACCCTGTGATCATGACCAATGTCAATTGACCCAAAAGAACCTTGGGGTGGGCTGATCATGACCCATTTGAAATAAGACACCTTCTTGTCCTTTTCAAATGTCTGATTCTATGAATCCAATGATTACTTGAGAACTCTATATGGTTGCTCAGATCCAAAGCTGTTTGCAAGCACTGAAGAGCATGCAATATATCTGCAAGTCTTCCCACTTTCCAAGCAAGGAGGAGGTTTTGCATCCAAAAGCCAGTGTCTGAGAAGGCAGTGGATCATAGCAAGCAAGCATCTCATTCCCTGACAAATCAAGTGTGTGTGTGTGTGTGTGTGTGTGTGTGTTTTAGGAGGTATCTCATTTTTTAGTCTCAAGCTCATTATACAAAAATGTGAAAAATGTTCAAAGAAATACATAATTCTAGGATAAGAAGGGGAGCTGGGCTTTTTATGGACCTGACGCTGAATTCCAATTTTGCTATGTTACAGTAGTAAGTAAAGTGAGTAGCATGAGACAAGATCAAAAATTCAGTTGACAACACCAAGGCAAAACTGCTTGGACCAGAGGTGTATTTGGTCACTTCTATGCATATCTGCTCATGGATATGCCCAAGCGTAACAACTTTTGTGCTTGCAAAACACAGTCCATTTCTATCCAACATCTTTTGTGTCCTGAAAGCACTTCTCAACTCTTTACAGTGTATCTAAACAGAGCAGAAGTGTGCAAGCCCAGTGGGGAACCCTATTTGTTCACATGCCAGTTCACCAGTTGATATACCAAACATTCCTGAATCCTGTAATTGTGAGAACATGAACAGTCATATATAGGATTGCACTGTAATATTCTCGTCCAATTTCAGTTATGGGTATAAAATGTATAGGCACTGTTTTGATTCAGTTATACAATCAAGGTTGTAAATTGCACTCCACTCACCTCTAGGAAAGTCAAATACTGGGCTTGTACTAGGATTTGAGGCAGAAAATCTCTTGAGCTCTTTCCCTTCCTACCAGGGCCAGCCCTAACATGAGGTAAAAGGAAGCAGCTAACACAGGCAACAGATCTGGGTTTTCATGAAAAGATAGCAACATTTCGGTTATTTAATTTCTTATTATTGTACTTTTATTGTCATGTAGGAGAAAAGGCACTGTGAGGTTCTCCGCTCTGAGGTGGCAAAATAGCTTCAACTAAGCTATTTTCAATACTGGGTGGGGGAAGGTTTTTTCTCATTTCCACATCTTTAAAAACAGACCAAGTAACAATCTTGCAGGCTAGTTGTGAGAGTGAATGAGATAAAGCACTATTCATAATTTAAAATGCATATAAAAGATTCACAAAAATAGCAATTTGTTTAAAAATAGGCAAACAAAATTCCAAATCTAGTCACATTACACATAATTATTCAGGCCCTATTTAACACAAAACCAGCTGGTTGCACTGACTGATTACTACAGTTACACACACACACACACACACAAATGCAAACACAAACAAACACAGACACACATGCCTCAACCAGACAAATGGCATCTATCA
The DNA here is from genome assembly GCA_034509955.1 of Urosaurus nigricauda. NCBI lineage: Eukaryota > Metazoa > Chordata > Lepidosauria > Squamata > Phrynosomatidae > Urosaurus > Urosaurus nigricauda. The sequence continues at coordinate 53,900,351 of JAOEGL010000001.1, forward strand.
AATGCACTGCCTCTTATTCCATTCCATTCAGCGAGATTCATTATGGACTCTTGAACTTGACTCATGTTCCTATCACCATCCTCACTAACTTGGGGTTTAGTCCTAAACAACTCAATAAAGCATACTACCAGGGCCCGACCAAGACATTTTGCTGCCTAGGGCAAAAGGCAAGATGGTATCCCTCCCATTCCATGTGCATATATTGGCCTGGATGTGATGATAGCAATTCATTTCATGGGCAGATGACAGTGCATGTGCCACATACAGGACTCATAGCAAAGAAGACTGATAATACCCAATAAGTGAGATATAAAAAAAGAGACAAAGGCTTTTCTTGCAATGGCCAAAAGGCCCATACCTCCACCCACATTCTGGTGGCATCCTGTTGGGATGATACATGGCCCAAAACCATTTTTGGCACAAACAGTGCAGATGACATTGGGAACATTCAGTGCCAGAACTAGGGCATAACACCCTTAAAACAAATCTTTAAAATATACCCCATAGAATCATATAATTCTATGTACCTCTTAATCCAGGTCTTCATGGAGGTTCTGGAGCCCTCCATTTCTGCACTGGGATGGCTATCTGCATGAGAAACTCACTGAACTGCCCGGCACATCCACTGCTGGCTTCATTTGCTCTCTCTGAAGTCAAAACAAGGCACCCAGCCATCTAGTCATTGCTGGATGTCTTGTTCTGATCTCAGAAGTGAGTGACCTGTGGTGGACATGCTGGGTGGCTATGCCAATAGCCATCCTGGTACAGAAATGGAGGACTAGGTAATGGGGGACAATGCCTTCAATTTCCCCCCTACATGTAACTACTCTCCTGAGTACAAATTCACTCATTCATCTGGGACCCTTTCACACTACACAGTTATAGCTCTATGGCTCTATTTTACCTGCCTTAGCAACATGCTATGGAATCCTGGGACTAAAAATATAGGGAGAGTGATTTAGATTTTTAGGCAGAAATCTCTCTTGTCTCATCAAAATATACAAACTCTAGGACTCCATAGGATGTTGCCATGGCATTTAAAGTGGAATCATAGTGTTATAACTGTATAGTGTGAAAGGGCCCACTGTGTGGAACAGTAGAGCTAATTCCTAATGGCTAAAGTCACTGGAATTACAAAGAGAAGGGAAATTACTTCATCCACACCACATTAGTGGTGTACAAATCAGGCTATCATGTCAGTTTCTCATGTATTCATCCCTACAGGTTTTCTCCCCCAATTTACACACAAGTCTGTAAAAATATTTAAACACACAGACATTCACTTTTTTCATATAACATATGACTCAGTGGTGGTCTGCAAATCAGTGCAGTGTGAATCAATTCCAGGGTTCCAGTCCCTGCTTAGCCATGGAAACCACTGGGTAACAAACAGTGGTGGAGTGGTTTCCATGGCTAAGCAAGGACTAAAACCCTGGGATCCATTCACACGACACATTTAATAGTGTTATCGTTCTGCTTTAACTGCCAAGGTTCCATCCTATGGAATTTGGGGGTTTGTAGTCTATTGAGCACTGTGGCTCAGAGTACAAAGTGGCACCTCTCTAAACTGCAAATCCTAGGATTCCATGAGATGGAATCATGGCAGTTAAAGTGCAATAACAGCATTAATAACAGGACCAGCATAGTGTAGTGGTTTGAGTGTGGAACAAGGACATTGGGAGGTCAGGGTCTGAATTCCAACTCAAGCACTAAAACCCACTGGGTGACCTTGGGTAAGTCTCACTCTCTCAGCCTCAGAGGAGGGCAAGGGCAAGCCCCCTCTGAAGAACATTGAGAAGAAAACCCTGTGATAGGGTTGCTCTTAGGGTTGCCATAAGTTGGAAACTACTTGAAGACACACAACAACAATAACAACAGCAGCAGCAGCATCAACCAGGACTATGATTCTGTAGTATGAATGGACCCCTGGTCTGCTGGACACCTAGTGCTGTACCACACTGGCACTTTTTAGTCAGTTCAATTAAGAATGTAAATCAAATTAAATTCTACAGCCACTACAGCCCTCTGATGTTCTTCAGTGCATCTTGCTACTTTCTCCTTTATATGTGAATGACTGCTATTCACTTCAGTAAAGAAAATCAGATTTCTATACTTAATACAGAAAACCTGCCTCCTTTCCTTACAGTGTGAGTCCTGTTTATATTGTTTGGGATTCTTCAGGAGGGGGAGTGCACCTTAGTGTTTGCTACTGAGACATATTATACCCACAGAGATCGGGGATAGGCTGTGCCATGCTCGATTTGATCTCAACCTCTGGAAACTCTTCACAGTACACTTTACGAGATATTAGTATTACTAGTGCTCTAATATAAATATATAATATGCAGCTGTCTCTGAGAGGTATATGAGTAACTTTTACCAAGAGACATTCGAAATTGTTTTTCTTATATAATAGATAATACGGGAATCCTTGTAAAGTTCCTCACAAATGTGTTTCAGAACATGATTTAATTTCTAACAAAGATAAGTTGGTGCAAAAGCAGACATTGGAAACACAAGTTCATGTCCTGTCTGCTTATTTTTTTTCATAATGCCAGCAAATCCTTCTTTCCCTCTATTTTCCTATTTTGTAACTTTACTTAATCTTTTTCTCATCATAACCTGTCATAGTAATGCACTTTGATGCAGTTCTGACCAATCTTCAATCCATACAACCCAACAATGTATGATCAAAAGGTAGAATTTTCTAATATCTCCTAAATTGTAGTTAAAGACAAAATCAATATACCCCCTTAAGGCTTCTCAAATAAAATTAGCTTTATAGCAAATGGCACAAATTTTTAATAACCAACAGACATTTTTCCAGGATATGGATTTAACTCTAGTTCAACAAGCAGTATCTATGTTGTTGTTTTCTTAAACGCCAAAGTTTTCATTTAATATAAATGCATACACCACAAGAATTTTATCATATGGCCTTGAAGAATATCAGCCCTGCCTAGAGTAGACCAATTGAAATGAATGGGATTTGTTAATCACGAAAATCTTGTTTCAATTACTCTACTTGAGGTAGGACAAATGTGAATTAAGATCCCAGATTTTGTATCATCCGTTACGTACTCATGCCTTTTTGGATGAGGACAACAAAATTAAATGTAATTAATGAAAACAATTACTGTACATTCTAAAGTGAGGTGTGGAGAAATTTTGATCTCTTTCTCCAGTCCTAAACAACTTGTAAACAAATTGTACCGAACTGAGTGATTAACATTTACTCCCAAGAAACTGATCTTGTGCAGCCATAATACCCTCGATCCAATCCATAGTGTCAGCTAGCGTAGGTGCTTTAAATGAACAGAAACATGGAAAACAGCTCTGCTTTAGCTGGAATTATGATCTGGATTTAGACCAGATAGATTACCTAAACCCAGTGTCTCATATTTCTTTTCCCCTTCCTCCCTCTCCTTTCTTCCTTCTTGCAGCCACAGAAACCCCACCCCACCATCCCACTGCAGTTTCAAAGTTAATCATGGTTAGTGATATCTTTGTGTACCAACCTTAATGGTAACTGTGAATCTCCAAACTGTTTTCTAACCATGGTACAGCTGGCTGCTTTTTTTCCCCTCCCCCCCCCCTTTTTTTTTTTTTTTTTTTTTTTTTGGTCACTGAAATAAGATTCTCTGTTATCAGTTATATATATTTATTTGAGTTTTCAATAAAACCTATAGGGTTAAGAATTTCCACGTATTAACAATACTGTAGTATTCCATGCATGCAAACATGTCTGCACAGTCAGCTCAAGTTAAAATTCCACTTTATTCCCATCCATTCAAATGTTTCCAGTTTAGTAAACAAGTTGTGCATTGCCTGTATAAAAGCTGCTGTAATGGCAATTGGGAAAGTCACCAGTATTGCTTTTTGTTTATTCACCCCTTTTTTTGTGCTTTTCACTAAAAGCATTTGAATATATCATCTGACAGGTTTCAAGGCATGCCTTCATCATTTTTCCCCATACATATGCTAATGGGAAACTGAAAGGGAGCTAACGCTATGGAATCTGTACAATGTTAATAATTCTGAGTATGACCCAGAGCTAGTGAAATCCAGAGGTATTATTTTGCCATTGATTTCAATGAATATAAGCAGGTTCTTCTATGTAGCCTATTGCTTATTGTGCATTATAGTTATTTATTACTTACTGTTACTACTGCTATTACTGTGCCTACCGCTGCTAATCCTACTACTAATATTACTATTACTAAGATTACCAATAATGTAATTCCCATTTAAATTAACTGTTAAAGATTATTCCAGTAGTGTATAAAATGAAAATCAGATTTGCTGAGAGTATTTTCCCTATATAAAAAAATAATCTTTAGGAGCTTGTTATATTACAGATGAAAATCTTTAGCTGCCATGTTTGCCTTCTAAAAATAACATTCATGCTTTGCAGTTACTTATTACTAGACAATAGGAACATGTACAGGAAAAACAACAAATATTTTAAACTGGTGGCAAGGGTCAATAATCAATTGTAAAACATTCATTTTCATGAAAAGTTAATGGGCTGGAACCAGGGATAAGATGAGAGGAACTCAGCTTGCCCAAAGGTGCTTCCCTAATGCTCCATGCACACCTCAAAATACATTTCAGGTCTGAATTCAAGCTGCTTGTGATGACATTCAAAGCACTAAATGGCTTGGGACCTTGGGACCTATATGTGCCAGCCTGAGGACTGAGGGAGGTCAAGAACTGTGTTGAGACACGCAAGAGAGCCTTCTCATTGGTGGCACCCCTTGGAGACCCACCTGGTACCAGCACTCATTTAAGCACCAAGTGAAAACTTGCCTGTTCATGAAGGCCTCGTGAATTCATCCCAAAAGTTGATGTACATAATATTTAAAACTTTTTAATCTTTTAACATCTGTTTTAACTCATTATTACCCGATGTTTAATATGTTTTTAGCTTCTTTAAATTCTTATTATTGTTTTCAATTGTTTAACTGGTTTTAATGTTATTTGTAACCCACCCTGAGAACTTTTTTATATATTTTTTGATATAATATATAGAATACATACTATTTTGATAAATAAATAAATTCTTTTCACCCTGAAAGAATGTGTGGTGGAGCACACGGGATGCTGTGAGAGACATGGAAATTTTGCAAGGCTGGCTTGCAGGAATGGAAACCTCTTTCTGTTTGTGCAAGGAATCTGCATCCACAGTAAAGTCTTATTTTAAAGCAATCTAAATCCTTCCTCTGCTCACTGTGTCAGTGCAACCTCAGTTTGCCAATTGTGAAAGACAAATAATGCAAGCAACTGAGATCCTGAATCTTAACACAGTCATATCAGAGTAACACAACAACACTCATGAATAAATGAACTGATATACAAAAGCATATTCATAACTTGTTGGTCACAATATCAAATGATGGGTTGCATCTGTAAAAAGATCATTAATGTAACACTACAGATAGAAGTTTCATAACTCTCAGAATACCATTCTTTTCACTGAAGCCAGTTCACACAGAACTGGCCAGTTTTCAAGTGTGCAAAAAAGTACAGAGGAACAAGTGACTTATGGTTAAGTCTGAATCTGCCTGATGTTACATCCCAAAAACTATATTTCAGATTTTTAGCTATTTTAGATTTTAGATAAGAGTCAATCCATCAAGTGTTGCTCCCAACCAAGCATGGTTGAAGTTAAAGTGAGATGCTTTTATGGCTCTTTTCCAAAAGCAATAACACTATAACAGTTCATTAACAGCTCGTTTGATGTAAAAAGCTGCCTACAGTAAACAACTGTAACTGGCATGACCTGAATTTTCCAAGTACTTTCACACTTGAAATAACATTGCTACACAGAATGGGAATGAAATTCCACAAGTGTAAGTCGTAATACAGTAGCCGAGGAGTTATCGTTCCAGAAAGTACACCAAAATATATGTAAATGCAATACAGACGCTTGTCTATTAAACAGGCAAGAAAATGACCATTTAAAACCAGTCAGACAGGTAGTCTCATCAACTATAACATACAGTCTCATTTCCATCAACAATGATAACATATATTTAGTGTATTCTTTTCCTATCCATTAATTATGGGTTACCTGTATTCAAAGCTTGCACATGGTGCTCTTTGTACAGTCTGACCCATCACTGCCATCAGGGATCCTCAATCTAGTACAAGTTGCCTCAAACATTTAAGGAAAAATAGTATATGAATAATAATTACAATAACAATAACAATAATAATAATAATAATAATAGTCATCATGTGTCATTACACAATATTAATGGCACCAGAATGTGGGTGCACATTTGGATATCCACCAAAATGTGCATCCCATTAAAAGCAATTATGTGACAACATCTGAATTCAGGTGTCATGTCCATATGCATTCAAGATAAGGAGATTATCTGGACTGGAGCAGGAATTATTTTTGGGATTTTAGACAAATATTGGTTTTAATGAAGCCTAAATAAGGCCAAATTCTACAGCTGAAATTCTGTAACTAAAAAAAGCAGTTGTGGCTAGTCTGGTGTCTTGGGAATGGTTTGTAAAAGTAGGTAAAATTTTTGTCTTCCCATTTTACACATTATCGTAGAGACAAGAAGAGGTGGGGTGAGGGGAGCTACTTATTCCTTCCTAGGTAACATAGGTGCTGGATCTCTATAAACCCAGCTCATGTCTTCAGATTAAACAACTGAGGGCATAAAATGTGCCCTGGAGTGCATATGCCATTGCATTCCAATGTCCTTGCATACCGTACCTCTACCGAATCCACTCCCAGCCTTCACATTGTTAACATGAAAGTCTGAAAATAAATTCTAAGTATCTTGAAAATGAAATGCAGTATAATCTCCCTTGAAATTTCCACAGTGAACATGTAAAGGTTGGGAGTGTAGAGGTTTGAGATGGCACAAGTGAAGACACTGGGTGTGGGGGTAAGGCGCTTGCTTTTGTGGTCAGGTTCACTCCCTGCAATGCACTGGACCATTAGTTGTTTATGCATGCAAGTACTGTCTATGCATGAAACTGAGCTCAGTCCAGTCAGAGAGTTTATCATCTAGAAGATTTGAGTAATATCACTGGGAAGGGTGAGGGATACTGCTTATTTACATAGCGTTTACATCACATAATGGAACCAATCTTTAAATTAAATTAGAATTATGGCAGTGTGTGTAACCTTAAATTTCCCAGGATATTTAAAATTAATTTGAGTGACATTTTGCATTCCTAGATCTAATTCTTATGAGTCTGTATATATGAATACATACATTCTTATAATCATAATCTGGTGTGTGTTATACACACATGCACACACACACACACACAATGGATTTATAGCCGATCCTAGCTGAAGGCCAAATAACTGAAATTATACTTGAGAAATTTAATTTGCTGTCTCTGATGGGGGTCACATTATGAAAAATGAAAAATAAGTTGAGGGTAAACAGAGATAGGATATCCACACACACATGCATATGCACATAAATAGTTAAACCTGCACTTTCTGAAACATGCCATATCACTGATTTAACCAAATTCATCGCCCTACTATAGCACCATGTCATTGTTAAAAAAAACAAAAACCCTGTAAATGGCTATCCAGATGTTTTGGATGTTATCCAGGCCATGAATACAAAAGAGGTTATAATAGAACGATCCTTATGTTCTAGATAGGTATCCATAAAAATTTTATCTTGATATAACAATGCAATACTATTAATATATATGTGTATATAAAAGAAAGTTAACTTTCTATTTTACAAAAAGGCAATTGCTTTATCAATATAGTTATCAGCTTTTTTACACCATTGCGACAACTAGAGAAAATAATAATAATAATAACAACAACAACAACTTGATCATAACAAAAAGAAAATATAAAACTCTACGGTTTCAAGTTGGGACCCCAGCCAAGCCTTTGATTAAATAGAGAATTACTTGCTTTAACTTCAAGTATGGCACTTACATCAATAAGAGCAAAGAGGCGGTGAATTTGTTCACAGTTAATAGCAATAAATTCTGCTCCTTTGGTATAGGTGTGTGTGTGTTTTAAAATGTACTTAAGTACATAACTTGGCTGAACCTTAGGTCCTTCCATCTTGCTTACACACACAGCAGGGAACTGTGTTTTATGTAGTTATTTATTTGTGAATTTGGTAGATCACAACTAGCATAATGATGATTAAGGTCTCTGGTGTGAGCAGACAGGCAAAATAAAAAATAAATGGCAAAATTATATTCAGCGCTGCTGTTTTGTATATTTGTTACAAAATGGTAAAAAAAATGGTAGCCATACACAGTAATTACCTGTGTGACACAGGGAGACAGTGTAATATCAGGCATCCATGAGATGAAGCCCACAGATGTACTGGTGGACATTGTAGTCATTTGCCTGGATAGTGCAAACCTCTTACTCCACCTCAGATTCTTTAGACATGCTTGCATTTTATATTGCTGCAAAAACCCTCCCCCAGCCCTCCCCCTCAAGAAGTGGCTTCCCTGCCATTTCAAACTAGAACATTCTGGACACATTTTCATCATTTATGCAAACAGACCCATCCTAAAGCTGGTCCAGTCAACAAACAGTGTTGGAGCATTAGGAGAAAGGTAACTGAAATGTAAGGCCAGGTTAAAGGTGTTGTGTAGCTGTTTCTTCACAGTCTTTTATTTAGCACTCAGTTTTTTATGTGGTTAAGAAAGTGCAGATCCAGTACCTTAACGGCTTTCTTGGTGGTTTGAGAAAACAATTGCTTAAGCAATGTTCTTTCCCTAACTCAAATGTCCACAAAGTCAGTGGTAACCAGCAAAGTATTCCAGTTCTGTCACAGAATCACACATAGGCGGAATCACTAGACTGAGTCCTGCCAAAGTTAGGCACACTCATACGTGGCAGGTCCTTGTTCCTGATTTCATATATTGATTTCCGTTTTGCTTGCACGCCCCTCACTGCCATTTTGATCTTCCTCCACCCCAAATGGTTCAGTTCAGCCAGATTGAGCACCACACAAATGCCACTCACGGCAAACATGAAGACCAAGAAGACAGTCTTCTCAGTAGGCCTGGAGACATAGCATTCCACTTCCTTAATGCAAGGGTACCTGTCACATTCATACATGGATGGGACATTGAATCCATACAGGAAATATTGTCCCACCAAAAAACCAATCTCCAGAGCATTTCTGAAGACCACCTGGATGATATAAAATCTGGAGATGCCCTCTTGCCGCCTCATCTTTGACTTGGTTGTTCTGATAGCTGGGTTGGGGATTTCTTTCACTTCCAGGCAGTCAGGTTCAGCCTCCTTGGTGGAGTTCTCGGTGTTTTGCAGAACCCCATTGACAATGGTGTTCTTGATCTTTTTACTGTCTTCCCTTTTCATAGAGTCTTGATCTCTGTCCAGAGTGAGGAAGACAGTAGAATATCTCCTTTCCCTCTGCTTGGCAGACTGATGAACAGAGTATGTTATAAAGCAGAGGCTGGGAGTACACACCATGATGATCTGAAATACCCAGTACCTAATGTGAGAAATAGGAAATGCTTGGTCGTAACATGCCTGGTTGCACCCTGGCTGCAAAGTGTTGCACACAAACATAGTCTGTTCATCGTCGTAAACAGTTTCTCCTACAATGGCCACAATAAGAATCCTGAAGATCACCACCACGGTCAGCAGAATCCTATAAAATAAAGGTTGGATGAGTGCACTTTTAGAAAGCAGGAGAGGAACTCTGAAACACCTACCAAGACTTTATTGTCACAGGAAAACTAAGGTGGCCACGAGTACAAAACCTTTGCCATTGCTGAAGAAAGAATTTAAATGCATGAAACAAGTCTGTTGGTAGCTGCTAGCCAAGACAGCCAGAAGAAGAAGAAGAAAACCTTTAATAGTCAGAGACAATTTGAATTTTAGATGGTGAGGTCATGCAGTGTGAGAAGGGAGCCATAATCTTATAAACTTCCCCATTGCTCCTATCTGGTCACTGTCAGGAATGGAACTAGGTGCCCTGCTAAAAGCAGTCTATTCATCTAGTTTTTTATAGGCTTCCCACAAACAAGAAAAGACATTTCTATTTGCAATACTCTTTCCAGGCTGATTTTTGTCATTCCATTGAAGATATTTTGGGGTTTACTGTTTTTACAGTCACAGTCCCCATGGCTGTAAACTAGCTGTTAGGACCCACGTTCAATAATAAGGTCGAGACATTAGCATTCATTGTTTATACATTCTTACAATGATACGCTTCAGGTACTTGGCTCTGAAACAGTGTAATTCCTAAGTTATCTATAAAACAAATAACTTGATGGCTTGTGGATTGAATTCAAACAGGACACTCTCCCAGTTTATTCAGTGAAAGAAACCCATCTTCCTGGCTGCTTTCTACACAGCAAAGAGGAGCTGTCCAGTGCTGATTCTCCACCTCGTTCACCCTCCTAGAACTTTCCCAGCTTTTGTTAAGAGAGGTTTGGTTTTTCCAAAAGGAGAAAGAGAGTGAGAAATAAAGCTTGCCTAAGCAACGTACTTCTCCGTATGGATGTTTACAGCGAGTAGAAGGAAAGGACTGTTTAGTTTATGCGAGCACAAATCTTCCTTTCGACTTATACAGGGCAAGATCTATAACCACAATGACACTTTACATCTATGTATGTGTGTGTGTGTATGTATATATCTATATAAAGCAGTGGGTTGCGCTTTCCTCTCCTCCCTTTCCCTCAACCTCAGCTGCAGCTACAGCCCAAGTTGGTCAAATCAAAGACACAGGGGCACCTCTCCGCACTTTCCTATGGTATGCAGCAGTATCGATCAACCATCCTCAACCGGGAAGGAGGAGAGCGGCGCAAACCCAAAAGCAAGGGAGAGATGCCTTGTCCTTACTTTACCCTTGCTTGTTTCTCTCTTATTTTGTGCAAGCTGCAATCACCAGCTCTCGGATATCCACATGTAAATATATGATTCTTAGCAAATGACACATTCACTCTCTCTGTTGCTGAATCCACACTGCAGCAATAATTTGGTTTGACACCACTTTAATTGCCCTGGCTCAAGGCTATGGAATTCTGGGAATGGTTGTTGGTTGTGGCACCAGAGCGAAGCTCTGGTGCCACAACCAACAACCATTCCCAGAATTCCATAGCCTTGAGCCAGGGCAATTAAAGTGGTGTCAAACCAGATTGTTGCTGCAGTGTGGATGGCCCTCTGCATCCTACCTCTCTCTCTCTGGTGTCCTTCAAGGTGAATGCAAGCCTTGGTGCAATTGCCATTGTTTCTTGAGAAAAGGAAAGAAAGGCAAAAATGAGCAAAGCCAAGGGTGGGTGAGGGGAAGGGAAGGGAGGATTAGAGCCAAGGTTAAAAGAGTCCTCTGCACTAGCCATGAACTCTGCAATAAAGCAAAGGAGCTCAAGGAAAAGAGCCAGGGAGTGGGAAGCAGCAGCAAGAGCAGCAGCAAGAACACTCCTGCACCACCCTGGAAGAAGAAGGAGGAGGATTTATTTGAACCCTGCTTTTTCCCTCAAAAATTGGGACTCAGATTTTTCAGCACTGGGACTCACAGTTGTCTCCCCCCAAAATTGGGGCTCATGCTTGTCTTTTCTAAAATTGGGACTCCATTATTCCCCCCTCCTCAAAATTGGGACTCAAAGTTTCCCTCAAAAACTGGGACTCACACTTGTCTTTTTCTAAACTTGGGACTCCATTTCTTTCCCCTCCCTCAAAATTGGGACTAATAGTTTCCCTCCAAAATTGGGACTCAAATTGTTTTTTCTAAACTTGGGACTCCATTATATATTATTATTATTATTATTATTATTATTCCCCCCTCAAAATTGGGACTCAGAGTTTCCCTCCAAAAACTGAGACTCGCCCTTGTCTTTTCTAAAACTGGGACCCCATATATATATATATATATATATATATCTCCCTTCAAAATTGGGACTCACATTTTTTCTTTTCTAAACTTGGGACTCCATTTTTATTTCCTCCTCAAAACTGGGACACTCCAAACAAAGTTTTTCCCTCCAAAACTGGGACAGTCCCAATTTCCCCACCACACTCACAAATAAAAACAAACAAACACAAACAAACAAACTGGGACTCAAAAGCTTTTTATTCCCCCCCTCTACCACCCCCCCCCCCCAAATTGGGACTCACACTTCTTAACTCTTTTTCTGGCTCAAGGCTATGGAATTCTGGGAGTTGGAGTTTGTTGTGGGGCCTCTGGGCCCCACAACAAACTCCAACTCCCAGAATTCCATAGCCTTGAGCCAGAAAAAGAGTTAAAGCGCTGCCAACCCGGTTTATTTCTCCAGTGTGGATGCATCCAACCTGGCTGCAGCCTTTTCCCCATTGCCTCCAATGGAAGAGGGCAGGGAAGAAGGGCACCCGGGGGGGTGGGTTCTTGGGTTGTGGGGCAGCCCCTTACCTCCCTATCATAGTGGAGTGCTGCTGGACGGCGGCTTCGAGGAGTCTCTCTAGGATGGTCCATTCCCCCATGGCGGTGCATCAGGCGGCAGAGCTCCCTGGGCGGCAGCAGCAGCAGCAGCAGCAGAGGCAGCAGCAGCAGCAGCAGCAAGAGATGCTCCTGGCGCCTGGAGAGAAGTGGAGAGAAGATGATGATGAAGATGATGGAGAGGGAGAGGAGGAGGAGGAGGAGGAGGCTGCAGCAAAGGAGGGATGGCTGGGGAGGAGGTGGTGGCCCTCCTCGCTCTCTGCCCGCCTCCCTGGCTGCCCTCCTTAAGAAGGCACCGACCAGGCTTGCGTCACTGCTGCTGCCAGGTTGGTGTTGGCCCAGCAAGCCTTTGCATTGCAATTTGCAAAGCAAAGGCAAGGAAGGAAGGAAGGAAAGGCCCTGGCCAGGAGCAGCCCCTCTGGGGAAGCCTGGTCTCCAACAAGGGAAGGCCAGCAGGAGCAGGAGGACTGGAGGAGGAGCAGCAGCCAGAAGCAGCAGACACCCCTCCCAGAGACTAAGCATCTCTCTCTCTCTCTCTCTCTCTCTCTCTGACTCTGTGTCTGTGTCTCCTTTCCCTCTTTTGGCGACCCTGTCCCAGGGTTGGCCTTCCTCTCTTCAGTGATTGGGGGGGGTGGGGGGGGGGTGGAGTGGTGGGGAAGGGGAGTATGCCATTCCCAGGATGCCATAGCCTTGAGCCAGGGCAATGAAAGGGATTGTTGCCTCCAGGCTGAGACTCGTGGCCCACCCTCCCCTGGGGCCTGTCTGTCTTTCTTCAAAAGGGGTGCCTGCCCTCCAGTTGAGGCTGAGAGAGTGTTGTAGCTCATGGCCACTCTCTCCTGGGATCTTTCTGTCTTCAGAGAGGGAGCTGGCCGTTCAGTTGAGGCTGAGAGAGTGTTGTGACTTGTGGCCACTGTATCCAGGGGTTGTCTTTCTCCAGAAGAGGTTTGCCATCGCCTTGAGGTTGAGAGAATGTTGTGGCTCATGGCCACCCTATCCTGGGGCCTGTCTTTCTTTAGAGAGGGAGTTTGCCAAAGCTTTGAGGTTGAGAGAGTGTTGACAGACCCTATCCTGGGGTCTGTCTTTCTTCAGAGGGGGTGTTTGCCATCGCCTTGAGGGTGAGCGAGTGTTGTGACTTGTGGTGACCCTACCCTATCCTGGGGCCTGTCTTTCTTGGCACCTTTTCTTTGGATGGGTGTTTGCCATTGCCTTGAGGCTGAGAGAATGTGACTTGTGACCACCCTATCCTGAGGTCTGTCTTGGCACATTTTCTTCAGATGGGGAGTTTGCTATTGCCTTGAGGCTGAGAGAGTGCTGTGACTGGTGGCAACCCAATCCTGGGGTCTGTCTTTCTTCAGAAGGGATTTGCCATTGCCTTGAGGTTGAGAGAGTGAGACTTGCCCAAGGACACCCAGTGGGTTTCCATCGCCAAGCTGGGAATCGAATCCTGGTCACCAGAGTCACAGTCCAATACTTAAACCTCTCAGAGACTGAGGAACACCCCCCCCCCCCCCCCGCTGCTTGGGAACCCATTTGGAGGGTGGCCAGACCTAGTCCTCCTTTCCCCAGATGGGTCCTACACTCAGCCTTCTGTCCAGGAGGAACTCCAAAATGTCCTCCACATAGAGCATGACTAAAAAGCATGAATTTATATTGACAGGAATGTTTTCTAGCTTTTTTTCTTTACAGATGTCCTCCATTTTTCTTGAACATCCTCCATTTCGAGCATATCTAAGAAGCCTGACATAGAAGTGCTTTCAGCTTTCATTTGGGAACATCCTCCAGTTCTCTTGAACTTTCTCCATTTTGCTATGGGCAAGTATTCTCCAATAATTCCCTAAGGGCAAGTATTCTCCAATGATTCTCTGTGGGCAAGTATGGTTTCCCTATGGGCAAGTACTGTCATTTGTTTTAGTATGTCCTCATTTGGTCACCCTGTCCCTTGGGACCTCTTGGCCTCCCTTGGCCTGCACTCCTTTTGGGGGGGGGAGGGGGCAGGGGCTTCCCTGAAGGAGAGAAAGGCTGAACGGAGAGCCCTGGAGAAGGAGGGAATGGGGTCAGAGGGGGGCTTGAAACACTGTGGAAAAGGGCCAGTGGCTTCAGAGGGAAAGGGGCAGATGATGTGAGACAGCCAGTGGGACCTCCTTGGCAAAGATGGGTAGGGCTCCAACATGGGCCTCTTTCCTCAGAGCCCTTCCCACTCTTCTCCTTTTCCTGAGGATGAGACATCTCCAAGACCCCCTGTCCTCCACTATTTTGCTTAGTTTCTGCAAATTTGTGTCCATGACCTCCTTAATAGTGCCCATCCATCTAGCATGTGGGCTTCCTCTCTTTCTACCTTTCCTAGCACTATTGTTTTTACCAAGAATTCATGACTTCTCAGGATGTGTCTGAAATACGACAGCCTCAGTTTCATCATCATGGCTTCCAGGGAGATTTCTGGCTTGATCTGTTCTAAGACCCATTTGTTTGTCTTTTTGGCTGTCCACAGCATCCTCAGCATTCGTCTCCAGCACCTCACCTCAAATTAATTGATTTTCTTCTTATCCTGTTTCTTAACTATCCAGCTTCCCACATCCATACATGGTAATAGGGAATGACTTGTACAATTCTAATGTTTGTGTTCAGTTGTATATCTTTGCATTTTAGAATCTTCTTAATCTTCTGATTTCCTGGCTGCAGTCCCTGTTCCTATCAGTGTTTGATCCCAGGTAGGAGACATAACCCTGGAATGTCAGTATGTCAAGGGATCTTGTAGCACCTTTGAAACTAAACTGTGCAAACGAAGTAGTGGCATAAGCTTTCCTAGACTTGGTCTGCTTCCTCAAATTTGGTGCTCACTCCATGCATCTTGAGGAAGCAGATCAAGTCAAGGAAAGATTATGCTACAACTTCTTTGGCCCATTTGGGGCTGTACAGACAGCCTGACAGGGACGGCTCTATGCCGCCCTGGAAGTGCTGGGTTGGGGACATGGCAGCCACACACTATTAGCAGGAGTTGTGAATGGGTGCCATAAGGGCTGCAGCATGCTCTTATGACGCCCATCGTGCACAGTGCTGTGTAAGCACTATGCATGAGCAACGTCACTGTAGCATGTCCCACCTGTATGGGTGTGCTGTAAGATGGTGGCCTTGTGGAAGAACTAGGGCTCAGGCTGTGTGGACACTCAATGATAGGTTGGCCCTAGGATGCAGTCAAGTTGGCAAAAAGTGCCAGCCTGTACTGTCCCATAGTCTCAAAGGTGCTGCAAGATCCCTTTGCAAAGGGGAACCAAGGTCTATTGGAAGCAGTGTAGTAACAAATGATCCCAAAGGATAAAAATGCCAATGAACTAACAAAATTTCAGCAGTCATAACTGTATGTGTTCATTGAAAGGTTGGCTGGATGAGAGAGTAGTGGGGGATCACTGCTTCCAGGACAGATTATACTCTTGACTTTAATAATAATAATAATAATAATTATTATTATTATTTCTAGTCCGCCCCTCTGAACAAGCAATCGGGGCAGATTACAACAAGGGTTAAAACAATATCAAGTAAAATATCCCGTCCTTTCCCTTACCACCCCCCCCCCCCCTTAAAAAGAGATTAAATCACAATTAAGTTAAAACAGTAACTGGCTAAAATAGTAGTAAAAACAGGTTAGGGAAAAGAACGGACCCAAGCCAAGGTTGCACAGAAGTGAAAACAGAGAGGGGAGGCTGGGAGAAAAGCCACTCTAAACCTAGGTTTGGAGCCGAGGAGTGTTCACATTCTCTGGGAAGGCCTGCCGGAAGAGATTGTTTCTTTTTAAATAAGAGTTAAAGTACAGTATGTACATTGACCCGTGGATAAGTCAACTAAATTTTTGGGGTCAATATTTTGACTAAAATTTCGACACTTATACATGAGTATACAGTCGTCCCTCTGTGCAAACTTCAGATCCATGTCCCTCACTTATTTGCAAGGGGCAAATGGAGGAACTTAAAATGGGGTGCCTGCCCATGGCTTGAACATAGGACTTGAATATTGGCAGGTTTCTGTTTTTGCAAGGGGGTCCAGAGAACAGATCCCCTGCAAAAACAGAAGGGCCACTGTATACATTAGGCTCTCTCTTCCTTGCCCAATACAAGAGTGTGTGAAGATGCTAGGTCCAACAGGGCTGTCACGGGTCAAACAGGAACAGAGCATCAGTTCCTAGGCGCTCTTTGCAATGCCTATTTATTTATCTGATTTATATCCTTCCTTTTTCCCAATAGGGGACCCACAGCAGCTTACAATATCAACCAAAACAGAATAGCTAGAATAATAACTACTATAGATGTTTTAAAAGCATTTAAAAAACAATCCAATTAAAAACATATTCAGCATATATTACAATAAAAAGCACATCCATTGAATCTCCTTCAGCGGTGCTGAAAATGCTGCACAGGCAGCATCTCATCTTGCTTGCCCTGCCCCCATTTTCTTTCTAGCTCTTAAAGGAATGAAGAGGCTTAGGCTAGCTAGGCCCAATCCTCATATCACCCAGAGGGAGATTGCAGGTGAATGAACAAGCAGATGGAGGCAAATGTGCATTGTCCAAGCAGCTACCTTTGTCTATTTTTCTTGCCTGCACTCTCCCTTTGGGTGCCCACAACAAATACAGCAGAGCTGGAGAAAAGATCCCCCTTAGGTTACATTGGCACCTCAAGACTGTTTTTACATTCCTTGACCACTCCAAACATTTAACAACATTTTAAACATTTTTTAATCATTGTAAGCTGCTTTGAGTCCCAGTCTGGGAAAAGGGCAGGATAGAGATAAATATAAGAACAAAAAATAACAATGAGGGGTTTTTTGTTTGTTTGTTTGTTTTGCCAAAAAGAAGCGGTGAAGCTTCCAAAGGCCACCTTTTTAATAGGTTGCCTGTCTTTGCAGCCCTCAGAAGGTGCCAGGGGTAGAAAACTAACTGTGACTAATCACAGTTGCTCCCACCACAACAGAGGAAGAAGAAAAAACAGTGGTTGGGCTAAGCTTTTATTCTTTTATTTTATTCTTTTATCTGTACCACAAGAACCACAGAGACCAGAAAAGGTTGGGTCTAATCTGTCTCCTCTCCTAGCTTATACTCCACCTCTTTCTTGGTAGTAAATCCCCATTTTGGGAGAAAAGCAGGGTACAACTATATATAGTAATAATATAATAATAGTGTGAGTTGTGTACAAAAGACTAGGCCACTGGAAGTACTAATACAAAGCAGTTAACTAATTTCGAACTCTGAACTTGATCTTATAGATCTTGACATGGAAGTGTAGTGTGTGTTATTTCACTTACTTTAAAATGCAGATCATGACCATCCCAGGCCAAGACATATCAGGACCGAAACCTGAGACCTAAAGAGGGCCTATTGTAATGTCACTAGAGTGAGGGCTGGTAATGTTGCAAGGGTGTTGTTAGAAGAGGCAGGCTTGGTGATGCCATTAAGGATGGTAGATTAACCATCAACTTCAGTGTCGCAGAGTATGCCTTTGAAATAAATAGATAAATAAATACCAAGGCTAACATAGTTTTTTGTTGGTTTTTCTGGCTGTGTGGCCATCTTCACAGATGAAATCCCCCCTCCCTTGCTCTGAAGATCAGAGAAAGAGATGCTAAGTCCTGAAATTTGGCAACCCTAGCAAGAAGTAGTTCTACTGCATTTGCAGGTCTTTCAGTCTGGTGACTGGGGCCCTAGAATGGAAGTCCTCCCCTGTCATTGCGATTGAGCAGGAGAACAGGAAAAAGGTGAGAGAGAAGGGACCTCACCACAGGCATGTAATCTCCACAACCTGGAACCAGCCCAGATCAGATCAAATTGGAAGGTCATTAGCAAAAAGCTACTACACAAACATCACATTTTAAGGTGTATTTTTGGATATGCCCAGCTCTTTTAGGCATGTCTTTTAAAGTGGATATCTAAAATGGTAAAGCATGCATCTACTAACTCACTGAATCCAATGGGGATGGGGCTGAGAAGGCTGTTGAGGTCATGGTTCCCATTTCTTGCAAGTGTCACTCACCTGTCTACCATTGAAGAGAAAGTGCTACTCTTGCTCTTGGCAGCACAAGGGAGAAGAGGGAATGAACACCCATATAGTGCAACCTATACCATTTAGTAGCAGCACTGTTTAGTAGCAGCCTCACCAAAAGCCAGAGGTTTTTTTCCCCTCTCCTGCTTTCTGGACAGACTGATGTGCTTTGCAGAGGTTACAGTAGTACAGTTGGCTCTCCATGTCCATGGATTCTTTATCCATGAATTTACAGATCCATGGCTTGAAAATATTTAAAAAATATATAAAACTCCAAAAAGCAAATATTGATTTTGACATTTTATATAAGGGGCACGCTTTTACTCTGTCACTGCATTTAATGGAACTTGAGCATCCATGGATTTTAGTATCCATGGGAGGAAGGGGTCTTGGTACCAAACCCCCAGAGATTTCAAGGGCTCACTGTATTGGGAAGTAATTCCAATATTGTATTTGATCCAAAGTTAGATGGATTCACTCCCAAAATCACTGTAGTACTTAAGGAATATGGGTTATAACAGGGACCTGGTGAGAGATCTATCTTCTTTTACCTCTAGAGGTCTCACAGATGCCTATAGGCATTTAAACTCTGGTTTTAAAGAATATATGCATTTCTCTGAACCATATAATGTCTACAAAGAATAGACCATATTTGGGTGGCAGGGTATATTATTGCAAATACTGAAAGGAAAAACATGCTAGCTGCCACCATTTCAGATCAGTCACCCATTTCATTAACCTGAGAGCTCTTAATTACTTTTAGTAAAACAGATTTTCTGTCGGCTCCAGCAGTGTTTACTAAACAATGTTTTGCTAAAGAAGTGAGGAAAGAACAAATATATTATTCAGCATTTCATGCTTTTTTTAAAAAAAATGCCTGCTTATCATGCCAGCCTAATTTTACAAGATGTAAATATGATCATGGCTTGCCCAACCATGGTGAGAAATACCCAGGGTACACAAAAAATCCCCCCCCCTTTTTTTTCTTTTTCTTTTTTTTTTTTTTTTTTTTTTTTGGCAGAGAGAGGCAGTGCTTTTTGGAGGAAGGGATACACCAAAGCAGTTTATTGGCAGGGTGATCTCCCAACCATTCCAGAGATATCAGTCTTCTGATATCCACAAGCTGCCTGCAACATAGACATCCTGGGGCATGGGAGGAAGTATGTAATTGACAGAATGATATAAAATAAATGTAGGCAAAGGGATCTTGTAGCACATTTGGGACTAACTAAGAAAAATAAGTTGTAGCATAAGCTTTCATAGATTTGTCTACTTCCTCAGATTTAATAAAATAAATAGTTAAAACAGTATCATGATCAGCTCTTTAACAATAAGGCAGAAACACAACATAATTTTCTTCCTCATCCTCCCTTCTGTGACTCTTGGCATCACCTGAAAATTGACTCTGAAAGTTTTCCAAGATCTCTAGAGCAGGTTGTCAGGGTCTATGGTGGTGGAGGGGGGATGCAGCAGGAAGGAGAGATCCCCACCTGATTTTGCTGATAGAAGCAGTTTTATCAGCAGATTCTCCTTTTGGATTTAGGCCCAAATACACCGCTAATATGCTGCTCAGCAACATCTAATTAACTCCAAGAAGAAAAACAACAAAACTCCTTTAGCTACTCCTAGAAATCATCAATGATTACACCCTGTAGTCACTACTGTAGTATTTAAGGAATACACAAGCCACAAAGATCTACATTATAGTTGCATCATTACAAGCTGTGTAACATTAATTTTAAATACATTAAAGTAGCTTAATTGTGGACATTTCAGATTGATTACCTTCAGCTAGAGAAATGCTAAATAATTCAGCTTCTTTTATTGCACAAAACCAGGAATCATTTGCAATGGGGCAGTTGCTTCTCTTGCCCTTGGTCAAAAACACAAAATGTATTTGGAGGCACTGCAGATCTACTACCTGCTAGCAGATGGTTCATATATGGGATGCACATTATGTCAGTCCTGCCTTGGCTTGGAACAGGCACTGCTGTGCCAATGCAGCCTCTGCTGCTTTACATTTTCATCTTTTGTCTTCCTCCTCTGAGGTTTTGATTGAAGTTTGAACAGATCTGAAATCCACAATCAAATGGAGTCAAACTGCCATGCTTTACAAGCTTGCCAAGGTTAAAAATAAGAGGCTAGGGGAAGGTGTAAGACACACAGGACAAAAATGAAGCAAGCCTCTATAAGCTCTCCCTCTCTCTCTCTCTCTCTCTTTCTCTGAGGATTTATCAGCCTAAGAACCCAAGTTTTTCAACCTGCTATACTGTTCAGAATGTATGCTTTGCTGAATGTGGCACTTTTGTCAGTAAACCAGCCTACATTCTATTCACAATCCCCTAGGATTAAGGTTAGCTTGATCTTCTCTGGCTTAAAACCAGCTGTTTCTTAATGAAACAGCAATATTGTAGGCAGCCCTTTTAAAAGCAGCTCTTTTGAGAACATTTTATCAGTTGTAGCCCATGCTGTTTTACAAAATCAGATCCCCCCCTTAAGGAGGGAGAAGTGCCTCTGCGCAAAGAAGATGCACTTCTATGTGCGTGCATGAACACACACCAAATCCCTTTGCATCATCAATGTACTCCTGTATCCAAGAGAAAGATGTTCTCTGTTCCACATCCTGTGTTGTGGTTCACCAGCAAGAGTGAGACAGGGCTGGAGAGTGATATTTATTTATTTGTAATGTGGGTACCAAGGAGAGGTTAATCTGTCTCTAAAGACTTATGGGTCAGCCTGCTGCAGTGATCCAGCTTATTTATGTTACTCTCATGGCACAACTTCTGCCAGAGAGGCGCCAGTACTGTGCTTTAGTCAGGGATTCCTCTGACCAACAGTGTCACTGCATAGCAGGAGAGCTGAGAGTATTAAGGAATTTTCCAAACCATTTAAATGATGTTATTCTCTTCCCCTAAATAGATTATTATTATTATTATTATTATTATTATTATTATTATTATTATTTCTTACCTTGTCTCTCACCATGGATCAAGACAGGGAATAGCAACAGATTAAAATGCAGCACACATCAGTTAAAAATACATAACATTAGTTAAAACACATACACCAGTTAAAACACATACACCAGTTAAAACACATAAGATCAGTTTAAAAAAACATAAAATGGATACATACTAAAACAATCAATCCATATCTTAAAATTAATAATTTAAAAATCATAATTTAAAAATCATCTGGACTTGCCAGAAAAAGAAAAAAAAAAGATATTTCATGCTGTTTTAAATTCACACTTCAGCCATTGAATCTCTTCCAGCAGGTCATTCCACAGTCTGGGGTGACAGTTGCCAATCTAGTCTTGGCCGACTGGAGTAAATGTTCCAGAGAGGGCCTGAGTGTATGGGTCAGACTATACAGGATGAAGCAATCCCATAGGTAGCCTGGACCCAAACCATGCAGGGCTTTAAAGGTAATATGCATGTATTTTGCACAGAAGCTAATTGGACCAAAAGCACCAGCAGGGACACATTCCCCCTATCAATTCTCAGGCAAAAATAATCCACTAAGACAATCATACCAGTCTCTGTTCTGTACCCTGATTTGAATCCAGTTTGGAATGGGTCTGGATAACTTGTGTCATACAAGACTTGCTCAAAAAAAGGGAGATTCAATACTGGTCCACGCAATCCAGTTAGGGCTTTTCTAGAAGTGATTGTACCACTATTTCTTTTAAACAAGATGGAAGATTACTCTCCCTGAGAGATGCTTTAATAATACAGCTGCAGCTATTACTGCATTTCCTCCTTGGATGACCAACCAAGCAAGACAGGGATCAAGAGGATAAGTTGTCTTCCTTACTTGTCCACGTCTGTGGTCCTCACCACTGAAAGTGATCCAGTGTAATCCTACTCATGGAATTGCTGGAATCCCATTGCCAACTTCATCTACAGCAATGGCATCTAGGTCAGCTCTTATCTGAGAGATTTTATCTGAGAAATTATCATTAAAGGCATCACAGTGAACTGCTGAAGGTTCTAGGATTGGAGTCTGGAGGAAGGAGCCTGAGTTAGAGCCATCATCACTGTAAATAATTCAGCTGTATTTGTATTTACATATACTATATGTGCTGAGAAGAAGTCTTTCTTTGCTACATGTTTTGCCACCTTATAGGGACAAAAATATTCTTAATATCATTTCTTGTCAGATATAAGTAGTTTTCCACCATTTGTGCTCCAATCATCATCCTTCCCATTTCCCATTTCAGTTCTATGAGATCTTCTGTAAAGCAAAGAGCCTAGTTAGTAACAGGTCCGAATGTCAGAATGAACATTTGAGAACAATCATGTCAGCAGCCATTAGCCTCCACAGGTGACCCATCTTAATAAGTCTGCTACCTCTGCCAGGGCAGATTGTAGCTATGATCCTAACTCTGACCAGGAAATGATCTTTCCACAACAATGCTGAGGTATTAACCACCTCCTCCAACAGATCCGTAAACAGTAACATGGGTGTGAGCTACTGAATGTGTGGGTTCTGAAACCAATAGGGATAGGCCCATGTTTTTCATCGATGCTGTGAACTCACAATCTGCACTTGACAGATTGGTTTCAAATGGAATGTTGAAGTCACTCAAGACCAAAAGTCTGAGTGACTCCGACACTATCTCCAAGACCAGTTTCTTGACCTTGGTCAGGCACTCTAATAGGCAAGGAGGTTAGGCATACTAACAGAATCCCCAGTCTATCCCTGGTATTCAGGCTCAGGTTGTTGTTGTGTGCCTTCAAGTTGTTTTCAACTTACTGTTACCCTAAGATATCATAGGGTTTTCTGAGGCTGAAAGTGTGTCACTTGTGCAGATAAGTTTCCTTGGCTGAGTGTGGATTGAATTGTGATTTCCACAGTTCACCGCTCAAACCACTATGCCATGCTGGCTCCCTCAAACTCAGATACATACATTCAATGTGATTCAGTTCCCTAACAGATAGTCTGGTTGGATTATCTTTATATCGCAACTACTTTGCCTGCCTTCCCACTTTCCGTCACCTACTCACTAACACAATACCCTGCAGAGAGAGTGTGCACTCATGTCAGGCCACTTTAAACTCCCAGCCACATTTCTGTAAAGCATGTCAGGTCAGTGCCTCATTCATAAGGAGATCCTAAATTATATGTACTTTATTTTTAACTGACCTGACATTACATAGGAGCAAGGTGAATTTTGGTTGACTCTCCAAGTTACTTGGGTTGGCAGAGTGAATAGAAAGTAAGATATTAAGTATTCTCTTTTGTTCCTCTGTGCATTTCAACCTGCCATCACCATGTCTTCCTCTGCCCTGAACAACTCGTGTTGCCATCTCAATTCCCGTAAACATTATGCATAAATAAAACATACTCCACAGTAACAATAAATAGAGAACATAACAGCCCACTGGCACACAGTTTATCAGTTACCTCACAATTATTCCCAATTTGTACACACTGAGTTTGTAAGGATTAGTAGTTGGCCAGTCGAGCATAATCTTACTCTCACTACAGTGAAGACTAACAGCCAACTAGATGGTACCAGGTTGTGCTCTCACCATTACCTGGTCTTACAGCTGCCACTCCCACAAGTGGTTTAACAATTTTCTTTTTAAATGCCCATATATAAATATCCAGTTGGTCAAATTCTCAGAATGCACTCAGGGATTTCTGATATGATCCCCCACAGCTGTTTTAGCAGCCCTTGACTTCTGCAGGCTCACTGACCCAAAACAGGACAAAAAAGCAGCACACCATTTTTTGAACAGTATCCAGGGGGAGAATGAAGACAAATGGTTTTCAAAACCAAAAGTAGACTTCCAGTTAGTATTGATTTAAGCACTCCTGCTTAGGGAGTGCTTAAGTGCACTGCTAAGCGGTATAGAAATGTATTTGCTATTGCTGTTGCTATTACTTATGTATTTAATATTCTGCCTTTCTCACAATATGGCAGCTTACAATATAACTTAGAGTGTAAATTAAAAATTAAAATGCAATGTAAATAATGTATAAGGCAAATGTTTAAAATCAGCAAAATTAATACTATAAAATCAGTTAACACACTAATTTAAAAACATTTAAAACATATTTAAAACATAAATATCATTTCTATTTTATGTTTAATTTTTGGCACTTTTGGCAGTCTATGCAGGCCTTGGAGGATGCCAAAACTGGCTCCTGGATCTATGTCTGGCTCCTGGATCTATGACAGACCCTCACCCTATACTAGATAAAGTGAGGGGGTGCCTAAAATGGTAGGGTTGGAAAGTCATTAAAAGGCAGCAAAGGTGGACATTTATTTTGTTAACTCTCTCTCTCTCTCTCTCTCTCTCTCTCTCTCTCTCTCTCTCTCTGTGGCTGCCAGAGACTAGGGGAGGGATTGTGGGATTTTCTGCTATGTGTTCCAAAAATAACTTGGTGGCTACTATACACTTTGACTTGGATGAGAGGGGTGAGGCATTATTTGCTGCTCTGCCTCATGCAGGAAAACATCTTGGTCTCTTGATTCCCATGCACAAGATGGCTGACATGCAAAGAGTCATAGGGGTGAAACAGATGGGCCTGAAAGGATGGCATAACACTGCCCCTGAGACAGCCGGAATGGGGCACAGCAACTACATGCTGTAGCTCCAATCCAGCCAGCTTCCACCCCACATATGAGCAGAAAAGGCCCACTCCTATTTGGGGCAGAAAAAAGGCTCCCCTTCACCTCTACAGCTGTGTTTTTGCTGGCTCTGGGCATCTGAACGCCATTCCCCCCAGTCATCCGGAAGCCAGCTGGCAAGTAATCACCAGTGTGGCTTCCGGGAGATTCAGGAGCATGGAATTATTTATTTATTTATTTATTTATATCTAAATGCCTCATCTCCAAGCTAGCTAGAACCCAGCTTTACCGGGCCATCTGTTTTGGCCCATACTTATTGCAATTCCAAGCTCCTTGCCACTTTACTTAGGACTGGGTTTTGTCAGTATTGAAAGAATCAAGATAACTACTGTTTCATACTGTGCATCTGCCTTTCTCTTCTTATGCCATTGCACAAGCACACATCTGTCTTTCTCTTCCTATGCCATTGCACAAGCACACAAATTGCACAAGCACACCTGACACCTTCAGCTTTGTCTAGCCATGCCTAGAGAGAGAGACAATAATAATAATATAATAATAAATTTTTATTTCTAGTCCGCCCCTCTGAACAAAGCAATTGGGGCAGATTACAACAGAGTTTAAAAACATAACAGATTAAAATATTCCCATCCATCATCACCTCTCCCCTTAAAAAAGGATTAAATCAACTATAGATTAAAAACATATACAATAAAAACATGTGCAATGAATTAGGCCCAAAAATGCCTAAACAAGGATTTCTAGCTCTAGTAAGAAAGATCATACGGGCGGAGGTTGGGAAGGTCTATACCCACATTTGGGGCGGGGGGTATTAACTAGTATCTGGGAAGGCCTGCCGGAAGAGATGCGTCTTTAAGGCTTTCTTGAAGCCATCGATGGAAGTTATAAGACGCATCTCATCTGGCATGTCATTCCACAGCTTGGGGGCGACTGCTGAAAAGGCCCTCTGGGAGGTCTGCACCAACCTGGTCTTCATAGGCTCTAGCAGGTTCCTCCCAGAGGACCAGAGTGTACGGGGGTCTTCATACGGGAGGAGGCGGTCCCTAAGATAAGATGGACAGAAGCCAAGTAGGGCTTTAAAGGCTTCTGTACTGTGCCCAGAAACTGATTGGAAACCAGTGGAGAGCTTTAAGCACAGGTGTTATGTGCTCTCTCCTGGATGTTACTATGATAAGTCTGGCTGCCATGTTCTGGACCATTTGTAGTTTCCGGGTTAAGCACAAGGGTAGCCCCATGTAGAGTGCATTACAGTAGTCCAACCGTGAGGTTACCAGAGCGTTCACCACAGTTTCCAGATCCCTCATCTCCAGGAAAGGGTGCAGCTGGCGTATCAGCCGAAGCTGGTAACAGGCACTCCTGACTATCGCATTCACCTGACTAGTCATGTGAAGCGACGAGTCAAGAAGCACCTCAGACTGCGAACAGAGTCCTTCAAGGAGAGTGTGACTCAATCAAGAACTGGATATTGTATTCCCAAACCTGGTTTCGGGCCTATGACTGTGAGTACCTCCATTTTGTGTGGATTTAATTTCAATTTGTTTTCCCTCATCCAGTCCATTACTGCCGCAAGGCAGTCACTGAGAGGAGAGACACCATCTGAGGTCTGAGTAGACGATCTGGTCATGGAGAGGTATATCTGAGTGTCATCAGCGTGTCATCAAGACACCGAGCTCCATGCCTCTGAATGACCTTGCCCAGCGGTTTCATATAGATATTAAATAGCATTGGGGACAGGATAGCGCCCTGAGGGATGCCACAATTAAGCTTCATCTTTGAAGAGCAACTGTCCCCAAGCCTCACCCTTTGGGATCTGCCAGAGAGAAAGGACCGGAACCACCAAAGTGCAGTGCCACCAATCCCCAACTCTCTTAGTCGATTCAAAAGGATGACAGGATCGATTGTGTCAAAGGCCACTGAGAGGTCCAAGAGCACTAACAGGGTCACACTGCCCCTGTCCATGCTGAGGCGGAGGTCGTCAGTCAGAGCAACCATGGCTGTTGCCACTCCAAATCCTACCCTGAAACCGGTTTGACATGGATCTAGATAATCGGTTTCATCTAAGACAGCTTGGAGTTGGGAGGCGACTACCCTCTTGATCACCTTGCTGAGAAAAGGCAGCAAGGACACTGGTCTGTAGTTGTTCCTGTCCAGGGGATCAAGAGATGGTTTCTTTAGGAGGGGCTTCATGGCCGCCTCCTTCAGAGAAGATAGAACAATGCCTTCACTGAGAGATGCATTGATCACATCCCAAAGGAATGTTCTCAATGCGTCCCCTCCCTGGACGACCAGCCAAGATGGTCCCGGATCAAGAGAGCAAGTCGTCTTCCTCACACATCCAAGGAGCTTGTCCATGTCCTCGGTACTCACAAATTGAAATTCATCCAGTAAACTGACAGCAGTGGATTTACTGGACACCTCACCAATGGGCACTGAACAAATATTGGTGTCCATGTCAGCTCTAATCTGAGCGATTTTGCCTGCAAAGTGGTTGTTAAACGCCTCACAGCAGGCTGTTGTTGATTCCAGTAAGGGATTTGGTGCAGGAGGTACCTGCATCAGCTCCCCCACCACCCTGAACAGCTCTGCCGGGCGGGACTCTGCAGACGCTATACGTGCAGAGCACAGAGATCTCCGCGCTGCACGTAAGGCCTTACCATAGCTGCGAAGATGCAGTCTATAAGCAAGTTCTATTGGATGGGAGGCGAGTCTTTCGCCATTCGTACACTAGTCATTGTCCAACCTGCTTCATCTTCCTGAGGTCTTCCATGTACCAGGATTTTCGGTTCAGAGCGGGTTGGAAAGGACACTCGGAAGCGATTGTGTTGATAGCCCTGGAGACATCACGATTCCATGTGTCAACCAAGACTTCCACAGAATCACTGGCGTTCCCAACCAGAAAAAAAAACCCTTATCAGTGTAGATTATGCCCTTGTGGCTCTGATGAAATTTAGTCAGTTGGACACGTTTTCTTCTGCTGCTCCCTTTATAAAGAATTTCGTTATTTATATATAGCCCCACTTTTACAACATTTCCCCGGCAGACAAGAGCAATTTTATGTTAATCATCTCCTTTCTGACCATAAGGAACAGATAACTGTTTCAGTTGCCAAGTTCCTTGCAGCTGCAATCATCTGCCGTAAAAAATTTTTAAAACAGTTGTAGCAATATTGCTAGTAAATCTGGATACTTTGGGTAACCATTTTATTGCTTTTATTCACTGTACTATTAGTATGATAACATTATTTAATGCTTGGTACCCATGAGTAGGCTACAAAGTGAGACTATGGGTATTCTTATTTTCTCTTGGTAAATACACTTTAGTAAGAATATAATGTAATATCCTTGTGTTACATATCAGATTCTCTGTAATGTGTGTTATTTATTTTTGTGCTGGCCAAGTGCCGTAATAATAAATATTCTATTCAACCAGAAAACCCTCTAGGGCTTTCTGAAAACCAATTGGTTCCATGAGCTGTCGAGGGTGGACCATTTTAATAGGTCCACCACCCCCAGGGGGACAGACAGTGGCTCTTAGTTCCAGTTTGACCAGGAAATGGTCTGTCCACAGCAGTGCAGAGGTCTTAGTTACCTCCAACCACGGATACTCCTGTTCCGTACTAAAAACCCCATTGAGTGTATGATCTGCACAATGGGTAGGCCCATTGACCAATTGGGAAAGGTTCATGGCTGCCATGGAATCCATGAACTCCTGAGTTGCTGCAGATAACTCTAATAAGCTGGTTTCAAGAGGGATGTTGAAGTCGCCCAGAACCAAAAGTCTGGGCGACTCCAACAACAACTCAGAAACCAGCAGAGTCAACTTGGTCAGGGAGACTGCTAGACAACAGGGTGGTCGGTATACTAGCAGAATCCCCAAACTATCCCTGGTCTTCAGGCTCAGGTACACACACACTTGATGTGGGCTATTTTCCGGACAGGTTTCCTGATCAAGTTCAAGTTGGTTTTATGGACTACGGCCACACCGCCCCCCCCCCCCCCCACTTTCCCTTATCTGCTCACTAACTGTGTAACCGGCTGGGAGAGCCTGCGCCCACGTAGCAGCACTGGCATCGCCCAGCCAGGTCTCAGTAAAACCTGCCAGGTCGGCCTGTTCATCCACTAGAAGGTTGTGGATAATATGAGTCTTACCTTTGGCTGACCTGACATTGCAAAGGAGCAGATTAAGGGATTATGGTGTGGTTGGTACGCTCTCCATCCTATCCTGGGAAACAGAGTGGGCTGAAGAAGGGATAGATACCAAGCATCGATCCCTTCTTCTTTTGTAACATTTCCCCACAACTTCACATATGCAGAGAAGTGGGAAGATAAATGAGAAACCAAATAGGCCCAACAGCCAATGAGGGCTCAGGAACGATGGAGGCACCACCCTCTCCGAGCTCTCCACCAATAGGAGGGCACGCCATACCCTGCTGTGGCCAATCAGACAGGTTCCTTTCCTGCTCCTCCCGGTGGCCAATCAGCATCGAGCCCGCCCTCGCACCAGCTGCTGGGGTGCCCAAGCCTGGCGCGTGGGAAGGGGAGAGGCCTTCCTTCACACGGCAACAGCGTTGGCCCGTTAATTCGGGCGGCGCCATAAATCAGATACAATTCACAAAAGCACTGTACTGCTAAAACATCGTGAGGTCAAACCCACAGGGCTCCAGGCTGACTCAGCCTTCCATCCTTTCGTAAGTTGGTAAAATGAACACCCAGCTTGTTGAGGACAATTGGTGGGGATGGAAATGGAAGCCAGCAGCTTCCCCAGTGGCAGAGGAACAGATCACAGCAGCTGCTTCCCAGTAGGAGAAATTGGGGGTATCAAAACAGAAATCACTGTGTAGAACTAAAATTGCAGTGCTTACATAAACACAAAACCATGCAGGATTCCATCTCCCTTTTCACCAGTGATCAAGGCTGTCTGAATCGGAAGTACAGCTCCTGTTGCAGGTCCCTGTTGCAGACTTGCTCACTGGCAGGAGGAAAATGGAAATGTTGTCCTTCTTGCACCCCAATTGGAAGCTGAATGGCCCTACTTCACCCAATTCAGTAGCTTAAGGTAGACCGGAGGGGTTACTGAGAAGTTTTCTACATAGTAGAGATAATGCAGTATGATACTAGTTTAACTGCCATGGCTCCATCCTGAAGAATCCTGGGACTGGTAGTTTTGCCAGGCACCAGCAATTTTGGCAGAGACACATCACGGGGTTCCATAGGATGGAGCTTCAGCACTTAAAGTAGTGTCAAATTGCATTATTTCTACCCTGTAGCTAAATTCTTAGTTACATAGACATCAGTGCTATGTAATTCTGAGAACTGGAGTTTTTTGAGACAGTTAGCCTTCTCTGACAGAGATCTCTGGTGCCACAACACAGCACACAACAATTCTCAGAATTTCCTAGCATTGAGCCATGGCAGTTAAAGTGGTGTTGACCTGGATTTTGTTCTATAGTGCAGATACAGCCTTAGTAGCCAGTCGAGGTTACCTACCAGTGAATACGTTTTTGTAAATGTTGTGACATGATATTAATGTATATGCCTGGCCCACCCCCATATGTATCCCCCCCCCTTTCCCTCTTTTTTTTTCTTTTCCTTCCTTTTTTAAAAAATTTTTTTAAAGCGAACAATATTTTAAAGGTTATCTCCTAAATCATTTACAGGTATTTAATAGATGTGTGAAAAGGAAATATAGACCGCCCATCTGTAGCCGCCCTTTTGAGTGGCGGATTGGGGTCAGGACAGCCTCACCGGCTGCGCTAGAGGCCCCAATCCGCCACATATCCAGGCCGCGAAAAAGGGGCCTCGAAATGGCTGTCCTTGTGGCTTCATGTCCCAAGGACAGCCCGAACAGTGGAGGCAATCTGGTTGCCACGGGAACAAAGCGCTTCCAGCGGCGCCATGACATCAGGTCCATCTGGATACAGTGCACGCCAAGACATCATCACAGCATGCGGGTATGGACGGCACCGTTTAAAATGGCGCCGTCCATACGTGTTAGGGCTGGGGAGCGTGCAAATGCTGCGTTCTCCCCAGCCCTATTCATACCCTGGGGACGGCCCAAAAGGACCGTCTGTACTAGGCCAAACCTTTCCAAATATATCTTTATTTCTTTCATCAGGATGGGTGATTTCACTTTGCAACTGTTGCCCATCACTGTGGATCAAAAAAGCCTTTCCACGTTGAAAGCACAAAGCACAAAGTGGAACAAGTGGACTAATGCTGTGGGCTTTGCAGACAGTGTTTGATTTAATCCACAGCAGCTAAATAATTAGCTGCCTAAATGAAAACATCCATCTAAGAACTCAAAACCATCTGCTCTGCAGTTTTTTCATTTGATGCCTGCCTGTGCATTAATGAAACGATTGCATTGGATTATCTTTTATTCATAAAAACATATGAAGTCACCTGCTTGTACTTACATGTTCTCAATTCTGGAAAGAGTTGTGTTTCACAGTACAGGTTCATCTTGGGGTCACCATAAGTCAAAAATGACTTGAAGGTACACAACTGGAGGAGGAGGAGGAGGAGGAGGAGGAGGAGGAGGAGGAAGGGGGAGGGGACAACTATGACACTGACAACTATGGAGGAAAGAATATTTACAAATTTTCAAAAATGATTTTAAAAAAAATGTTTTTGCATATCAGGAAACCCTGGTGAGAAGAATCCTGAACTGACAAGAATTTTCAGTTTGGTCCTTAATTCTGTACAGAATTTACACATGGTTGTTTTTCACAGTACTGTTTTTCAGTACAGGAAACATTTCAGTGTGAAAGTGTCTTCTGTGTAGAGAAAGCTGTTTCCTTGCACAGAAAGTGCTGCAATTGGGAACAGTCCATTCAAATTTTTTCATGTGGTTCATTTGCACTGAAAACAACTTTTTCTGTACATGAAGGAGTTTTCTTTTTTCTGTGCAATAAATGGTGTCTTGTCAAGGTCTTACATCTTCATAAGTGTACTTATATCTGTGGGAATTAGAACTGGATAGTTCCTTAAAATCTATATCTAGTAGATGGCTGGTGTTATGTTACTACATCGCAAAGTCAGCAAAGTGACTAATGTCCAATGAGGCCAACATACAACAGGACCCACAGGTTACACATTGCATTGGTCCCAATGCTCATTGCATAAGTGGCACAATGAAGAAAGTCAAGCATGAATGTGTATTGAACACACTTACCAATATCTTATTATGCATATTCACAATTCAGTAAATGTATTTCCTAGTGCCTCTGCTGCTTAGCTAGGTATATGTAAAGTTACATAACATAACAAGTCTTAGTGACTACCGAAACAAGAGACTCAGTAGCAGTCACTGCATTCCAGCACCAGTAACAGCTCCAGTAACTGCCAGGCTTTCTCAAACTGAAGAGTGGATTTTAAATGCTGTGCAAGATTTGTATAGAATTTTGTACAGAGCTTTTAATATATTTTAAATTTTACTGTGTAATATTTTTCACTTTTTAAAATTGTTTACATGTTTTTTAAAACTTTGTATCTCCATTTTAATGCTTCATATTGTTTTTAACTTGTACTCTTTTAAATGTTGTTAGCCACCTTGAGTCCCTATACTGGGAGAAAGGCAGGATATAATAAATAAATAATAACAACAACAATAGTGCAGTCCTTCCTGAGTTCAGTTTCATGCTACTGCAAGCCTGGTTTCTGAGATAAAGCCATCTTCATGTTTTTATAAAATTTAATTTAATGAGAAGCAGAAATGGAGTGCTGCAAGAATGCAAAAGAGTGGGGGAAAGGCGACATTCCATTAGTGATATCTTCACATCCCACCAGGGTCATTGTTGCAGTTATTTTTACTTCAAACAAATTATACTAGAAGAAATTCTTATTGAAATGCTTTATGTGATGCTTTTAATAGCACTATTTTACCTGCTCCAAAGAAAATAATAAAGATAATAATGACAGATCATCTTGCCCCCAAGCCTTCCGCTAACCCCAGGAGAAGGGAAACTGACAATTTACACAACGCAAAACATCTATTTTTGGTAGCTCATTCCACCAGGTTCAGTGAGTTTACTGGCAGTTAATTATGCACAGGACTGCAGTCCTAAAGGGTTAATTAGAAGTCATGAAAATTTTCACAATATACACTTGGCTGAGATTTGATGTCTGCTGGAAGGACCCTCTTCTATGTTCCATCAGTCAAGGGAATATGCTGTGGAAAGATATGAGTACTCCTTATCTGATGGAACATAGAAGAGGGCCTTCTCTGCAATGGCACCCTATTTATGAAATACCCTTAGGAACCCAATTGGTGCCAATGTAACTGTCATTCCATCAGCAAGTAAAAACGTGATTTGTACTTAATTCTTTGCATCCTAATTGGCTTTATACATATCCACACATGTATACAGTTTAAAACTATTTTAACCAATTTTAATTTGTCCTCTTTTAACTCGTTAAATTGTTTGTACTTTTTGGTATTTTAAAAATCATTTTATTATTTACATGAGTTGTTTTTACAGAGATCTTTAGACAAAGGGCAAGATGGATGGATGGATGGATGGATGGATGGAGTGAATGTGAAACAAGTGATTTGAAGACATGAGAGCCCAAAAGCTATGTAGAAGCACATGCACCTAACCATAAAAAGAAATAGACCTGGTGAAAAGTGTAACTTTAAAGCATATCTCATGTGAACAATCAATAGAACCAGAAATATATGCAGAAACTATGTAAAGCATGTTCAGACCTATATCAAAAGAAAGAATAACCCTGTTGGTTAGTTTTAAAAAGAATAATTTCCCCCAGAATTTGGAAAACATCCAGATTCCTCAAGCCATAGTACCCTTTTTATAATAAAAAAGTAACTTTTCCTAGCTCTAAATTGCCCCAATTTAGGTAACCAAAATCATTTCAAAAACTATGCTTGTCCCATTTCAGATGCTGATGTTGCTATAAATATATCACATGCCTCTAAAAGGTGGGGCAGTGGCTTGAACATAATTCTTGTACCTAATAAAACACAAATTTGTGTTCTGCAACATGTCACAACACTCACTTGGCAGTTTGGACAAGCCACTTGTAAGCTACTGAATACATGGGAAAATGTATAAAAATTTAAAAAGTGAATCATTAAAAAGAAAGGGACAATGTATGTTGTGAACTGGAATATAACATGTACATCATGAAGATAAAATGTTCCCTGACCCACCCACCCACCCCAAATCAGCATACATAGTCAAAGAAACACAATTTGTTTTGCTTTACAGTAGTATTGTTAGACTAATGTGAGGAAACTGCCTCAGGCAGCAGATCTTGGGGGAAGCATCCACAAGGTGCTTGAGGACAGGGCTGTATGTGCCATATGGCCACCATGCCACCCTGGGGTGCAATAAAAGTCACAGTCTAAATGCCAGTGTTGAAGTAATATTCAGTGCCACTCCAATTGGCTTCTGAATGTGGAAACAGGAGTGGAGAGTGCCACTTTGTCCTATGCTTTAGGCAACATGGCTTGGTCTGTCCTGTGAGTTTTGGCACAGGAAAGCCCACAAGTACCTCTCCTGCTTTTTGGCAGTGAAAGCAGAACAGGAATAATAAATAACAAAGCCTTTGCTTTCCTTTTGTGACAGCACAAAGCAAGGCTCTGAGGCAACTGCTTCGTTTTACCTAATGGTGAAGCTTGGCATCTGCTATCTTGATGCAAGGGGGAAAGCACAATGCAATCCAAGAAGACATTTTGGGATATTTCAGTATGAATTCATTCACACAAAACATTGCTCTTGGACCTAGCACAGTGCCTTGTCTTCTTTTGTCTTCATTCAAATGCTGACTCTTGTACGTGCTCCCAGCAATTGTTGCTTCAATATGTTGATTTCAAGCAGCAGTTCTTCTCTGTTGGTTTGAGGGTTGCACCACCATATGTCTTGGGCATTCCCGGTGCCTTCTCCCTTACCCCCACCTCTTTTATCACCCGCCTCAGAAGAGAATTCATGTTACATTAAAGCAAACCTTATGAAGCAATGTTGAAAGAGTCTGCTGAAATTATTAGAGCCACACTGTGATTGATTTGAAAATAAACTACTGTGGGGAAGAACTAGGGTGAAAGGAGAACAAGAACTCAGTGAGGGATTTAGAGTTTTAAACATTATTTTAAAATCTCTATGTTATTCAAGGCCCCGGGGAATAGGATTCTGCAATTCAAATGTAAAGGAGCAGGGGGGAAATGGCATTTTATTTCAAATGAAATATATTGTAACATCAAAACACATGCATATGATGCAGACACATGAAATGCTGTTTGACAGCTAAAAACAAAAAGCATACATGTGTTAGCATGGCTTAAGCATCATAGCCTAATCTTTTATCAACCATCCGTGATTCCAGTTCATCCAACTGATTGTTATTTACTAAATAATTGGCTCCCAGGCTTTGTAATTGAGAGGAAGAAAAATCTAAATTAAAGAGGTGCCCGAGGTCATCACAACTCCAGGAAAGCATGTCATTAAAATTGGAACTGGTGGTAATATGTATAGATAACTGTATTTTAGAGTAACAATCCTCCTTTTTATCAACCACTTAACAGAGAAAGCTATCGGACTGGAAAAGAAAACATATTTTAGTAACTCAACACAAAGGAAATTCTACCAGTGTGCTCTTATACTTTGCAATTGCTTTCAAGGAGGAACCCCCTATTTTTTTCCTATGCCATTCTTCTGCAAAAGTATTATGAATGCTCTGTGTGTGTGTGTGTGTGTGTGTGTGTGTGTGTGGCTTGTGTATGCAAAGATTAGACATTGGCAGAAATTTCTTTTGTTCACATTTTTATGCAAGCAGGTATAATTCTCACTTCATGAGTCAATGGGGAGACCAAAATGTAGTTATGATCCAACATTTATGCTCTTCTCAATTTAGCAGTGCAATCATCCTGTCAAAATATGTATACAAAGATGTGTATGTTAGGGCCATGTGTGCAAAATTCCATGAAATCTCCAAATTAGTGAAAATGATTATAATTATTATTTTTTACTATTATTTTATAATTTTTATACTAGACTGAATCACTTGCAAAACTGTACATTAGGCAATAATACACACAAAACTGCATATGTTTTAAAATGCAATCAAAATAGTAATTTTCATATTAACTTGGAAGGGCATCGTAGATTGATGAGGAAACAGAATAAAATGAATTTAAATTTGGAAAAAGGAGGGACTGAATGAAACCAACATTGCCAGATTCATGTATCCCTAGTAAAGAACAGTACAAAATGCTTGTTTGTAAATCTAGGATTTCTTAGAAAGGCTTACCTTCATGAAGCCCTTTCCTTCTCAGAAAAAGTAAGAGGTAACTTGAGGTTGCAGTCAGTGTGTTTGTGAAATAGTGTGCATGCATGGGGGGGGGGGGGGAATAACCACGCAGTGTGGCTTGACACCACATGGTGCGGACAGCCTATAGGTGTTCAGGATGCTTTAGGAGCAGTCTGTGCAGAAAGTGGGAGTTTGGCCCACTTTCAGAAAACCCAGGATCAAGCCATTTTTTCCTACCTGTCTGTTCTAAATCTCCACCCAACTCCAACCTGGCTGCCCAATATTGGATATGGGGTTCATTTCCCAGCTTCACCATAATGTTCATATGATCACTTTGAGCTAATTATAGTTTCTAAGCCAAATCTACCTCATGGGATGGGTGGGTGAGTGGGTGAGAGACAGACGGAATATGGGGGCATGAACAATTATATATATTCCAGAATTTATATCCCACCTTTCTCCCACAATGGGATTCAAGGTGGGATATAAACAACATCTTTAGCTTCAGAGATAAGTAGAATGTAATTAGTTAAAAGCTATATATAGTAGTTGGTGGAAAAAACGGACGTGAAACATTCCAGTGTGCTCCTGCAATGGATGGAGCACTCCAACAATGGATCAGACACAAATTCATGTTATAAGGTACAACCACAGACACTACTATCCTGCTCTAACTCCACTTCTCAAGCCTTCTGTGATTCCTTAGAATTCTCTGCCAGATAGTTCTAATGCTGTAGTTGACAGCACTAGAACTCCATGCCAAAGAGGTCCAAGTGCTTCACATAACTACTAACTACAAGTGATGAGTCACATCATCTGATGATATATTCATAGTATGACAGCTTCATTCATCTTGGCTTCTAGTGAGAGTTCAGGCCTAATTTTTTCTTGGCACTGCTTTCTGTAGTGGTAGAACTGTGTGCTACTGGGAGGTAAGGGGCTATGTTGACAGTAACTGTGCTGCTGGAAGGGTCTCCCAAGCCAGACAGGCTTTTGCTGAGGAGCCAGAATAAATGAGTGAAATGAATGGATGAACTGGACAGTCTGCAGTAGTGAGGAGTGGTACTGTTGAAGGATGTCTCAGAGACAATGGCAGTGGCACTTTAGCTAACTTTACTTAGCACTGTACAGAAGAAGTCAGTGATAAACAACTCCTGGATGCCTTTTACCTTGAAAATCTTATGATAGATCCAACTGGCTGCTGAATGAATGGTATAATTTTTACAGATAGTCTCCACATATCTGCAGCTGCTGGATTGAGCTAAGAACTACATGTACAACATTACAAAACTGTTGCTACAATGGTTTCAGGTACATCTAGAGATATAGGTTTAGTCTCCCTGATCAAGAATTCCAAAACCTGAAATACTCCCCCCCCCCCAAAAAAAAAAATTTCCCCATAGGTGGCTAAGACAGTGACTGACACCTTTGTTTTCTGATGGTTCTGTGTACACTAACTTTGTTTCATGCACAGAAAATATTCTATAAAATTACATTCAGGTTATGTGTATAACATATTGATAAAATATAAATGGATTTTGTATTTAGACTTGGGACCCCTCTCCAAGATATTTCAATATGTTGCTTTTGTGTACCTTCATTTCTGACATATGGCAACCAAACCTATCACAGGGTTTTCTGAGGCTGAGAGTGTGTGACTCACCCAAAGTCACCCATTGGATTTCCATGGCCAGGCAGGGAATCAAATCCTGATCTCCAGAGCTGTAGTCCGATGTTCCAACCACTACCCTACACTAGCTCTCATCTCATTATGTACATATATGCAAATACAGGTATTGCAAAATAAAAATAAATCCAAACTCCAAAACATGTCTGGTCCTAAGAATTTCGAATAAGGGATACTTAATCTGTATGCGTATTTCTCCATGTCTATGCCAGTGTCTGATTTAAAAGAAGGCAGAGGGCAGATATGATGTAGCTAAAACTGGAAGAAGATTTGGCTT
The DNA here is from genome assembly GCA_034509955.1 of Urosaurus nigricauda. Taxonomy (NCBI): domain Eukaryota; kingdom Metazoa; phylum Chordata; class Lepidosauria; order Squamata; family Phrynosomatidae; genus Urosaurus; species Urosaurus nigricauda. The sequence continues at coordinate 53,938,625 of JAOEGL010000001.1, forward strand.
GGCTTATCTATTTCATTGTGAGACCTCCTACTATCCTCCCCTTCTCCTCACTGCCTCTGCTGGACTGGGGCAAACATCTACCAGTTGCAGGAGTCCTCATGACGTTGTGGAGAACCTTGGATGCAGATCTTTCCAAACTTGTATATATATTTTTTAGCACCACACTTGTCAGAAATGGGTAAAAGGGAACTATTTTCAGATCATGCCTGCAATTCAGTTTTGACAAAGGCATCAGTTTTTAATGTAAGAAAACTGTAAAGCACACAAGAAGCTTTTTAGTATCTTTGATGTGTTTTCCTTTAAGGCAGTCTCCATTAAGTACAGTGTTGTCACGGCAGTGATAGTTCTGCTGCTTTACAGAAGAGTGGCCCATAAATCTGATATATCGGTTGCTCCCAGGCTGAATTTATTTACACATTTCCAATGCAAATGCGTCCTCATTTTTTTAGCTGAATGGTGAATTCCATGCTTCAGAAATAGGAACTTTCCATTTTATATGGCTTTGAGCTCTTTTACATTTCTCTGAAAGAAATCAGCAACTGCTTACCTTTGAGGAAAACAGTTGAACTATAGATGAAACAGAAGAAACTGCTATAGCTAAAGAGTAGCTGTTTCTCAATTTCCTTCACTATTAGGTTGTTGAAAACAGTTTTTCCCAGAAGGCCTCCCAATTATTCCAACTAGGGAACACTGAACAGGCTGCAGTTCAAGTTTATTGAGATTGTCCAATTTCCACTTCAAACTTTGTTCCAACTTGGTTTTATATCATACTGCATGTTTATTTTTCACACACATGGGCTTTTATATATATTTCTGTTCACATTCCCCCACCCCCAATATACCTGGTTTACTATGTATTTTGAAATGTACACATTTTTCCCATTGCTTAAGGCATGCTTTTACACATTTAAAAATGTACATATATTTCATGCCCATTTTTCAATCACATGCATTTATCAAACATATATTTTGGTGCATGAATCAGATGACAAGCTCATCAAGATAGAGATTTTCAACTCTAGCTTGTTTCCAAGTCCATATTTGGTTATGGGGCATGTAAACTGTAAAGAATGGAGTGAATTTTCATTCTTTCCTAATTTCAAATTACATGATAAGTGAAGAAAACATGACTGATCATATTATTGCTTCTGTCAGGGGAATATGTGTGTTAACAATTGGTTGTCTGAAATCAGTAATCGATTGGATGAGGATGAACAAATTGAAGATTAATCCAGAAAAGATAAATATGCTTCCAGTCAGTTGATAGGGCTTCAACCTGTTCTGGATGGGGTTATGCTCCCCTTGAAAATATAGATTTGTCATTTGGTTGCACTCCTGGATTCAGTTATGCTTAGTTTTCTATGGTGGCCAGGAGTGACTCTACACAGTTAAAGCTGTGCCTGTTTTTTGGAAATATCTGAACTGGTCATTGAGATATATGCCCTATTCACATTCCATTTGAGTCACTGTAACATACCTTACATGTTGCTGCCTTTGAAAAATACTCAGAAATGTCATTGCACCTAAGGAGCTTCAGTCAGACTACTGAGGCAGGTTACAAGGTGCTCATGATTCCCTTGTTACAATAGCTCCATTGGCCTTATATGGCTTGGATCCAGGCTGCATGAAGGACCATGTCTTCCTATCCAAATCTGCCTGGGCTCTAAGATCTTCAAGGGAGGCCCTTCTCTTGGTCACCATTTCATCACAAGCATGACTGGTGAGAACATGTATGCAAAAGGATCTTGTAGCACCTTTTAGGTTAACTGAAAGAAGTTTGTAGCATGAGCTTTCATAGATTCAGCCTTTTTTTCCCAAAACACACATCTGAAGAAGTAGGCTGAAGTCTACAAAAGCTCATGCTACCAACTTCTTTCTTTCAGTTAGTCTCGTGCTATAAGATCCTTTTGTATACTGGTTTTCCAGACTAACATGGCTATATCTTTGAATTCTATCACTATATTGAGAACATGTGAGACAGGCTTCTCAGTGACTGCTCCCAGGCTTTTGAATGTTTTTCTTAATGGAAGCTAGGATGATTCTCTCCTTTTTATCCTCTGTCAGCAAGTGAAAAATTTTCATCGTTGTCAGGCTTTTAGGAACTGATTGCAAGGGCATTTAACAGTGTGCTATTTTGCTGACATTCTGTCATGTGTCTTGCAATGCCTTTTATTCTACGGATAGTTGAATTCAATTTAAGCCATGATCTTTTGTATGCTTTTTACTTAAGCATTTGTATATGCTTTATATCTGTATTAGTTTTTTGTAAATCAAAATCGAGGCCCAATTTTGGGGGAAAGTAGGGTTTTAACCAGAGAACACAGAGGGAGATGTGATACTCCTGTTGCACTGCTCACACTACCTTTTTCCATTTGGGTGTAATATCTAGAATATACTAACCAAAGGCAGGTCAGCTCTTTCACAGTCAGTCCAGCAGGAGGCAAAATGCATCCCTCCAGGGCTATTTATGCGACCTTCAAGCCTTCCATACTCTCTGGACTGCCTTTATTTTGGGAACCCCAAAAGGAAAAGATGAAGCTTCCAAGAATGGCAAATTACTTTTTAACAGGTTTCTGGACTCTCCTTGTACTATTTAACATAAAAATACCCATGCAATCTCCAGATGGTCCCAGGGCCCAGAACCACTCCTCAGCTAGTCCAAATCTCATGTTCTTTCCCCTCAGTTTTCCTGCTTCTGTGGAATATAGTGGGATCTCCACTTAAGCAAGCCTTCACTCATATGTATGCTCCAGGGAATAAGCTGTTTCTTTTACAGTCTGAAAGTAGATGTGATGGAGATCAAGTGACTGTAGCTAAAGATTAATCCAGCAGTAGACCTATGCATCTTCTGCTCCCAACCCTGACAACAGTTAGGGTTGCCAGATCAGACCCTGAGATTTAGTCAGTCAATCAATCAATAGTCAATTATTTTAAAATGATTGTTTGTTTAACTGTTTTTTTTTAAAACTTTTATATTATCCATTGTTTTAATTGTATTTTATTTCCCATATTAGCAGAAAAGGTGAGATATGAATTAAATATTGTGTTACATTACATTACTAAACAAACTGTTCATGGAAATAAAATTATTGCTTTGCTCCTGAAGTGAAGTATTTGTTTGCACTATTTTGCATCACTACTCAGATAAGCCCAATGGAACAGCCATATAGGATGTAATTTGACAAAGTCAGGAAGCTCCAGGATATGTTTCCCCATCACTTTCTATCATGTCTATATATACAGAAACTAACTTTGAAAATAGGTTCCATTTTTTCTCTAAGGTATAGAATCCATGACCTCATTTGCATTGGAAGGAAAGGGACAGATTTGTCTGTACAAATATTGATGAGATCATCATGCCCTTAAATAGGACAATATTCAGAAAGAATGAGTTGTTAAGGTTGCAAAGTTAGCCCATATGGCCAAATGAATGTGGGTTTTAAAGGATAAGCCAATTGAAGATTTTCTGAAAGGCTGGAAAATGTTTATGTATTATTTGAGCAATAATAAATCTAAATGTAATACAATGTAATACAGTAATCTGTGCTTATGGTTTTTAGTAATTTTAGTAGGATTATTAAGATGGATATGTAATGGTGGAATAATTTTTTCTCTTTTATTTTTATTTTTAATACAGTCAGGATTGGGGGGGAGGGCAGAGTCCTATTGTGTATTAGTTACATGTCTTCATTTTTTCTCTGTCTTGTTTTCTTTTCTCTCCTTTTCTTCTTTCTGTCTTTTTGTTTTCTGAATGTATAATACTTTAATTTTAAATTGGATTGCTTCTGTTGAAAAATAATTTTAAAAAAGAAGAAATATATTCAAATATTTGAGTCTACTTTTAATGAAATAAGAGCTGTTGCTTCTACACTCGCTTTTTGCTCTGGATTGGATGTCATTCGTTACTTGAGCTATTTTTTCAGAGAATCCAGAAGATCTCAAGTGTTAAATTCTTGCACTCCTGTGTTTTCCACATCCTCTTCCTGTTTTTGTTTTGCACTTGATTTACAGATTTTTGTTGTTATCTTGCTCAAATTAATTCAATGAGTTATTATATTGCAATAGTATCTCTATATGTATTGGTATGTGTGTCTGTATCTGGCACATTCTGTCTGAAGACACACCAAAAAGAGGACAGAAAGTTAAATAATGAAAAACAATTGAAACACAAATTTTAAAAAGTATCATTACAAACTGAATGATTAGAAACAGAAGCAAATAAAGCCAAATCCAGAAGTGTATTTCTGGTTTTCTTTGAAGAGGTGCAACCACAAAGTATCTAGTGGGAAATCTGACCTCATCTGGAGCTTGCCCTGATCTAGATGCTAAGAGAGTAGAGGACCAATCCACCCCATTAGAAATTTTCTCCATAACCTTGATGTCACCACTAAAAAGACACTGCCATTCATAATCTAACTAATTTCTCCAATGGTAAGGCTGAGAGTAAATCCTTGGAAGTCCACCTTAGTTAATGGGAAAATTCACATGGGCTACAAGACTTTTAGGATTTTATAAACTAAAACTAGCAGTTCAAACTTAGTCCAGAAAAGATCAGACAGCCAAAAGATGTGATGTGGGAGCAGGGTAATGGACTGTCTTTTAAAGCAATTACTTGTACAGACAGGCACGGCCCAAATTGTTTTGCAACTGGAGGAAAATGAAAAGATATCTGTCCCCACAATTCTGGATACAGTTTAGGAGGCATAGGGCACATACAACTGTGTCCTCCAACAAAAGGAAATGGTCCGTTTACTGAGGATCCATGTGTCACATTAAGCAATTATCTCACTCCCTAAAGCAGGGATGGGAGTCATATGGCTTTCTAGATGCTGATAGTCTACAATTCCCATCAGCCTTAGCCAGCATAACCAATAGACAAAAATGCTGGGAGTTGCAGTCCAACAATGTCTGAAAGGCAACATAAGCTACACCCTTGACCTAGTGATGGGGTGGACCAGCTGAGAGAGAACATGGCTGTAAACCTTCCAGCTTCAGAGTAAATGCACTGCATATTTAAAAAAACAGAGGTGGAAATCCAGCTGAAGCTGATGAAAGGCATTCCTCACCGATATGAAACTTACGGGAAGTGCCAGGTCAAAGGACACTTCTACACAGTGCCTGGGAGTATTCTCTTCCCTAGAACAATCTGTGGCCCGGAATAAGGCTGGGGAGCACGCAGCATTTGCATGCTCCCCAACCCTAGCACATATGGACGGCACCATGTTTGCATCGCACCATCCATAGGCGCACGTGTTTAGACATCATCTATCCAAAGAGTATTCTCATCTATCCAAAGAGTAAGAGAAAATCTGCCAGTTTCATTTTCCCACACATTTTAATTTTGTGGATTTTCATAAATTCTTGACCAAAAGAAATAGAAATGAAAAACTCAACCATCCCTAGGAAGTGGGCAAATTATCTTCTTCACACAATTTTGTAAACTGTAAATTCTGGTCAAAATCTTACTAAAATGAAAGTCTCATCAATCTCAGCAAGAGCAAGTGCTGAAAATCATCTGCTTATTAATTAGAAATTCTGGCTTTACAACAATACATGTAAAATGAGTCTAGAGATCTTAGTAGGCTATAAGCTAAACAGGAGTCAACACTGTAATGCAGCACCCAAAAAAGCAATTCTAGATCGCATCAGCAAGAGAATAGTGTCTAGGTCAAAGAAACTAAAAGTATCACTCAAATCAACTTTGGTCACACCTCACCTGGAATTCTGTGTCTAGTTCTGGATACCACAATTAAACAAGGGTATTGACAAGGTGGAATGTGTCCAGAAAAGGGCAACTATAATGATAAAAATCCTGGTAATCAAGCCCTATGAGAAGATATGTCATGTAGAAAATATGTCACAGATAATATATATGTCATGTAGAAGATAAAACAAGTTTGTTTTCTGCTGTTCTAGGGACTAGTCACTAGAACATGAACCAATGGATTCAAATTTGGAACTTCTTGATTGTAAATGGAATAGACTGCTTAGAAGGGTGCTGAGCTTTGCTTTTTTGGTGTTCTTTTAACAGAGGTGGAATGCCATCTTTACTTGTGAATTCCTGCATGGCAGAGGGTTGGAATAGATGACCCTTCCCTTCCAACACTATGGTTCTATTATTGTTTTCCTGTCTTTTACTTAGGAGTAAGTCCCACTGAATGCAGACTTACTTCTGTGCAAACAGGCATACATTGCGCTTCAAAGCTTTTAAGTAGCGTCCATGATATTTTAATATGAAGCAGCATACCTTACTTTGGCATCTTTAGGATCTTTAAGGTGCTTTCAATAGTAAATTCTCCAGAATGTGTGCATATTTTGGCTCTTGTTTATGTTATGCAGCCACAATATACAGAGGGTTCTATTCACTGCTGTGTATAGTTTCACAGGGAAAAAGGAAGCCTGAAAGTCAAGAAGCTGCTGCAAGCATTGTCACTGGATGGGAAATGTAGCCTGACAGACATTATCAGGCATCCTGAAGAAAGGCAGCCTCATTACCACAAATTTGCCTTGATATTCCCCTACCCCTAACTCTTACATTTCTCCCATGAAGGAACAGAATTCCAAGGACTATGATCCAGCCGACGTACTGCAAAGAATGTTGCTTGACAAAATTTGTTGCTAAATAAGAATATTTCAGAGAAACATCCAATCCACTCCAAAATATGTATGCCCTTCAGGACTGAGCACTGTACCTTTTCAAGTATACTGCTTAAAAGAAAATGTCAGTAATTTGAATTAGGAGAAAAGAGTGCTATAGTATTGTAAGGATGATAACAGATACCGATTGTAGGAAAGGGGGGTTCTATGGTTTAGTATCTTTGCACTCTAGTAAATGGCTTTTTGCTGTGGAGACAAAGGGCAGGGTTCTGATTCTTTCTTGTTCCTGTTGGGTGCTGTGACATCTTTCAGACTGCAAAAGAACAATGAATTGTGTCCCTCCCTTTCTGCCCACAATAAAGTGAACAGTACTCAAAGCCAGTTCTGTTATTTTGCCGTACAAGACAGAACATGCCACTAGGACTTCTTCCTATTCCTGACAATAGAAATACAATAGAAGCACATTCAATAGTTAACCATTTGCTGCTGCTTCATGAAACATCCCAAATCAGCTGTGCCAGTCAACCATCTCATTCTGCAATCTGAAATGCTAGAAACTCAGCATTCTTGATTATGTGGACAGCTTTCATAGACAGAGGAAACAATCCTCTTTAAAAATTACTTTCTCTGTGAGCTGGTGATAGACATTTTGGTGGGGGAATGCAAGAGCATTTGCCTTCCTCACATTTATTCTGTTCATATCCATAATACCTCAAGAGGACCAGTGAGAGGTTCCTGAAGCAGGAACTTCACACTGGTCCTCTTAAGGTGTTATGGATATGTTCAGGATAAATTCCTGAAGCAGGAACTTACATGTGATATCTCCATCCAATTTCCTTCAGTCTCTAACAAAAGTAAAATATATCTAGTGATTTGGTTTTTAAAAAATAATCACCCTGTCAGACATTTCCAGTGCACAAATTTCAGTGGATATAATTCACCATAGATAGGAAGTGTGAGTTCCCATTTCAGTTGTTTCATAGGACTTATAAAATACAGAGGTACAAAGGGGCACTAAACCATGCAATTTCTCTTGGCATTAAGATTTGACAGGGCCGTTCTCTTCTTCTTTTTTGTAGACAAATGTTAAAGACTTTTAAAATTTGCCTTGCTTTGGTGATTTTTTTTTTTTTAATCTGCTGGGTGCAATGTACTAGAATGCCGTTGTTGCTCTTTTTCTTTGGGTGGGGGTGGGGGGAGTTCAGCTTCTAACCTTTGCAACTATGGCCAGAATTATGTATCAGCGAAGTAACTACAGGCCCAGTCTCCCAAATCTAACAGAAACATCATTCACCCAAGATTCAGCTTGGAGGTGGCAACAAAAGGGACACATTTTTTCAAGTGCAAAAAGGAGTGGAATTTGGCTGCTTCTTTTTGCACAAGAAAAACACTGGATTGGGGCTGCAATGTGTAATTGCCACAGCCCCGATCAAGTGCTCAGGGGGCAGCATTAAGCCACCCCTTTACAGCCATCTGTTTAGCCCTTTAGTTTCCAAAAACAGCTGGGATCAGATGACTTTAGAGTGTTTAAGACTTTGTTGTCTTCCCTACTTCACCCCTATTCAAAGTCCTACCCATTTCCAAACCTGATAGCACCTACTGGTAAAACTGTACTAGTGATCATTAAAAAAGATTAACTAGACATGCTGACTAGAAGTTAAAGTCCAAAAAGTATTTTTTCCAGACTGTGCTAGTGATTGCTCAAGTGTTGTAAGTTTGTCACCTGCAATGTGTTCACATTACTTGCCGCTGTTAACTTGAGTGACAGAGAATCCAGCTGAACTTTTTACCAGCTGCTTCTGCTGCTTAATAGCATACAGTATGTGCTAGAATTTTCTGGATTGGCATCACACAAAGATAAAACCTAGGCACTAGGAAGCAGCAACCATTACATTATGTTTAAAACTATTTCTACTTCAGACACTGACTTTAATACATCAAAGCTTCCCATTTGTTTCTTTCATGGTTTGGGGAAAGCTTGAGAAGGTAGGGATGGGTGAGTTGTCAGAACAGATTAGTGCTTTTCTTTGCTGTTCCTTGCCCTGAGAAAATAATTGATGGGTGTTAGAAGGATTAAGAAATTGAGCTAATTTGTTACAAATAACTCTCTGATCATATTAACATAACAGAATTGGGACTGTTGAATGGTGCTTATGCTTTCAATGCTTAGACTACACTGAGTTGCATTGGGGGAGAAAATTTTTCAAATCTAATGATTTCATGCAAGGCAGATTGTCACTCCTGCCCTATATATTTTATTTACCCCAGGCTACTGCTTTTCAAAAATTACCATCAACTATTTCACCATTTGGAGTTTCAAAAGAAGAGCAAAAATACACAGAGAGATTGAATTAATAACAAGAGTCTGAGCCTCTTGTTCCACCAAACAGGATCACTCTTGAGGACAATGATGTTTTTGACACTATCTGTCAGAAAGATTTTTTTACTAATAAGGTTTTAGATTATCATGGGTGTCCACACAAAAGAAATCAGACTAAATTGCATATTTAGGTTGCAAGTCCCAGATCTTGTTTATTTATAAAGCAATAAATATTCAAAGAAGCACAAATACATTGCACGGGTGTGTGTAAACAAACTGTACAATAACAGAACACTAAAGTTCAGGAAGGATTACTGAAGGGAAAAAGACTTCAAGAAGCATGTCATCCTGAGTGGGAGATAAGTGGGAGGGAGGAAGGGGAGAAGAAAGAGGCTTAGAAGCACTTGCGGTGGACAATTGAAGGGCCAGCCTCATCATATTCCTGTTTACTGATCCACATCTGCTGGAAGGTTGAAAGAGATGCTAAGATAGAGCCTCCAATCCAAACTGAATACTTCCGCTCAGGAGGGGCAATAATCTGAAAGTATGAACAAAAAGAAGATTCTCAATAGAAGCTATTCTAGCATGGATTTTCTAGTCCATATAACACACACTGACCTTGATTCAGTAGGCCCTTAGCATGGCATAAAGAACAGCGTGCAGGCATATGACAACACAGCACTATGCCCTCATGCCATACACAATAGCAACATGCTGACAAAAACTGACAAAGTAGCACAGTGACCAAAATGTAATGCACAATGGAAAATGGCTATGGAGAAGAGAAGACAGCAACACAAGACAGGAGAAGAAGCTTTGGGCACTGTGCAACATAGTAGGTTGCACAACAGCACTTCCACCATTGTGTCCTGAATGTGTCAATTATGCAACATCATGCTACGTGGTTCTTCACTTCTAACATTACCTGCGGAATTGATCCATTGTGCAAAACTGAGTTCTTTGCACTGCATGCACAGCGCCTACTCAGCACACATATGATGCTTCCTGAATTCCAGCCACACTTTTTCTTATAATAATGATGTCTCAATTGCAGGAAGACTACCAGGGAATACCTCTCCCCCTACGTTAGGTCTTATCTCTCCATCCTTGGACAGGAGAATGTCCTTTCCCTCTCCCTCAAAAAATCTCATGGATGCTGAGATAATTTCGTGAGACCATAGGGCTGTGCCCTAATTTTCACTTTGGGGCCTCAAACACATCCGTTTACCTTGATTTTCATTGTGCTGGGGGCCAGAGCAGTGATTTCTTTCTGCATACGATCAGCAATACCAGGATACATAGTGGTGCCACCTGAGAGTACATTGTTGGCATACAAGTCTTTACGTATGTCAATGTCACACTTCATGATGCTGTTATAGGTAGTCTCATGAATTCCAGCAGATTCCATCCCTTGAAGGAGAAAGGAAAATGGAGAAGTCATTAAAAGACAAAGCATAGAAAAGAAGTATTGTCATGTAAACCCTGTCAATAGGCTGGAAGAAGGCTGAAGTATGAGAAATTATTTGTTTTATCAAGAATCTACCAAGAAAATAGAGGAATTTCTAAATAAGGTGTAAGAAGACAGGATACATTTTGACAAATCAATGGTTAGAAAATGTGGCAGAGTGCTAACTCACTCCTCTTTCTTATCATATCAGAAAAGGCCAAAGTGCAACCCTCCAAGCGAAGGACTGCAGCTCCCTTCAGCTATAGCCTGCAAAGAATGCTGAGAGACAGAATCCAACAACACTTTGCCCTTTTTCCTGTGTTTATGCCACAGAAATTTTTGCCTAAATCTAAATTGGAATCTTGCACAGGTAGAATTATGCAGCATTCTGCAACAATGTGCACAGGCAGAATTATGCAACATTTGTATTGCATAACTAGAGAGAGTGGAAACAAGAAATTCTTGCTGACTCTATTGTACTACTTTATGTATTAGATTTCTCAGTGCTGCTTTCCAGGAAGTCTGGGATTATTTGCATGAACTACAAAAGAGAAGAAAAAGGTTGTATGAACCAATATTTTGCCTGGATGTTGATTGAAAGAGTTTCTCAAAATGACAAAATAAATGAGTGAACACATCAAATTTTTGTTGACTGTGCTTATTTTATTTTTTACAAGACAAGACAAGACAGTGGCAGCAGACCAGCTGATTGCTTTCATAGCGAGAACTTCAGGGTGCAATGAATTATGTTAGCAACTGCATTTGAAAGAAGAGAAATGCAGAGGTCATGTTTGCGAGGGCAACAGATGATGAAGGAATGAACAGGAGCTTAGCTGCAAACATGGGGAGAAAATACATCAGAAGTAAGAATTCATGAGTGGGATTCCAAAGTATTAGTTGACAGGTGGCCTTCTTAAAGTGAGCTGAAACTTGATCCATAACAAGACAGCAGCTGACGAACAACTGCATTAAATCTCTGAGGGTTATATTATAGCACTTGCTGCATCCAGCAGATTTATTTAGTGAAGAAGAAAGAGATTGTCATATTGGTCATGTCAAAGGTTGGTTTTAGGAAACATGAACCTACACTGGCCCTTTTGAACCTTCAGGTTTTCCTGGAGCACTTACTAGGTACAGTGTCCAGGCACTGTTGCTTTACCATCATCTCCACTAATTTCAATGGATTTTATGTAGAGTTGCTACAAAAATCATACTGAAATTAAATTCTCATTACCCAGTAAAGTGTGCTCTTCTTTCAGGTGTGCAAGCCCTAACAACAATGGCTGAAATTTTCAAAGAATACAAAAGTTGGAAAAAATGCTATTCAGTCTAAAGTATAAGAAGATGCTAGTAAAATTCAGCCTTTCATCAAGGATATCCAATGACATGTTGGCAACAGCAACATAGTGAATCTGGGGCACCATTCTGGTGGCAGCTAATATGTTTTAGAAATGTAGGCAAGACCATAAAGTAAAGTTCTTGAAAGAAAAGGTACTCATCCTTTTGGCATGCATAAGTGGGGCACAGTCCCATTTTATTATTTAGCACCATGGAACTGTACAGTGATGTAGATGTCCCTAAGGAGTAATCACATGAGAAATAAAGAAGCAAGAGGGCCGTATGTCTTCCCACTCCTCCTGTGTAATTTGTTATTTTGCTGATGAAGAATAAATCTCTCATTGCTGGATAATGAATGTTAATTTAATTGAGACGAAAGACCAAGAGGATAAAGATATTAGGCCCTTGGCTTAGACGTACCTATTTGTCATCAGAGTAAATACAGTAATTCTACACAGGTTACAAATGCTCCCTAAAAATAGCAGACTCAAGTAATGCAGGGTTTTTGCAATGTAATGGGAATTTGTCAATGTCAATATGGGAACTCTGTAGCTGCTGTCAGCCAGACCCCATTTTTGTTCTGTGTTTTCACCAATTAAAAATGTTACTATTTACCCCAGTTTGCAATATAAAGCATTTTATAAAACATGTGAATGATATTCACTGTCCTAAAGGCTTAATTATTTCCTATTGACATTAATTTCCTGTAAAGAGGCTATGAAAGGTCATCCTAAAGTAGACCTTGTCAGCAGCAATACTCATATTTCACATCTTTTCAGTTGGATACAACTGAGTTTAGGATTAGTTATTTACAGTATGAGGGTCCTAAATAAATGCTAATTAATTATACAAAATAAACAAATAATAGAGGCTAGTTAGTCACCTGGGCCTAAATGTTACATCCATGAGAATACTTACCAATAAAAGATGGTTGGAAGAGAGTTTCTGGGCAACGGAAACGCTCATTCCCAATTGTGATGACCTGGCCATCAGGCAACTCATAGCTCTTTTCTAGAGAGGAGGAAGAGGCTGCAGTGGCCATTTCATTCTCAAAATCTAGAGCAACGTAACACAATTTCTCCTTGATGTCACGGACAATCTCACGTTCAGCTGTAGAGCAAACATAGAAATTCACAGCAGGAAATAAAAGATAGAGGCCAAAGACAAGACAAGCAAAAGCAGAGAAATACAGTAGTAATTTTTCTAAGGGAAAGAAGATATCTTCTGAATTTCTGTTTGGGGTGTGCCACCTCAAAATATCCTCCAGAGAACTTCCTCTAGTGTACCAATGAGTGAGGAATAGTCTGAGGTATCGCTGGATATTCTGTTGGAGTATGGGGAGAAGGCTTATCTGTCCAGAAAGCCATTAAGAAAATCTTGGAGAAAGGTTTTTAAAAGTAGGCTCATGATTAAAAGGAGTGAGACAAGCAATGAAGTCTTGAGGAATGTGGCAAGAAGGATGGCTTCAGTCAAAGAATAAGGTCAGAATAATTCTAACTTATGGCAACTCTAAGGTGAACCTATCATGGGATTTTCCTAGCAAGATTTGTTCAGAAGGGGTTTGCCTTTGCCCTCCTTTGAGGCTGATTGAGTGTGACTTGCCCATGGCCACCCAGTGGGTTTCCATGGCTGTGTGGGTATTTGAACCCTGATCTCCAGAGTCATGGTCCAGCACTCAAACCGCTACCCCACACCAATTTCTCTACTGAAATTAATTTTAAAGGCTATTGCCACTAATCCTTATGTGAGTGGTACATACAATTGAAAAGTGATAGGGTGCCACCATGCCAACCTGAGCACACCTGACCATGCCTCATTTTGGAAGGGTAGCAGACTTGGGCCTGATTAATACTTGGATGAGACGCCCTGAGGAAATGTGCAGGAATCCCAGGTAGGCCTAGGGAAAAAATCCTTCCTGAAATTCTGAAGAACTGCCAGTACTGATTTAGATGAAATAGGGGAAGAGGGTCTCATTTGACATACTGTAAGACAGCTTCTTATGAACTTCTATTTTTAAATTTCTAAAACAGAGTATTATGAAATTTTACATGTTTTATAACAATGGGGCACACACACACACACTTTGAATTGTAATGATAGTGTAGCTTATGGTCTGGATCCAGATTTAGCCATACCTAGAATAGATCCATTGAAATCCAATGGACTTAGGTCTCCATGCTTTCATATAAGCCTTCTCTACATTCCAGTGTATTCAGTTTATTATACCATTCAATATTTTTAAGGTGAGTCGATGTACTTTGGACTATGAATGTGGTTGTTTTTTTTAAGTTGCTGAGTGAATTGCTGGGAGAAATGCTGGTTGTGAGATTTCCAAATGAGTTTGAACTGAGCTTACCAGTTGTGACAAAGGAATAACCACGTTCTGTCAGAATCTTCATGAGGTAGTCGGTCAGATCCCGGCCAGCCAGGTCCAGGCGCATGATGGCATGAGGAAGAGCATAGCCTTCATAGATAGGAACATTGTGCGTAACACCATCTCCTGAATCAAGGACAATACCTGCCAAGCAGAAATTGTCAAGATCAGATAAGCCTGTCATCACATTCAGTAACAACCCTTTCAGAAACAATAAGCAGCAGAGCAGATCTGAAGATATGTATGTATCCAGGTGGCCTGAAAAGTTCTTGATATAATTGAAAACTATTCTGAAGGCTGAGATTTTTCATTTCAGAGTTCTCTCGGTGTCTCATTACTGACCACAATAGAGAAGGAGAACCCACCCTAGGAGAAGGAGAAGACTCCCTTAAAGCTAGCATCCACTATAGAACCTAGCTCCTCTTTGAATAATTTTGCAAAGGGTTGGTTCTACTGGTATCATAAGACACACTAGGGTGGGTTCCTCAGGTAGTGGCAATTGGGTGTCAAGAAAGGGCAGTTAATGAATGCTGTTCAATTTATTACAATTGTATTTGTACTTCAGGAACTGGAGGTGGGAGTTTAGTGGGATTTTCTGCCTTAGCTGCTAAAATAACCTGACTGGCCTGACTTTGGGAAGTGGGGGGGGGGGGGATAATGGCTGCTCTACCTCTAGCAGCAAAAGACATTGATCTGATCCTGACTTTATGGCAGCATGCTTTCATAACCTATTGTGGTGCCTGCACAGACCAGGATACTCTGACATAGGAGTTCTTCATCTATGGCTTCATGCCATAGTCTCCCCATAACCCAACATTAACTATTTAGTTATCAGATGAGAAGATTCTAAGTCCTTGGCCCTGTCAACAAAGTAGAATAAAAATGAGAAGACATCAATTGAGGAAAGGAAGGGAGGAAACCACCTAATGGTGTTTATTGCACACCCTCACACCCTTGCTGCCAAGTCCTTCATCCTTTTTCAGGGCTTTCTTTGGCACAACTTAACTGAGTCTTTCACCACCAGCATGGTGTCAAAACCATAAATGTTATGACAGAGGACTCTTTCAAACGGGGAGGAATTTCTCCCAACTCCGAATGGAGCCAATGCGGATTTATGTAAATTCACTTGTTTAGCGAATTTACATGAACCCCTGCTCCGTTCGGAATTACTTCCCATTACCCGAAAATAACCCCCTCCTGCCTGAATTTGCATGTGAAGCTTTAATTCGCAATAAGGTAAAACCCATGATTGCATTCGAATTGGCTTCCCTCTTGCCCGAATTTGCATGTGAAGAGTTAATTTGCAATAACATAAAACCCATGATTGCATTCAAATTGACCTTAAATTATACTTCCAATTTAGCCTTGTATGAAAGAGTCCACAATGTTGGATGGATAAGTAGTTGACACGTAACTATCATAATTTATGAAGGCTCACTCTAGCCATGGGTCTGCCCAAACCTTAGAAAAGGTACTTTTTCAGCCTATAGTTTCCAGAATCCTCAGCCAGCATGGTCAGTGGTCAATAGGGGGACTCTGGGAGTGCTAGTCCCAGAAAAAGTTACTTGTACAACCTCTGGCTAAACAACAATAGACCATTGGGTTTTCCTCACTCTTTAAAACTTGAGAAAGAAGGTTACAATTTTCCTTAGGGAATGAGTTCAGAAATAGGTGATACTTATTTTCTAGCAATTTGATAATTAAAAATCACAAAGGAGTGAACTTCCTGTGGTTTGTGATTTAAGTGCTTTACAACATCAATGGTTAGGAAAAAATTGATAAAGAGAACAGGTTGGTGTCTTACCTGTAGTACGCCCAGAAGCATAGAGGGATAGAACAGCTTGGATGGCCACATACATGGCAGGTACATTGAATGTCTCAAACATGATTTGGGTCATCTTTTCACGATTGGCTTTAGGGTTCAGAGGAGCCTCTGTGAGCAGGGTGGGGTGCTCCTCAGGGGCAACACGCAGTTCATTGTAGAAAGTATGGTGCCAGATTTTTTCCATATCATCCCAGTTAGTGATGATGCCATGTTCAATGGGATATTTCAAGGTCAGAATACCTCTCTTGCTCTGAGCTTCATCACCCACATAGGAGTCTTTCTGGCCCATACCAACCATAACACCCTGGAGAGCAGAAGAGACAAATAAACAATGCCAGGTGCTGTGAGAGTGAGTGGTATGAAGGACAGCAAGATTTACAGAAACTTGAGATGGGCAGAGTTAAAAACATGAAATACTGATTAACAGTGAAAATGTGCTTTTACTTTATTTTTCCAGTGTAGCAATTTGTCATTTATTTCATATTATAAATGTAACTTATTTGCTTTATCTTTGTCATTAACAGCTGTAAGATGTGGTTGAGGAGGAACCTAACCCATGTAACATATGAACTGGCAGCTATTTTCTCAAATAGTATTGTAGTTTACTATTTTATTCTGGAAGTAACTTCAGTTAACATTAGCAGCAACAATACTTTTTTTTAACTATCCACATGGTTAATGCATTCCATAGTACATACATTGCCTCTGTACAATTGTTGCATTCCCTACAATTTATTCTTTGGTCTTGAAATAACCTGCTGCTGTTTGTGAGGGCAGGTATAAGTGTATCCTCAAAATTTTAAGGAACACTATGAAGCTCCATTAATTTTAAATACAATAGTTGCATGCTTACATTTCTTTCTCTTGAAATTCGTAGGACTAGTTTCTGGAATTCTCCTTTATTTTTCCACTGCATTTGTCATTGTATTTATTTGCATAAATCAACACTGAGTTTTTTTAATAAAAATAAATAAATTGAAGGTTTTTCATCACACTGTTCTTAGGCTGAGAGGATGTAACTTGCCTAAAATCACCCAAAGCATTTCCATGCCTGAACAGGGATTCAAACCCTGGTCACCCCACACTCATGACTACACTACATGGGCTTTTTTAAGGGCATGTTATATTCACAATAGCCAGGGAAAAGCGACACCTTGATGAAAATATGACATGAATCAATGAAACGGTGCAAGATTGATAGCCATTAAGGCTGAAGAGCGAGGTATAAATACTATAAATAAATAAATAAATAAAGATCTAGGAACTGAACACCATTGCCTCCTATCAAAAGTCCTGTACAGCCTTAAAGATGGCTGTGGGGGTAGGAGTGGGGGTAGGAGTGAATAAGAATGCCTGGAATGTCACATTGAGTTTTTGGGCACAAACATGGGGAGTAGGAGCAGGAGTGGGAAACTTAGGACAGTCCAGATGTTAATTTATTATTACGATCAACCGATCAAACATCTGTCCAGATGTTAATGAACGACTACTTCCATCACCCCTTACCAATGTCAGGGCAGGTGGGGGCTGATGGGTATTAGAGTCCAACAAGTAAAGGTACCAGTTCCATAGCCTTATTGAACTCAGAAACAGGAGGAGGAGGAGGAGGAGGAGGAGGAGGAGGAGGAGGAGGAGGAGGAGGAGGAGGAGGAAAATAAGAAAGGACACTATGCTAAATCCATGAAACAATATAGGTTATAATATTGGAAGAAAAAGGAAAAAGAACAGGTACCCTTACTTAGATCTTGTTGGACTCTAATGACTTGATGACTGTTGTGAAAGAAAGACAGCAAACATGAAAGGAAGAAGAGTTGACTGCATTCATGGGAGAATGGCTGCAGGTGGAAGAAAAGAAAACTGAGGGAAGTAGAAGTGAGTGCAGAGAAAGTGAGTGCAGAGGATGGGAGGAAGACGTGACTGTGCCATAATGGCGCCATGTAGGATTTTAATCCAAGTGGGAAGAGGCACAGTAAGATCACATTGAGCATAGTTTCCAGTTTGTGTGAAGAGTCTTTTAGAATTATATAATCCTAGATTTGGAAGAGACCCCAAGGGCCATCCAGTCCCTCTGCCATGCAGGAACACACAAGAAAAGCACTCTGACAGATGACTATCCAGCCTCTCATTAAAAACCTCCAAAGAAGGAGACTCCACCACACTTCAAGGGATTATGTTCCACTATTGAACAGCTCTTACTGTCAGGAAGTTTCTCCTAATGTTTAGGTGGACTCTCTTCTCCTGTAGTTTGAATCCACTGCTCCTTGCCCTAGTCTCTGGAGCAGCAAAAAATAAGCTTGTTCCATTCTCAATATGGCATCCCTTCAAGTATTTAAAGATGGCTATCATGTCACCTCTTAACTTTCTCTTCCCCAGGCTGAACATACCCAGCTCCCTAAGCCGCTCCTCATAAGGCTTTTGGTTTCCAGACCTTTCACCATTTTGATTGCCTCTAGACACACTCTAGCTTGTCCACATCCTTCCAGCTTGAGGCACCTTTATTCATAAGAAAGAAATTCATGGTGGCCAGTGGAATGGACCTGACATGGTGGCCAAAGGAGTGCTGCTTCATGTACAGTAGTCTTTCAGGCACCAGAAGTCTTCTTGTGACAGTTGTGGATGGATGAAAAGAGGGCTGAGCAGAACCATTCTCTTCCCCCCCACACACACATACACCTGTTGGCCAGGGGGGACCAGGGGTGAAAGCAAGAGCCTTACCTGGTGCCTGGGGCGGCCAACAATGGAGGGAAAAACGGCACGAGGGGCATCATCTCCAGCGAAGCCTGCCTTGACCAAGCCTGAGCCATTGTCGCACACCAGGGCAGTGGTCTCCTCGTCGTCACACATTTTGGGAAGAAAGCTGGCAGGAGCTGAAAGAGTCAAGAACAGCCGAGGCATGTCACATAAAGCAGCATGGACTAGCAGGTAGAGTCACAGAGGTGGAATTCCCTTTGTGCTCCAAAGACCCTTCCTTTACAAACCCGAAGCAGAAGCAGCAAGGGTTGCCCAACATTTATCTGGAAGCCTAGCCCTGGAAGTGGCAGCCTGGAAAAGTCTTGACCTGGCTTCCAACTTGTTGAAGGAAGAAAGAGAGAGAAGCGTAACCAAGAGTACTGGCAGCCTGAGGCCTGTGCCATTTCTACATTGTAGAAATAATGCAGTTTGACACTGCTTTGAGTGCAGTTGTTGCTCTTATGCACCTTCAAGTCATTTCTGACTTAAGGTTCATGGGGTCTGTTTGTTTGTTTGGGCATGATTTGTTCAGAGAAGGTTTGTCATTGCCTTCCCCTGAAACTGAGGGCTGTGACTTACCCAAGGTCACTCAATGGGTTTCATTGCAGGGGGTTGGAGGGGATGGCCCTTGCGGTCTCTTCCAACTCTATGATTCTATAATTCTATGATTCTATGACTGAGCTGGGAGTCGAATCCTGTCCTTCAGAGTCATAGTCCAACAACCAAACCACTATACTACACTTATGCAGCCAGCTAAAATAAATAAATAAATAAATAAATAATAAAAAAATACAAGATCCAAGCTTTCAAAGCTCCACAATGGAGCTTCAGAAGTTTGCATCATGTATTTTGTACATTTTGGTTGACCGCCTAAAGGTATCACTGTTTTTTGGACCTGAGATGTGTAGTTTTGCAATGTCTTTAGCCTTCTCTGCCCTAGAGTATTGGTGCCTCACCAAAATACAACTCCCAGGAATCTGTAGGATGGAGCCATAGCAGTTAAAGTGGTGTTAAACTGCCTTATTTCCATAGCGTAGACAGTTTGCCACTACTTTTGTGGCGACTATTCTATGCCTTTGTTGTTTTGTGCCTCCAAGTCAATTTTAACTGATAGCCACCCTAAGGTGAACCTATCAACGGGTTTTCTTGGCGGGTTTCATCAGCGGAGGGTTGCCATTGCCACCCTCTGGGGCTGAGAGAGTGTGAATTGTCCAAGGTGACCCAGTGGGTTTTTAAGCTCGAGTGGGGATTTGAACCTTGGTCTCCAGAGTCCTAGTCCAATGCTCAAACCACACAGGATCTTATTCTGGTTGTTGTTGTTGATGATGATGGTGAATTTCATCATCATCAACAACAACATCATCATCATAATTATTACTATTTTAGAGGGAGATCGGATCCTATTGGGTTTTGCATTAGTACTTCAAAGAAGTTCTTTCTCTGGATTTCACCACCAAAGACACCCACAAACACATCTGGAAGGGCTGCTGTTGGTTTCGAGTCAGTCGCCTGGGGATGTTGCTCCAGGTTTCAGGCCCAACTTTAAGGAACTGTCCAAAGTGCTGAGCCTATTTGGGAAAGAACATGCAGCAGATTGCTTCGCTCCATTAAAGGACAGAGTAGAAACCAGACCAAATTCCTCCTCCTTTTCACAGGGAAAGCCAAGAGTTGCTGGGAACTTGGAAGGAAAGGAAAGGTGTGGGTGGGCTACATGCAAGCTAAAAACATTAGTTGCATCCACACTGGAGAAATAATGCGGTTTGAGTCCACTTTAATTGCTACGGCTCCGTGCTATGGAATTCTGGGAATTGTAGTTTCTTGTGGCACCAGAGCGGAGCTCTGGTGCCACAAGAAACTACAATTCCCAGAATTCCATAGCACGGAACCGTAGCAGTTAAAGTGGACTCAAACCGCATTATTTCTCCAGTGTGGATACAGCCATACTTGTGTTGCATGTTGTGTGCCTTCAGGATCCTGTTCTAGGTTTTTCTTGGCAAGATTTCTTCAGAGGAGGTTTGCCATGGCCTCCCCCTGAGGCTGAGAGAGTGTGACTTGCCCAAACTCACCCAGAGGGTTTCATGGCCGAGCTGGGAATCAGACCCTGGTCTCCAGAGTCAGAGTCCAACACTCAAACCACCCAAACCACACTGGCCCTGCTCACAACTGCCCCAAAATACACCCTCGACTCTCAACTCTGGTTTTTTAAAAAAAAATCCATGGCCTTCTTTGTTTTCATTTTTTAAAATCTAAAGTGCAGCTGCCTCTCTCTCAGCCCACAAAGGGAATTCCAAGGGGGACAGTGTCAACGAAATCATTTTTTAAAAAAAACATACTGTAAAGTAACTTGGAGAAGTCACACTCTCTCAGCCTCAGGGGAGGCAGGCAATGGCAAACCCTCTTCTGAAGCAAGCTTTGCCAAGAAAACCCCAGGAGAGAGTTGCCATCAGTCAGAAAGGAGTGGACGGTGCACAACAACAACAAAATAACTAAATCATAAAAAAGACAAGAAGAAGAAGAGGAAGAGGAGGAGGAGGAAAAGGAGGAAAAGGAGGAGGAGGAGAAGGAAAGAGAAGGAGAAAAAGGAGAGGGAGAAAGAAAAAGAGGGAAAGGGGGAAGAAGAAGAGAGGAGGAAAAGAAGGGGGAGAAGGAGAAGGGGAAAGAGAAGAAGAAAGGAAGAGAAAGAGAAGAAGAAAGAGAAGAAGAAATGAGAAAGAGAAGAAAGAAGGCGAAAGAGAAGAAGAAGTGAGAAAGAGAAGAAAGGAGGATGAAGAGAAGGAGAAGGGAGAAGAAGAAATGAGAAAAAGAAGAAGAAAGAGGAGAAGAAAGGAGGAGAAAGAGAGGAAGAAAGAGAAGAAGAAAGGAGGAGAAAGAGAAGAAGGGAGAAGAAGAAATGAGAAAGAGAAGATGAAAGAGAAGAAGAGAGGAGAAAGAGAAGGCGAAGTAGAAAGGAGAAGAAAGAAAGAAAGAAAGAAAGAAAGAAAGGGAGGGAGGGAGGCGAAGGAGAAGAAAGAAGAGAAGAAGAAAGGGAGGAGGAGAAGAAAGAGAAAGACAAGGAGAGGGAAAAGGAGAAGAGAGGGAGAAGGAAGAAGGAGTGAAGGGAGAAGGGAGGAGAAGGAGAAAGAGAAGGAGGAAGAAAAGCAGAAGGGAGGAGAAGGAGAGAGGGAGAAGGGTGGTGGTGATGGCGCTTGTTTGGTGATGCTCGGAATGGAGAAGCGCCTACTCACCACCGAGGCGACTAGGAGCCCTGCTGGGCGACTGGGGGGTCCTGCTGCTGCTGGTGGTGGTGGTGGTGGCCTCCTCCTGGGGCTGGTGGTGCTGCCGGTGCGGTCCAGGGGCAGTCTGTGGGTCTTTTATAGGAGGGCGCGGGGTCCCCTTGGTCCTGCAGCGGAGGGACCTTTTCCCTTATTTGGTCCCCTGGTTGCCCTGGAGGAGCGCCCAGGCCATGAATGGGAGCCCGGGAGGCCTCGGGACCCCTCTCGGGCCTTGTAAGGAGATAGGAGCCCAGAAGGGACTCTGACTGACTGACTGACCCAAAAGGGGGGGGGGGTGGCCAAGTAGGGGGAGGGGAGCAAGGCCCCTCTCTGGTGAAAAACTAAAAAGGGAACAGAGAGAGAGGAGAAAGAAGAAGAGGGGATGAATGGGAAAGGAGGGCCCTTCCCTCTCCCTCTCTCTCTCCCTTCTGAGCCAAAGAATCCCAAAACTGTGGGGAAAGAAAGAGCCATGAATTAAAGCCCTGGCTGCCTCCCTGTCTGGCATCATGTGGCACCACAGAAGGAGAAGGCAGGCAGGCAGGCAGGGGAAGGAGAAGGAGAAGGAGAAGAAGAAGGGGAGCAGCTGGCCAACAAGGGCAGCCATGGCTCCCTCCACAAGCTCTCACTCTCTTCCACCTTCACAACCCACATTTTTATTCTTGTGCACCCCCAAAGTCTTCCCCAACTAATGGGGTGGACCCTACCCTGGTTGGCCCTGGCTTCCTTCCCCTCGGGTGGAGAGCAAGGCAGCCAAGGCTTGAACAAAACACACAAATAGTTTTTTTGGTGGGGTTTTTTTGGTTTCTGTGGCCATGTTCCAGAAGAGTTTCTTCCTGACATTTCGCCAGCATCCGTGGCCTGGCATCTTCGGAAATGTCAGGCAGAAACTCTTCTAGAGCTTGGCCACATAAGCCAGAAAGCCCACAAAAAACTATGGAGGCTGGCCATGAAAGACTTCAGCTCCACAAAACACACAAATTCATACCAGTTCATTAACTCTCCTTACCCCCCACCCCACTGCCCCACTTGTATATTGTATCGCGTGAGCCAACTTGGGAGAAAGGCTGGATGAAAATTAAATAAATAAAATTGTTGTGTGCCTTCAAGTCATTCTCCAATTAATGGGGGTTTTCTCACCAAGGTTTGACCAGAAGAAGTTTGCTCTGGCCTTCTTCCCCTGAGGCTGAGAGAGTGTGCCTTGCCCAAGGTCACCCAGTGGGATTCCATGGCCAAACTGGGAATTGAACCCTGGTATCCAGAGTGGTTGCCCAACACTCAAATCGCTACACCACTCCTCACACAAACCGGACTGTGTTTTAAAATTTCCATTCATTTTATTTTTATTTATTCAATGTATGTGGTGATGGTGGTTGTTGTGTGCCTCCTTCAAGTCATTTCTGGCTTATGGCGCCCCTAAGGCAACCCTATCACAGAGTTTTCTTGGCAAGGTTTGTCCAGAGGAGGTTTGCCATGGCCTTCTTCCTCTGAGGCTGAGAGCACTCAAGGCAGCCAAGGGTGGCAAAATTAAATTTGAAACAAAACACAGAAATTCAGTAACTCTCCCTACCCACATCCCATCACTTGTCTTGTTGTTCTTGTGTGCCTTCAAGTCATTTCCAAGGACTCTTTCAAACGGGGAGGAATTTTTCCCAACTCCGAATGGAGCCAATGCGGATTCATGTAAATTCGCTTGTTTAGCGAATTTACATGAACCCCTGCTCCGTTCGGAAGAACCCCTGCTCCGTTCGGAATTACTTCCCATTACCCGAAAATAACCCCCTCCTGACCGAATTTGCATGCGAAGCTTTAATTCGCAATAACGTAAAACCCATGATTGCATTCGAATTGGCTTCCCTCTTGCCCGAATTTGCGTGCGAAGAGTTAATTCGCAATAACGTAAAACCCATAATTGCATTCGAATTGACCTTAAATTATACTTCCAATTTAGCCTCGTATGAAAGAGTCCCAGCTCATGGCGACCCTATCATGGAGCTTTCTTGGCAAGATTTGTTCGGAGTAAGTTTGCCATTGCCTTTCCCTGAGGCCAAGAGCATGTAACTTGCCCAAGGTCATAGGTTTCATGGCTGAGCGGGAATCGAACCCTGGTCTACAGTGTTGTAGCCTAACACCCAAACCGCTATGCCATCCTAGCCCCTCACAACTCCCCAAAACATGCCCTCAATGTTGAACTCTGATTTTTAAAAATTCCAGTGCCATCTTTGTTTTTATTTTTTAAATCTAAAGCCTGCCTCTTTCAGCCCACAAACAGAATTCAAGGGGGCTAGTGATGATGAAATCAGTTTTTTAAAATGCAGTAAAATAACAAAGACATAAGAAGGAGAGATTAAAAACACATATAGAATGCATATAGAATGCATCCAAAAGAGGGGGGGGAGCACCTTATCAGATAGTCTCCCTCAGCAATAAATGTTTAAATGCTTTTGACAGAATAGGATTCCTTCCCATATATATATATATATATATACACACACACACACACACACACACATGCCAATTTCCTAAGTGTTTAGCATTCTTCATGTGTTCTTTCAAAAGCAATTTCACTGAAATGGATATGGCTTCTTTATACATAATGGGTTTAGGATGAGGATGGATAGAAGGATCTCTTATGTCAAATCCTTTGCATTTGACCCATTAACAAACATGGTAAGTTAATAAAATTGAGTATTTTAATCTCTTTCCACCCAAGCAGCTAATATTTTGAAGGTAAGAATGTTTATTTTTTAGCCCAATAAACACAGAACATTTCCTGCTAAGGAATTTACCAAGGATGTTTATCTGGTTGGATTATAAATAAGACATACTTGGTGGTGTGTGCCATGAAAGCTACAACATCAAATTGGCATCCTTGAAAGCAAATGGATGCCAAGGCATTGGCTGCAACCCCATTCTCACAACTTGTTGTGGCTTAATAGCCACATCCATGTGTCCTGATCTAGATGACTCTCAAGTGGCTGAAATGCACAGGTGAGTTGTTTTCACTCCCATCAATGCTCCATCCCTATTAACTATCGGCACAGCCAACCAGCATTTCACACATGAGGGTAGACATTCCTGACATTGTGGCAAAGACTCGCCCAGTGAAGGGATTCGGTGATATTATGCAGGCATTGCTAATGCCAATTTCCAGCACATGTTGGAAAGCTGATCTAAGGGCAGGGCTCCATTTTGTCACGTGTGATGAATGAACATCTGTAGTGCAACACAAATTGATGGTATTCACGGGACATTTTTGTGTTGCCAGAATTGAGTTAGAAATGAGAAATGAGAAGGATCTTTTCAAAGCTGGCAGTAAATGTTCGGAAGTCTTGGAGAAAGGGGGAATAGATGTGCCTAGCTGGCTCCATCACCAATGATACACACCCCATCATCAGTGTTTCCTTGCCCTTGCTTATTTGGTACAGAGCCAAAGTCTGAAAGGGGACTTTGTGCAGAGATGTGCCATGACAGGACATCACTATGTAGATTTCCTTATGTACAAAGGTTGCTGGTTGGAGCACATACACTTGGGAGGAGGCCCAGTAGAATGGTCCCATTGTCACTTCCTTCATCTGTTGATGATATATGTGGAGAATGTCCATAAGGGAATCTACATAAGCAAAGTGGAGAATGTCCATAAGGGGAATCTACATAAGGGATGTGGAGAATGTCCATAAGGAAATTTCCATAAGCGATGTGGAGAATGTCCATAAGGGAATCTAATCTATTTTGACTTTGAGCCCCTGGGGATAAAAGTGTGAGCCTATGAGAAAGTGCTGTAAGCCACGGAGAGCCCATGGGATAGAGTGTCAGATGTACCAATAAATAAATGTACTTCTAGAATTCAGGAATTTTCTGGGACTAACTGTGTCATTGTACAGGAAAGGAAACCTCTTAGAGAGAGAGATGGGGGAGACTTTATTTATTTATTTTACTACAGCTTTCAAAACTCCATAGCCTGCCATGTTGACCATGCCAAGTGAGGGATCTGGGACCTATCCCCTAAAAAGTAACTTTTTCAAGCTCTAGTTTGAAATTCTGTGTCAATGAATTCATCAATTCCTCTCTCCCCCTCCCATTTGCCAGCTAAGCCTTTGTTCAGTAACAGCAGGTGAGCTGGTTGATTATTGAAGCTGTCACAAAAAGGAACTTAACTAAGAAAGAAAGCAGCATATGTTTCTGAAGCCAGGCACACTTGAAGTCTCTTTAAACTTTGATGAACACAGGGACAAATGGTTTCCTCCTGCCTCTTGGCAGGTAAGCAAGGTTCGGGGAAGAGTGCATTGGATTACGTTAACACTGTTCTATTTAAGTTTCCTGTCTTTGTGCACGTTCACATTTGGTAATACATTGTAATGCACACAGGGAAGATGGAACAGCTTGGGCAAAAAACTATCACACATACAGACGGAGAGAGAAAAAGAGAGAGGGGGGAAGGAGAGAGCACTCTGGTATTAATGAAATGTGGCAGTTGCTTCCCTGATCAGTTGTTGAAACAACTACATTCATAATTGGCCGCTGCACTGGAATCCCCCAGATCTGTCCCAACAATTTAAGTTGGGTGGGTTTTTTTCTTTTCTTGTTTAGTTAAAAATAGAAAGGCAGGAGTGGCAGTTGTTGAGTGGGTTTGGGAATTCAGCTTGTAAATTATCCAGACATGTTCATGTGTCTGTGCGAGACACTAGGAAGGGAGGCTTTGGGAAAGGGGTGGAGGGCATTGATAACTACAACTAATTAAAGGCATATGACACAACACATTTGTTGTTTCTGCTGTTTGTGCTAGCATTTCAGACAGATAGCATATTTGCTGTACATACAACATACTGAAAAATACTAAGTTGTAAGTGCTGCCAGATTTTTATTTTTTATTTTTTGTATAGTTTTAAAAACTGTAGGGATGAAAATAAATTCATTGTCAAAAGAAGCACATTTCTGATCTCTGGAAACAAATACACACTGTTCCTCTGAAATGTAATCCTAAGGAGCATTATGAGAAACTTAAATTGCTCTGACAATAGGTTTCTAGTATTGTAACCACATAAGGTCACCAGGCATCATAGAACTTTAAATAGCTCCATAACTGGAGATAATAATTTGAACTTCTCTTCAGTACAGAAGTGTGAAGAATTTCCTCCTAGTGGGGAACTTAACTCAGGGTGCCATTCCTGAACTGATCCCCTCTTTAGCTCACCTTGATTCTGTGTGTGGTGACAGCATGCACAGTACATTCCTAAGGTCACTACCTTAGACAAACAAGGATGTTGTTAAAATATTCTTCACTGACCTAGATGTTTTTGATAACGATCTTGTGGTGGCTTACAAATAAAATTAAAACAAACAGTTAAAATAGTTTAAACCAACATAATTTAAATAAATAAAGTATATTAAACTTAATTAATGGGTTAAAACAGTTTTTTTTACTTGGTGCCTAATTGTGGGCACCATTTAGGCCTCTAAGAGAAGGATATTCCACAGTTTGGGTACCACAGCTGAGTTGACCACCTTCTGCATCATCACACACTACATTGGCCTCACTGGTGGAATACAGAGGAGAGCCCCACTCCAACTGACTTCAGTTCTTTGGCTCAAAGTTCACACAAAGCTCATTTTTTTTGGCAGGCATATATAGGAAGAGGTGCTCCGCTCAAGTACTGGGGTATTGAATTGACCTTTGGTGGGATATTGAGGACAATCCTGAAGGATCCTTACCTCTAGATAGGTCACCAGATCAAAATACCATCAGGTTTCTCTTGAGTGCAAATCAGACTTATTTGTCCCATGGAAATCTGGCTTTTCTCGTGCTTAGCCAGGCCAATTCAGATCAAGAAAATAGGAAGGCTTCTTTTCACTGTAGGGACTAGCAATTGAAACTTGTGTTTAACTTCATAATTACCTCATTGGACAACTAGTCCAAATATGACTTATCTTAAACCTGGTGCCTCATTGTGTTAATTTGTTACTCTCCCAGGATCTGCCTGCCCGTATTGCCAATTCCTGTATTTGTAGCACCATTCTTCCTAAAGCAGAACAACAAACCAGAACTTTCCTCTTGGTTTGTGACTAGCTGCACTGGGAACTCAGGCCACTAGATAGATTTCCCTGTGGGATCATAGACACAGTGTTGAGCCTATATATCTTTTATGTGTCACTCAGACTTAGGAAGCTTGTGCCTCACAGCAGCCGTAAGCAATGAAATTCTAAAGACTGTTGGCTTTAAGCTCAGTGCATTCCTGTAGCCAAGCTAAGAGTCCAAAGTGCTGTACTGGAGGTTTTCTGGTGGTGGATACTGTACCAGGGGATTTCTTTCTGTAAATATTTGTGCTAATGTAAAATTTGGAATACAGTACTTTAACTTTACATCTTACCAGTATTATTAAACTAATTTCCCCACTGTGTAAGAGTTCAGCTAGTAGCCCACCTCTGCAAGATACGTATGCTGATGTTGATATGATGATCTGCAAGATATGTTATGTTGACCTATCTTAAATGCACTTGTATAGAAGTGTGTTCCCATATACAGTGAGCCCTTCATGTCCAGAGATTCTGCATCTATGGATTCCATCCACAGCTTGAAAATATTCCGTCATACCTGCCAAAATCCAATAATCCAAAAAGCATAGGTTGATCTTGCCCTTTTGTATAAGGGGCACAATTTTACTTTGCCTTTGAATACAATGGGACTTGAGCATCCATATATTTTGGTATTGGGGGGACAGTTCTGGAATCGTTGTTGTTGTTGTGTTCAAGTCATTTCTGACTTATGGCAACTCTAACCATTTCCGAGCGGACACAAAGGGCCCACTGTATGTGTGATTTAGCTACACTCTCTACTGGCTTCCCTCTTATAAGACAACTGATTGGAGAAAACATTTTGACCTTTGGGAAATACAGAAGTACTGAATATTTTAAAACATATTGGCCAAGAAGCAATGGGGGAAAAGTGAATGTTGCTATTATATGGGAAGGATATCATAGCATGTGGGAAATAAAGCTGAAATATATATTTCAGTAAATCTAAATGTAGTTCTGCTTGCTGGCTTTATTAAACTCCAAACTCAATCAAAATCTATATTAGGAAAGCACTGTGCACCACTCCCAGACTCTATGGTTTACTACCTACATTGTTAAAAAATGTATAAATGTTAGAAAATAAATGTAGAAATTATGTAGCCGTCCAGAAGATGTCCAGTTGCAACATCTTGCAGCTATTGTCAGAGCAGCCAATGGAACAGCATGCTGAGAGTTGCAATCTAATAGTATTTGGAGAGCTCCAGCTTCCATCCCTGATATAAACAACTCTAATTGGGATAACTTTTGGATAATAAAATAGCATGTATCAAAGGAGAAAAGTAAGCACACAACTTCTTTTTAGGTCCTATAATGACACCAGTAAAACATATATCTCCTTTTCTCTCTCACTTCTCTGCGATCTGCACTGAACCAACACTCCACTTTTTAAGTATGAGTTTACTTGCAGTGATTTATTTGGCCCCTTCTTTTTTGAATAATTCAAAGTTTACCAGTTTAAAAAGTTGACTAATCATGACATTGGGGCTTTCTAGATTGGCAGGAAAGTGTGACATGAAGTTGCCTTTTCCTTAATGCTTAGCCGCTGCACCACAGCCTTTAGATGGAGCTGCGCTGTTCCTCAGTTTTTAAAAAAGAAGCTGGGAAAACCAGCACCTTTTTAAAGGCGCTTCTTCTCCCCTAAAACGCAAAAAAAGCGTTTTCATGGCACACTTTCCCTTTTTCTCATCTAAAGGCTAGAGTTTCATGCAGCCATGAACACACTTCTTTTTGCCAATCTAGAAAGCCCTATTGTTGTTCTGCTTCTTTCTTGTAGATTTATACCAACAATATTATGGTTCCCTGAATGGTGAAAATTTCCACCGACAGCACTACGACATTGCATAATATTTTTATTTGGTTAAGTGAAGGCTAGAGACTTGAATATTTGTATATACAAGTCTCTTGTAAATTTGCTTCATTCACAACAATAAAAGAGAGCACAGTGATAATAAATATATACTCTGCATCACTAGTTTGTCTGGCATGTCCAAACAGCACATTCTAACTGGAAATTGTAGAAAGTTCCACCAGAAATTCCTTCCCCTCTTTCTGTTTCTCCAATTTGCTATTTCTTGAGAGCCAGAATGGTACAGCAGTTTCAGTGTTGAACTAGGACACTGAAAGACCAAGGTTTGAATCCCTACTGAGCTATGGAAACCTGTTGGGTAATCCTGAGTCATACTCCTTCGGTCTGAGAGGACAGCAGTGGCAAACTCTCTCTAAATAAATCTTACCAAAAAAAAAAAAAAAAACCATGATAGGGTTCCTATAAGTTGGAAATGATTTGAAGGCACACAACGAATTTCTCCAAAACTATGAAACTGCTAGGGAAAGAGGAGGTTCTATCTGTCCACTGTCCCTCCATGGCTAGTAGACATTGTTATTGTTAACTGCCATCAAGTCAACTTTGACTTACAGTATCACTATGAATGAGGGACCTCCTGGTCACCCTGTCATCAATAGCCCTGCTCAAATCTTGCAGACTCAGGGCAGCAGCTTCCTTTATTAAGTCTATCTATCTGTAATGTGGTCTTCTTCTTTTCCTACCTTAGCAAACATTACTGTGTTATCTAGTGAGTTAGGTCTTCTCATGACATGTCCAAAGTACAATGATCTCAGTTTAGTCATCTTGGCTTCCAGGGAGAGCTCAGGCATTTGTTCTAGGATCCATGTGTTTGTCTTTTTAGCAATCCATGGTATCTGCAGAACTGTTCTCCAGCACTCTATTTCAAATAGGTTGATTTCTTCCTATCAGCTTTCTTCACTGTCTGTCTTTTACCACCATACATAGAAAGTGGGAATACAGTGGTGTGGACAATGCTAACTTTAGTATTTAGTGTATATCTTTACACCTCAGGATCTTTTCAGTACCTTTATAAATGCCCTTCAGCCAAATCTTCTAATTTCTTGACTGCAGCCTCCATTTTGATTAATGACTAAACCAAGGTTTGAGAAATCTGTTTCAATGTCTTAATTTTCTATAGGGTGATTTTTTAATAAATGGTTCCCAAGTAAATCTGTTTTTATTCTGTTTTTCACCATTCATTTTGACCCACTCTGTACTTTAAAGTTATATAAATTATGCCTACATACCCTAAAGGAGCCAGATCCTCTCAGATCTTGGAAGCTAAGCAAAGTCAGCCCCGATTAGTACTTGGATGGGAGACTGCCAATGAATACCAGGAGGTGTAGGCTATATTTCAGAAGAAAGAATTGACAAACTACCTCTGAGTATTCTTTGCCTAAGAAACCCCTATGGGGTCGAACTAAGTTGATGTGTGACCTGAAAGCATGTACACACACATAGAGATCATCTGTGGTCATTATTTTTGCTTTCTTAATGTTCAACTGTTAACTTGCCATTGCACTTTCTTCTATTACTTTATTCAGTTATCGTTCCAAGTCTTTGCTATTTTTGCTAGTAGTATGGTTTCATCTGCATTTGTCCTGAGCCTGTACACATCAGGATAAACAAATTTCTTTAAGAGTGATCCATAATTTTTCATGATCGCTACACAAAGTCTTTGCTATAATCTATAAAACAAAACCAAAAAACCCAGCTTCATTTATATACCGCTTCATACCCTTAAGGAGTGTCTAAGCGGTTTACAATTGTAGGCTATTTATAAAGCACAGGTTGATTTTCTTCTGAAAGTCTTTGGTGTATTCCATTATCCAGCATATATTTGCAGTATGATCCCTAGTGCCTCTTTCTTTCCTGAAATGAGCTTGGACATCTGGCATTTCATGCTCCATATATGATAAAAGTATTCATTGTAAAATTTTGAGCATCATTTTGATTTTTTAAGCAACATTAATGCATTAACTTTGGTTACTGCAACCCCTGGTATTCCCTTTCTTGGCGATTGTAATGTATATTGAGCATTTCCAATCTGTGAGCCATTGATTTATTTTTAATATTTGTTGACAGATTTTAGTTAGAACTAGAATAGATTCTGTCTCTGTAGTTTGAAATAGCTCTATTGGTATGCCTTCTGTTTCTGGTGATTTCTTTCTCCCAACTGCTCAGAGTTCTCCCAACTGCTCAGATGAAATTGTAGGTTCACCTTCAAATTGTTTTTCCTTCGAGAATCCTCATCCTTCTTTAAATCATACACTGAGAAAAATGTCCCCAACTATCCCTATCCTGGTTATTGGCAACCACTGATAAAGCATGGACAGATCATCTTGGACATCAGGGATTCACATAAGAAAGAAATGGTTCCAGCTGTAACAGATCTTCATCTTCTCTCTGCCTTTCCATTCAGTGCTGGAAGAGTCTAAATTTAAGCTGTTTATAGACCTCCATGCTGCATTTCTTCCTGAATAGGCACTTTGTGCTATATTTGAGTTGAAAAAAATAAATGAGCAGACATATGCATGTGTGGAAAGAGAGACAAGTTTAATTCTGCTAAGAACAACTCCCTTTGCATTTTGTAGCTACATTTTGGTCCACACAAGTTTAATTTTACTTAAAGGGTAGCAAAATTAAAAACCATCCATCTATTTAATTCAAACCCTTTGGAAGCTTAACTAAACCATTCATTGCAAAGCATTCAGTGAATAGGATGCTATTTAAATTTAAATTGAAAATGGTTTATGTGTCAAGTATTCCATTGGGACCCATTCATATATAAACATTACAGCTGCAAGTGAATAAGGAAACAACAAAACTCCTAAGGTTATGTTTCAATCAAGATGGCAGTGAAAGGAATCAATAACTTTAAGCCTTTTTATTGGCAAATATACATGATTAGCTCTTGCCAGTTCAGCACAACAGGACAAAGGCGTTAAATTGTTAATAAGTAGTTGAATTATTAGAAATTGTAATTTTATGGGACTTTTCCTCAGCCTCCCCACCCCCAATTGGTAGACATTTGTACATAAACTATGTGGATAGTGTACAACTTCAAATCTTCTTTTGAGTTCAAAAGTGACAGATATCTGCAAAGGCAGCTTTTTCTTATTTATGGAGTCATAGACCCTCAGGTGCTACTAGAAGCAAATCTTATTTCCATGGCAAGCACAGAAAAGTTGATGACATACATATTCAGACCAACTGCTTTGACATGTCTGCATTCCAGAATACAAGAAGGCATAAGATTTTCTCTCTAAGGTACACTTGTGGGCATCTGAGTACAAGAGTATGAAATTAGTGCACCGCATAAAAACAGTACTAGTCTTTTTCACAGCATTCCACCTTCATATGTTGCTGGTGTGTGGCTTGAAATGAGACTCTGTTTGCAATTTCTTATAAAGAAGAACATGTAAAAACATAAGCCCAAACTAGATACAGCAACTACAGCTGAGCAGTGCATTGTTTTTTAAAGCAACAAGGCTGGAAGCAGGACCTCAGTCCATGGGGAAGGACTGTCCCCGATCCTGACAAAAACATTGGTATTTAATGATGTATCTTACACTCCCTAATTATATCAGGGGTAGACCAGGATTTCAATATCTGTTCAGCCATGGAAACCCACTGGATAACCTTGGGCAAGTCACACACTCTCAGTCTCAGAGGAGGGAAAGGGCAAACTCCCTCTGAAAAACTTCCACCATGATAGGTTTGCCTTAGGGTTACCATAGGTCAGCAATGACTTGAAGGCACACAACAGCAACAACAATTACTAAAAGGCAAATGGGTTAGTTGCACCAACAACAAATAAAGAAACCACCCATTCCATTGATGTGTGCCTGTGTCAATGTTGAGGGCTTGAGCTGCACTTATTTAATTTACCTTGTGCACAGTGGACAAGGTAACAACATCACACTTGTTGCATGCCTTCAAAGTAGTTTCTGACTTACGGCGACCCTAAAGCAAACCTACCATGGGTTTTCTTGGCAAGTTTCTTCAGAGAGGGCTTTGTCGTTGCTATCCTCTGAAGCTGAGAGAGTGTGATTTCCTCAAGGTCACCCAATTGGTTTATGTAGATGAGGTGGGATTTGAACCCTGGTCTCTAGAATCATAGTTGAGTTATTAAACCACTACACCACAACGACATACTACTGTGTTCATAGTGAAATAAATATTTTAATGAAAATACTGAAAAGAAGAGATACAAATGATGTTTGGTGATAACTACACACAGGATTAGGAAACTTGAGAAGGCATAGAATGCTAAAGCTGGTGAGGTCCTTTCTTCAGATCATAGGCTTGCCACTTCTGACATTGCGAGCACACTCTCTTCCCACATGTACCGCTTGCAGCATAGAATCACTCACATCATCCAGGCCTATAAGGGCAATGAAGGGTGCCACAAATCCATAAAGTGTTGCCATAGCCACACTCAAGGGCCATGCAAAAGCAGCCAACACAGCCAGCCAGATGATACTCCACAGAAGACAGCAGCAGCTTGGTGGAGGTGGTTCGCTGGAAAGAAAGAATAAGATTTCAGTCAGAACCATTTAAGGTACGTAATATAGTGCAATAATATTTTTATTAATATATAAGTACATTATTTAACATGCCATCTGCTTTTCAAATAGAAATTATTCAAATCTAGCAACCTTTCATAGACCACAATACAGAGGTTTTTGATGGATATTGGTTCTACAATTTACAAATGTTTATTTGGGTCCCCCTTTTCCCCCTTAATTTTTGCCTTACTCCCAGATTCTAGACTGATGCATATAGTTCTCTACACTGCCCAGTCTATCCTCACAACTCTTCCTGTGAGATTGGTTAAGCTAGATACCAGCATGTAACAAACTATTTGGGAATGTGGTAAGCAATTCTTCAGTGGAAATATTTAAGCAGAAGTTGGATGAGCATCTATCATGGATGCTGTAGTTGCAAGAATCTTGCATTGACTGAGATGGAGAAGATAACTGCCAATATCCCTTGTGAATTTAAAATTTCCATCAGTTATCCACATGGCTCCTTCCATGAGTTAAAAGGCACAGGGAGGGTTTCATAACTGCATGGACTATCACTGCCCCTGCTACCACCCTGTGCCTCTAAGCTCCCAGGATGCCTGCATGTTCAACATTATTGTGGCAGAAGTTTGATACAAATCTGTACCCATGAACTGCAAGGAGATCTTTCACTGAAGGAGGGAGCCCAGTCCAACCCATGTCACTTACATGCATGAGCTCTATGATGTTCACCAGTCTGCACATCAAACTCCTGTTGAGGAAAATCATAGAATCATAGAATCATAGAATCATAGAATCGTAGAGTTGGAAGAGACCACTAGGGCCATCCAGTCCAACCCCCTGCCATGCAGGAAATCCAAATCAAAGCATCCCCGACAGATGGCCATCCAGCCTCTGCTTAAAGACCTCCAAGGAAGGAGACTCTATCACCTTCCGAGGAAGTGCGTTCCACTGTTGAACAGCCCTTACTGTCAGGAAGTTCTTCCTAATGTTGAGGTGGAATCTCTTTTCCTGTATCTTGCATCCATTGTTCCGGGTCCTGTTCTCTGGAGCAGCAGAAAACAAGCTTGCTCCCTCCTCAATATGACATCCTTTCAAATATTTAAACAGGGCTATCATATCACCTCTTAACCTTCTTTTCTCCAGGCTAAACATCCCCAGCTCCCTAAGTCGTTCCTCATAGGGCATGGTTTCCAGACCCTTCACCATTTTTGTCGCCCTCCTTTGGACACGCTCCAGTTTCTCAATGTCCTTTCTGAATTGTGGCGCCCAGAACTGGACACAATATTCTAGGTGGGGCCTGACCAAAGCAGAATACAGTGGCACTATTACTTCTCTTGATCTAGACACTATACTTCTATTAATGCAGCCCAAAATAGCATTGGCCTTTTTAGCTGCCGCATCACACTGTTCACTCATGTTCAACTTGTGGTCTACTTGGACTCCTAGATCCCTTTCACATGTAGTTTCATTCAGCCAGGTGTCACCCATCCTATATCTGTGCATTTTATTTTTCCGCCCTAAGTGCAATACCTTACATTTCTCTGTGTTGAATTTCATTTTGTTAGCTTTGGCCCAGCTTTCTAGTCTATTCAGGTCATTTTGAATCTTGATCCTGTCCTCTGGGGTATTAGCTATTCCCCCTAATTTGGTGTCATCTGCAAATTTGATTAGTATGCTCCCAATTCTGTCATCCAGGTCATTGATAAAGATGTTGAATAGCACTGGGCCCAGGACAGAGCCCTGTGGGACCCCACTGGTCACTTCTCTCCAGGATGAAAAGGAGCCATTGTTGAGCACCCTTTGGGTTCGGCCAGTCAACCAATTACAGATCCATTTAACAGTTCCTTTGTCTAGCCCACATTTTACAAGCTTGTTTGCAAGAATGTCATGGGAAACCTTGTCAAAGGCCTTACTGAAATCAAGATATACTATATCCACAGCATTCCCTTCATCTACC
Organism: Urosaurus nigricauda; assembly: GCA_034509955.1. Taxonomy (NCBI): domain Eukaryota; kingdom Metazoa; phylum Chordata; class Lepidosauria; order Squamata; family Phrynosomatidae; genus Urosaurus; species Urosaurus nigricauda. The sequence goes on from JAOEGL010000001.1 coordinate 53,974,911, forward strand.
AAACTGGTAATTTTATCAAAGAAAGAGATCAGGTTCGTTTGGCATGACTTGTTTCTCTGAAACCCATGTTGGCTTTTTGTGATTATGGCATTGGCCTCTAAGTGTTCACAGACTCTCTGCTTAATGATCTGCTCTAGAACCTTTCCTGGAATTGATGTCAGACTAACTGGACGATAATTGTTGGGATCCTCTTTTTTCCCCTTTTTGAAGATGGGGACAACGTTTGCCCTTCGCCAGTCCGCTGGGATCTCTCCTGTTCTCCAGGAGTTTTCAAATATGATTGCCAATGGCTCCGATATTACTTTTGCCAGTTCTTTTAATACCCTTGGATGGAGTTCATCTGGTCCCGGAGACTTAAATTCATTTAGATTAACAAGGTGTTCCTCTACTATCTCTTTACTTATTCTGTGCTGAAATTCCCCTATTCTGTTCTCTGCTCCATTATCCTCAGGTTGAGCACCCTTTGCCTTTTCTGAGAAGACTGAGGCAAAGAAGGTGTTGAGTAATTCTGCCTTTTCTCTATCTCCTGTTAGCATTTTGCCATCTTCTCCACGCAGCGGCCCTACTGTTTCCTTCTTCTTCCTTTTGCTGCGGACATATCCAAAAAAGCCCTTTTTATTGTTCTTAACCTCTCTAGCAAGCCTGAGTTCATTCTGCGCTTTAGCTTTTCTGACTTTACCCCTACACATGCCTGCTATTTCTTTGAATTCCTTTTTCGTGATTTCCCCCTTTTTCCATTTCTTATACATGTTCCGTTTCAAACTTAGCTCAGTTGAAAGTTCCTTAGTCATCCATCCTGGTTTCTTGAGACACCTCCCGTTTTTCTTTCTCACTGGAACTGTTTGAAATTGTGCCTTCAGTATCTCCCTTTTGAGAAAGTCCCATCCGTCCTGAACTCCTTTATCTTTTAGTATTTCTGACCATGGAATCGCCCTCAATACTTCTCTAAGTTTACTGAAATCCGCTCTCCTAAAGTCTAGGATGCGTGTCTGACTCTGCCTGGCTTCTCCTTTCCACTGTATTACAAACTCCAGGAGAACATGGTCACTTCCACCTAATGATCCCACCACTTGCACCCCATTAACCAAGTCATCCTTGTTGGTTAGGATCAGATCTAAAATAGCTGACCCCCTTGTTGCCTCTTCCACCTTTTGGACCATGAAATTGTCTTCCAGGCAAGTGAGGAATTTGCTAGACCTTGAGGATTTTGCTGAGTTTGACTTCCAGCAAATAACAGGATAGTTGAAGTCGCCTATCACTACTACATCTCTCTTTTCTGACTGTGTGGTCATCTGTTCTAGAAAGATATCATCCAATTCCTCAGTCTGACTTGGGGGTCTGTAGTAGACTCCCACCGTAACACCCTTGTTGTTTCCCTCCCCTTTGATTCTTATCCAGATGCTCTCCACCTGGCTTCCATGATTGATGTCCAGGATCTCTTCACTGGTGTAAATATCTCTGACATATAGTGCTATTCCTCCTCCTTTCCTGTTTGGCCTATTTCTCTTAATAAGGTTATACCCCTCTATTTCCACATTCCAATCATGAGACTCATCCCACCAGGTTTCAGTGATGCCTATTATATCATATTTGCTTTGTTGTACTAGGAGTTCGAGTTCATCTTGCTTATTTCCCATGCTCTGTGCATTAGTGTAGAGACATCGCAGACCATGGTTCCCTTCTACTTGCTGCCTGTGCAAGTTTTTTTGCCTCCCACTGTTGGGTCCTTGCATTGTTTGCCTTGTTTCCTCTATGTCAGTTTGACTATTTTCGCCATCCCTTTTGCCTTCCTTATTGTCTCCCTTCCCCTCGGAACTCAGTTTAAAGCTCTCCTGATCAAGTTCTTGAGACTGTTGGCAAAAACATTTCTTCCAACTGGCGTGAGATGCAACCCGTCTGTTGCAAGAAGTCCCTCCTCATGGAACCGCAGCCCATGATCCAAGAATCCAAATCCCTCTCGGCGGCACCATCTGCGAAGCCAGTTATTCACATCTGCTATTTTCCTCTCCCTTCCTGGACCATGCCCTTCAACTGGCAGAAGAGACGAGATGACAACCTGTACATCCATTCCTTTCAGCTTCCTACCAAGCGCCTCGTAATCCCTTTTGATGTTCTGAATGCTGTGTCTTGCAGTATCATTAGTTCCCACGTGGACCAAAAGGAAGGGGTATTGGTCAGTAGGCTTGACCAGTCTTGTCAGCCTCTCTAAAATCTAAAATCTAAAATCTTGGGGCAACATGGCAAAAGGCAGTTCCTTTCACAGGTTGTTTCCTGACAATGTGAACACTCCTCCCATCACAATGCTGTGTGACTCATGAAGAATAATCACATGTGATCTTAAATGCAGGGAAAGGCAAAGCCCTCCCACCCAAACTGACCAGAAAGAGGCCCCCTAGAAAACATTGGAACACAATCACCTTCCAGACACTGGTATTTGGCATAGCTATCATCTGCCTTTGAAAGGGAAGCTTGCTGAATGATAGAAGATTCTCCATTTTATAGCAACTAAGTGTTTTTAAAAGATACATTTTCAGGACTTTTACCAAAACTGTCCTCTCTCTTTACATTACTTAAAATGAGCCCCAAGGAATACAGCTATCTCTTCAGTGACAGTTTGCCTTGCAGCAGTTAAGTCCTATGAATCATGCCAGAAGGAATGACCCCTCCTTTTGAGGCGGGGTGGGGAGGGGGGAACACACTGATAGAATGGAGTTTGCCTTCATCTTAACAAAGCTTTTTCCCCCCTTGGGTGGTGAATTTGCTCTCATGTCAGTGGAAAAGGTCCCTCAAAGCTGTATCTAAAGAAAGTGTCCCAGGTTTGCCTTTCTGCTTTACATATAAGCAAAGTCTGCCACCAGGAAGGTGCATTACATCTTCATTTATATACCACTTCATACCGCCTAAGCAGTGTCTAAGTGATTTCCAACTGAAAGCTACTTTCCCCCAACAATCTGGGTACTCATTTTAGCGACCTTGGAAGGATGCAAGCCTGAGTTAAGCTTGAGCCTTTTTGCTGGTATTGAACTCATAACCTTATGTTTTTGAGTGAGTGGTTACAGTACAGGCATTTAACCACTGTGCCACCATAGATTCCATGTCAAGGGGAAGGCAATGAATCCACTCCAGGATTTAATTTAAACTGTTCAGGAGCTATCCAGCTTGCTGAATCTATTTTAGGGATAGTGCATAGCAGCCTGAATAGCTGTTTAAAAGTTTGAACTAAAATCAGAAGCAGACTCAGCACCCCATTGACACTGGAGCCAGTCACATCCTCTGGTTGGCATTTTAACAAAAGTCAAATAACACCAAAAAGCTCCTTTTTATCTTATAGTCACCAGGAGAAGTCTCCAAAGAAAAGAATCTAGTTTATATTTCTGGGAAACAAAAAGATAAATAATGCTTTCTAATTCAGCAACCTTTCTTTCATGCACAAATGAACCCCATGCACACACAACTCCACTAAAAACTTGGTTAACAGCAACATCTACAGCTAGTTAACAAAATCACCCCTGTCTCCCCACCACCTCATGCTATGTGTGTCTTTCAGGAGGCTCCTAGCAGCATACAGATTTCCTTTATTTATGAATGTGTGGATTAAAGGTGAGAGTCATGCATCAGGTATAAATTTCCTGAGGCCAATTTTATTTAAATATAGAGTGCTTTTTAAATATTATAGATAAAAAAGAAAAGATACAGATGAATACTAGTGATAAATACATGGGAAGGAAGGAGAATCAAGAAGGCATGGAATGTTAAATGCTGGGAGGACTTTTCTTCACACCGTGGACCTTCCAGTTCTGACATTGTGAGCTCACTCTCTTCTCACATGCATTGCTTGCAGCAAAGAATCACTGATATCATCAAGGCCTATGATGGTAATCAGAGCACCACAAATCCATAAAGGGCTGCCATAGCCACACTCAAGGGCCATGCAAAAGCAACCAACACAGCCAGCCAGATGAGATTCCACAGAAGACAACAGCAGTCCACTGTACCTGGCTGTTGTGTGCTGACATAACAAAGAAACAAAAAAGAGTTTGAGCTGGAAACAAAAAAGAGTTTTTTCACCTGCCAAAAAATATGTTCAGCAAGTAATATGGAAATATGCTGTAACACAACTAACATAACCTATTTTTTGCATATATATATATATATATATATATAGAGAGAGAGAGAGAGAGAGAGAGAGAGTTTGTTGTATTTGTAGTGCTAATGATACCCACCTCTAAGTCTAGACCTGGCAGGTATCTTTGGGACAGGACTCCTTTGTGGGAACCAAGGCGGCTCACATATTTTAAAAATATTTTTTTTAAAATCTCAATAAAATTCAAAACAACTAAAATATTCTACAAACAATGTAAAATCACATAAAAATATACAAAAGTTAAAAGAGTAACTAAAACCTGCCTGCTCCATAAAAACCACCCTGTTATAAATTAGACATCAAATGTCTACTTAAATAAAAATGTTTTTCCTTGCTGACAAAAAGTAAGCAGGGAGGGGGCCAGCCTAGCATCTTGTGGGAGGGAGTTCCAAAGGTCTGAGCAGCCTCCAGGAAGGCTCTCTCTCGTGTCCTCACCAAAAGAACCTGTGAAGTGAATTGAATTTACTCATTCAAAACAAAACAGCAGAGTTGAGAAAGCTGAAGTTTAGCCAGGTTGTCGTTGTTGTGTGCCTTCAAATTGTTTCCAATTGACAGTGACCCCAAGGCAAAGCTATTACAGTGTTTTCTTGACAGATTTGTTTAAAGTGGGTTTGCCTTTGCTTTCCAATGAGAGTGAGAGAAACTTGTCCAAGGTCACATGGCTGAGGGGGGGTTCAAATCCTGGTCTCCAGAGTTGTAATCCAATGCTCAAATCAGAACACCCCATTGGTACTTTAAGGTTATATAGAGTGAAGGGAAAGAAGTAATGATGATGATGATGATGATGATGATGATGATGTATTGTTGATGTGGGAAATGAGCTCTAGTTACATATTTGGTGGCAACAGGGCTAATATTAGCCAAAAGCCCATAAATAAGAGAAAGCGGGTCACACAATAAGTCCACCCTCATTACCCCATGGCTCTCCTCCACATTTTGAGCAAATTTTTGAAGAGCAGCAGGAGCCCTGGTGGCACAGTGGTAAAATGCTGGTAATGCAGCCACAAGGTTGTGATTTCGATCCCAGAGGCTCCAATGTCCCACTCAGCCTTCCATCCTTTCGAAGGTCAGTAAAATTAGATTGTTGGGGGCAATTGGCTTACAGATTGTGAAATGCTTAGAGAGTGCTGAGTTCACTGATAAGCAGTATAGAAATGTACATGCTATTGCTATTCAGAGAGGCTCTCCAAATAAATGTGACTTCTGTCCTCTGAAACCATGGGACTTTGCCCAAAATTCCACCTCTTGATCAAATGTGAGACTTTTCCCAAGCATGCTCTTCTCAGTGTTCATGTGATATAACCCATGGCCCACAAAAAGTTGTTCAGCAAAGAGATGTAGAGCATAATCCAATAATCTAATCCTTCCTTGATGACAATATTAGCATTTACTCCTTGTATTACTTTCTCTTTCTAGGTCAAAGCCTTCATTGGGAAGGGATGAAAAAAACATTGTGTGTACCCCAGAGTCCTCCACCTTCTTATCCAATGTCTCATAGGTATTTGTGATACAGTTAACCTATGGTGGACAGAACTGTCTGTTCTTATGTAGATAAGCAGAAAGGGATTAAGAAAAATGTGAGCCAGCTTTTCATTTCATCCTGGATACGAGCAACAGAGAGAAATACCTCCTCCTCCATCTTATCAGAATGGCACATTGCTGCCTTTGCCCTTTTCAGAGAAGAGTTACCAACTAGCACACATATCTTTTGTGCAGCAGCAGGATTCCTTCAGGCTACAGAGATATCTGAAACCTCTGCTCTGCTCTGTAGAGGACTTTTTCAATGTTCTTGTTTCATTTCTAGTTTAGAGGCAAACAAGCCACAAAATTTTAAAACTATGGTTTGGTGCTATGTGCAATCCTAGTTTGCCTGCATGAAACCAGAATTTCAAACAGGATGAAACCATGGTCTGTTATGTTTGTGGACAAACTATCTTTTCATCAAATCATAGTTTCCTAATTTGGACAAAACAGCAAAATATTATTTGCCTCTTTCACATGACACAAGCATAACTTTATGATTCTACTTTAGTTGCCATAGTTGCATCAGATGGAATCCTTCAATTTGTAGTTTGGTGAGAGACCAGAGCTTTCTGGCAGAGAATTCTAAATGCCCAAGTGAACTACAAGTCCCACAATTCTACATGATGGAACTATGGCGGTTAAAGTGGTATCAAAGTTGTGTGATTTTGTAGTAGGAAAGAGTCCTGAGCAGAAGAAGCTGTCCATTCATTGTGTATAAGGAGAGGTAGGTATGGATAAACCGAAGTCTGCTGTTGGCTTAGTTAAGGATGGATCCTGGGGGAAATGTCCATATCTGGAACAAAGGTGACAGAGTTACCTTGTGTCAAACAGGAGCCATGATGAGACTGCAGTTGAGCTGAGGTGACATCATCAGTGGCTGAAAAGTGCAAAGTCACACTGCACGGAGGACATGTAAATATGTAATGCAGCAGGAACAGGCTGGACAAAGTGCCTATGCATGGCACATGTATATAAGGGGACGAGCCTCATGGTGTGTGGTGTTAGGTGAGTAGTTTTGTCAATGAGAACAAGATTGTATACAGTGGAATCAGAAGTAAAGTGCCTCCATGAGAGATATCTGCCTGTTTTCTTTGCCTGCTTCTGGAAAGGGAATTCTCCAGCCTGTACAGAGCTTTATGTCACTTCTTTGGTGGCTATCCAGGTGCACAGCTTCACTGTGGTGAAATGCAGTTTGCACAATCACGCTAACAGGCTCATGTTCGTAATACTAAGGGGCAGTACAGACCGCCCCAAGGGCTGGGTCTGTGACGCCCCTTTTCACACTGGATTGGGGCTATGGGTGCCCTGGGGTCTCATGTGCCCACTGCATCCCGACCCTCTGCATTATTGGCACAGCCATTTGGTAGCCGCGCCAATGATGCAAGCACCAAAAAGGAGCTCCGAAATAGAGCTCTTTTCCACGCCACTGGTAAGGCGCAACAAGTGCTTTCCAAAGGTGCGGTGACAGGTCCTGTGCGCCATGCCATTTGGATGCACCACACAGAACACGTCATGGATGCATGGGGCCGTGCAATGAAGGCGGTCCCCACACAAACTAGGGCTCAGGATCATGTGGGTGCTGCACTCTCCAAAGCCCTAGTTTTGGCCCAAGGACAGCACTTCCTGCCTGTCTGTCTTGGGCCTAAGTTCAGGTCTTTGTTGGGAGGTAAACCCTGGCGTATAGCTTATTTGTTCTCCCACCATCCTGGAACTGGAAGAGATACCTGAAACCTGGGTTCTCACCTTCTTTAGTCTTTTGTCTCAGACAGAAGCCTGTTAATTAAAGCTAAGCTGCTACCTCCACTCTACCTTAAAAATACCTTCTTTCATTTAATTTCAAAAGCTAAGCAGAGTTGGGTCAGGATTTGTAAAGAAGACCACCAGATGCTGTCAAAAATTTCTTGGTAACCTAGGCTTTCATACACTGGAAAACCAATATCAGAGGAGCTGACAGTACTGGGTGGGATGGACCAAAGGTCTGAGTCAGTATTAAAACAGTTTTCTGTGTTCTTTTAGAGATGTAAGTGTAGAAGCTTGAATTTTCCACTCACACATTGATGCGTATTTGAAAAAAGAGTATATTTCTGAATAGAATTGTGCATAGGTTACTCATACTCACTTCAGTGAGGCTTACATCCCTCATAGAACTGTAAATTCAGTTCTAAATATTGATTTGATTTGATGCATGCCCCAACTCTGCCCCCAAGGTGGTGTGACACCATGCACCGCTCCACACAGCACACAATGTCATGGTGCTCCACTGGCGATGTGTCCATACTATGCAGCATCAAAGGAGCACCATGGCTATCACACCCTTTCTAGGGTGCAAAAAAGTCCTGCTGAGACTGTGCAGACCACTCCCAAGGGGCGGCCTGCAGCTGCCTCCAGCTGCACTGGACTGGGGCCACAACAACCGCACACCGCAACTCCTTTTAGCATCCTGGAAAGGACGCGATATCAGTGGCACCTTAGGGTGATCCTTTGGTGCTGTGTCATGTGGATGCAGTGCCAGAGGAGCACTATGACACCACATGCCATTTGGAGGTGCGCACGGCATCATGCTGCCAGGGGGCAGAATTGTGGCATATGTCATATGGACGCCATGCCTTACCTCCACCCCCAGGCTGGCTTTTATGACTGGTGTGCACAGCCCCACTTTTTGCAGATCTTTTTTGCACCCTGGAAAGGCCAGATCAAGGCCGCAGCATGCGGTTCCTGTGGCCCCAATCCAGCGCAGCTAGAGGCAGCTTCAAGCCACCCCTTAGGGGTGGTCTGCATAACTTCCAAATCTGTGAAGACACAGGATTGGATCCAGATTGAATAGTCATACTTGAGAGCAGTCCCATTGAAATCAATAGGGCTTGGACTTCCGGTTGGTAATGGCATCCCATTGAGTCACTTTCTCTGTTAGCTAGCAGAGAGAGTGCTCGGATTCACGGGAGATAGAAGCCCAACCATCATCGATCGAGGCTCAATTTCCCCCCCTAGGTATAGGGGAGGCGGAGGAGCCTGTCAGGGGTCCATTCCGACGTCTTTACCCTTGGATGAAGCCGGATTAGGACGACAGGGGCAGAACATCGAGGGGACCACAAGGCAAGTCACTATCCCGTGATATCAATCTGTACGATACAGAAGGGCTGCCACCAATTTTAAAATAAGTTTTTAACGTCAGAATATATAATATATAGAGCAGCTTGAGCTCTTCTGATGGATTCTCTGAGACAAAATCTCCGTTTGACTTGCTACATGAGGGAACTCCATCGTACTATTTGAATATATTTACTGAAACCAGCGTTTTTGGAAAGCACTTACTCATGTAAGCAGCAATAAACTTAAAGTAATCTTGCCAAAGTAAAATCTTCAACGCTTGCAATTTGGTAAACTGGACTTGGAAAATTTAAAACTTGGAGGCTGGAGACCCTAAAGTTTAAGACAAAGGGCACTGAAAGAGTTAAAAGAGTTCAAACTCACCCCTCCCAGTAAGAAGAAAACGACCGGAATTGGAAGTTGGGACGACCCATATCCGAAAGAATTGCATTCTGGACGTTGTAGTTCCGGGTGAGGAAAAGAGAGATTGGGAGGGGAGGAGACTATAAATTGAAACTGAGTGCTGGGAAAGAAGACAAAGCAGACAGGAGAAACAAAAACACGGACTGGACTGCAGTAGCTGGAAAGGTGGAGACGGAGTGGAAGACAGGAAGGAGCTGACTGCAGAGAGTGGATTTGGAGAGTGGACTGGCATCTGGAACGCTTTATAGAGAGGAGAAGGGACGTGGACGTGGATGGTGGATGGTAAGCTGACAAACGGTGAACAGAAGTGGAGAAGAAGAGAAAGGAAGAGGAAGAGGGAGTTCGGAGACGGGATCCTAGGTATTGGAGAAGAGAAGGGAGAGAGGGGGAATCGTGAAGAGAAGGGAGAGTCGGAATACTAACGGCGGAGCGGGGAGGAGTAAAAGAGAAGCTGAGGGAGAGAAGATTTTGAAAAGAGAAACAGAAAAGACGGACTGGAACAGACGGACTGGACTGGATTTTTCAATTTGGGTCTGGAAAAGAGCTTGCCAGGGAGGGTGTGGAAGGGGGAACGACGGAAGATAAGGTAGAGATCAAACGGTGAAAATGATGGGACGAAATTAAACGGATAAACGTGGGGAGCGGGAAAGTTAAAGGGCGGGCCAAGGCAATTGCAGATTGAGAGGGATTGGAAAGTGGAAGAACTATTGATTTGGGAAGGTGGTAAAACGGAACGAATTTGGTGGAGGGAGGGGAAGGAATCAAAATCTAAAATCGAAAAATAGTAGAAAGGGTAGAAATAAAAGGTACTTAAAACATTTTAAAATACATTAGTTGACCCCAAAATAAAATTAAATTTAAAACACCAGAAATAAAAGAATAGAACTAAAGAAATAGACAAAGAAAGTATACTATTGGGAAAGGAACAAAATTAGAAGTGAGGGGAAGGTAAGAATTGGATAGAATCGGAAAGAAGGGAAGTGAAAGCAGTTGACAAAACAACAGCTAACATCCATTGATAAACGGAGGTTTTTTGGTTTTTTTTCTCTTTTGGAAAGAGTAATTGAAAGGAAAATAAGAGAAATTAGATATCAAGATATAATTTCAAGCAGATACATTAAAAACACCCCTCACTAGAACTTTGGTTAAAAAAGGAAGGAAGGGAAGAGGAAAGGAAAAAAAAAAGGAGAAAAAAAAGAAAAAAAGGAGAGAGAGAAAGAAGGGAAGGGAAAGAAAAGGAAGGGGAAAATAAGAAGAAAGAGAAATAAATACTAATAAGAGAATATTAGAAACAGATATATAGACAATACTATAATAAATTAATATAATAAATTAAAATAACCGAATACTTAATATTGAAATAACCGAACTGATTTAAATATTACAGGAAAGAGTGTTTAAATTAACAAAGATAGACAATTGAATACTGGGAAAAAAAGAAAAAAAGGGGGAAGGAAGAAAAGAAAAAAAAGAAATAAGAAGAAAATAAGAAATAAAACAACAGAACAGAGAAAGAAAGGAAAAACGCCAGAATGGCTTCAGGCACAAGAAGCCACACAGCAAAGGTTCAAACACAACTACAATTCCAAAGACGCCCATCCCTTGAACAACAAAAAATCGACCCTAACCACCCTCTGCTTGAAGAAATTAGAAAGCTTAGGATGGAGATACGACAGGAAATGAAAGAATTTAAAACTGAAATTCGACAGGAAATAAGATCTGAACTGAAAGAAATAAATCAAACAATGGAAAAACTGACAGCAGAAATGCTATACGCAAACCAAAGGATCGAGTCATTAGAACAGAAAACAGGAAGAGTAGAAGAAGAACTACAATCCATACGTGATCAAAAAGAAAAAGAAATGGATGAGAGAGCCATCCAGGAACAGAAAATAAGAGAGAGATGTGTCAAGATTAGAGGCCTCCCCGAAATGAAAGAAGAAAATTTAATGGAAATTTTCGTCCCGAAGCTTGCTAAATTTTTAGAAAGAGAGGAAATCATTTTTGAACTAGAGATAGATCGGATTTTTCGGTTGAACTCTTCTATTGCTCGACAAAAAAAATTACCACGCGTCGTGGTGATTTATTTTGTTAGAAAACAGATAAGAGACCCGTTTTTAAGATATCATAACGAGGCACCCTTTGAGATTGATGGAAAGGAGCTGCAGGTATTTAAAGATATACCCCCCAGACTCTTGAGGAAAAGAAAAGATTATGCTTTCCTGACATCATATTTGAAGGACATGGACATCACGTACAGATGGTTAAACCCAGAAGGTTTAACTTTCTGGTTTAATAAAAAAAGACTAATAATAAAAACAACTGAAGAAGCTACGAAATTCTGGGAATGGCTAGAGAGAAAAAGGAAAGCTGAAAAAAAGAGAAGCATTGGAGAAAAGACGGAAAGAGGCTCAAGACAGAAAAAAACACAATGGAGAAGGTAAAAAGGATTTAATCAATGAAGACCTTAACGATGTAAATAAAGAGCAAAATGAGGAAGACAGAAATGACGTAAATGAATCAGAGAACATACAACATATGAGACTTGGAGATATATCGGACGTGACAAAAACTTTGAAAAATAGTCTATGCTACATCTCAGACGGGGAAACAGAAGAACAAGAGGACTTAGAACCAGAACTTGAATGGGAAACGGAGAAACCTCAACAAATAGACAAGCGGTTTTAAAAGAAGGAAGTAAGTAGATTACGATTAAATATGTTATTAACAACTAAGATAATTACATGGAATGTTAAAGGTTTAAATTCCCCTCAGAAAAGGAAAAAAGTATTTCACTATCTTCAAAAACAAAAAGTAGATGTAATTTGCTTACAAGAAACGCATATTAAAGAAAAAGATGTAAAATACTTAAAGAATAAAAAACTAGGAATTGAATTTGTATCAGCCTCCAAAAAAGAAAAGAAAAAAGGAGTAATAATGTATGCAAACCCTAGATTAATGCCAAAAGAAATAATTAAAGACCCCAAAGGAAGATTTATTGGAATAGAAATAAATCTAAATAATGAAAAAATACTTTTATTAGGTATATATGCTCCTTTAGATAACAAAAAGGAATTTTTCGAAAAATTGACCCAAATATTAGATGATAAAAACAATGACTCATTGATTATATTAGGAGATTTTAACGGGGTCATAAACCCCATGTTGGATAGAAAATCCAAGAAAAACATAAAACTAACACAAAGGAAACTTCCACAATCTTTTTTGAGCTTACAGAAGAATTAGGAGTTAAAGATATTTGGAGAGAAAAATACGGGAACAGTAGAGACTACACATACTACTCAAACAGACATGACTCATGGTCAAGGATAGACTTTTTTTTAGTTTCCCAGAATTTATGTTGTAAAATAGAAAAAATCGAAACTTTAATTAAGCTCTGGTCAGACCATAACCCAGTACTACTCAGCATTAAAGGTAAAAGAGGGACAACATTTCGCTGGCAATTAGACGAGACTCTCCTAAGGAGAGATGAGAGTATAGAGGATGCTAAATCTCAACTAGAACTTTTCTTTAAAGAAAATTTGGATAATGAGGTCAGAACAGCGGTGGTTTGGGACGCAGCCAAAGCCTTCATGAGAGGCTTTTTCATTAAAAAGAAAGCTGAATTAAAGAAAAAGAAACAAGAATTATCTCAAAAATTAGAAACAGAAATAAAAATGAGAGAAGATCGCCTCAAAGGAAAGAATAATAAAAAGATAGGAAATGCAGAAGAATTAAAAGAAAAACATGAATTACAAAGATTATATAAACAATTGTCAATCATATCTGTGGAAGAACTGGAAAGGAAAATGAGATATGCAAAACAAAAGTATTTTGAATGGGGAAACAAACCAGGGAAACTACTTGCCCATATGTTAAGGAAGGAACGGAAAGAGAGAACAATAACAAAAATTAAAGAAGGTGGAAAAATCCAGACGGAACAGAGGGATATAAAACAAACTTTTCTAAAATACTATAAGAATTTATATGAAGAGAGTAAGGATACAGAAAAACATCAAAAGAAAATTGTTAAGTATTTAGACAAACGAGAGATAAAGAAACTAACAGCTGAACAAAAAACGGAATTGAATAAAAACATCACAAAACAAGAAATAATAGATGCAGTCTCTAAACTAAAAACAGGGAAAACCCCAGGCCCAGACGGCTTTATAGCAGAATATTATAAAATTTTTCTACCACAATTATTAACACCTCTTCAACGGGTCATGTGGGACATTCAGGAACATGGGATCCCCCAATCTTGGACAGAAGCAAATATTACAATTATACCGAAAGAAGGAAAAGACTTACTCGACCCCAGAAATTACCGCCCAATCTCCCTGTTAAACACGGATTATAAAATATTTGCTAATATCTTGGCTTATAGATTAAAAATGGTGTTGATAGATTGGATACATGAAGATCAGGCTGGCTTCCTCCCAAAAAGATTTATCAAAGATAATATTAGAATATTGTTAAATTTGATTGAAATTCATCAGAAAAATATAGATAAGAAATTGGCATTATTATTTATCGATGCGGAGAAAGCCTTTGATAATATTAACTGGGAATTTATGAAAAAAATACTAAATAACATGGAGATTGGACGGAATTTTGAGGACTGGATTGGGAAATTATATACAAAACAGAGTGCAAATTTATTAATAAACGGAGAAAGAACCAATAGCTTTGTGACTCAAAAAGGGGTTAGACAGGGTTGTCCTCTCTCCCCCTTACTATTCATTACTACCATGGAAATATTGAACAATGATCTTAGAGAAAATAAGGAAATAGAAGGGGTGAAAATAAGAAACATGGAATATAAATTACGAGCCTATGCAGATGACCTGATGTTATCCATAGCCAATCCAAATGATAATATTGAAGAATTGCTGAAAGTACTGAACGATTACGGGGAAGTATCTGGTTTCCGAGTAAACAAAGATAAAACAACCATGTTATTAATGAATTTAAATGAGAATGAGAGAATGGATCTAAAGGAAAGAACTAACTTCCAGGAAAAAACAAAAGTTAAATATTTGGGAATAAATATATCAACTCAAAACTCAAATTTGTACAAAGATAACTACGAGAAAAAATGATGTGAAATTAAAAAAGATTTGGAGAAATGGGGTAAATTAAAACTGTCATGGCTGGGGAAAATTGCAATGATTAAGATGAATCTATTACCGAAAATTCTATATTTATTCCAAAATATCCCAATAATATCCAATGACAATCCCTTTAAAAGATGGGACAATGACATTAGGAAATTTTTATGGTCAGGGAAGAAGCCCAGAGTTAGATTTAAAATACTACAGGATGAATCTAAAAGAGGTGGCTTAAATCTACCAAATTTAAAAATTTATTATTACGCCTGTGTGATGGAATGGATTATGGACTGGATTAAATTGAAGAATAATAGATTACTGGTGTTAGAAGGAGCAGACCTACGATATGGATGGCATGGATATATGTTTTATGATAAGATAAAGATTAACAAAGATTTCAATAATCATTTTATTAGATGTTCGCTGTTGGGGGTCTGGCTAAAACTCAAGCCGAAATGTTGTCCCAAAATACCTTTCTGGATGTCTAGTAACGAGGCGCTATATAAACGGGCCAGGCTATCAGAAGAAAAATGGGTGACATATGAAGAACTTATAGATCCAGGGTCCAAAGAATTAAAATTAAAAACACAAGAACAATTAATTCAGGAAGGATATAACTGCACATGGTTTCTATATAGACAACTTACAGAAAGATTTAAGCTCGATAAGAAACTTTATAAGATAGAAAAGGAAGAAGCTGAACTAGAAGATATTATTAATTCAGAAGATGGTCATAAAATAAGTAAATTATATAAATTGCTACTCAGATTAGATATGGAAGATGAACAAATCAAAACGTATATGGTAAAATGGGCACAAGAAATAGGACAAAATATTGAGCTTACTCAATGGGAAAAAACTTGGTCTAGGAGACTGAAATACACCCTAAGTATTAATTATAGAGAAAACTATTACAAAATGTATTTGCGTTGGTATCAAACTCCACTCAAATTGTCTAAAATGTTTAAAAAATCAAAAGGATTATGCTGGAAATGTGGGAAATGCTTAGGTACATTTTATCACATGTGGTGGAATTGTCAAAAAGCTAGAAAATACTGGAATATGATACATAAATTAATACAAGATATACTACAGGAAAAGATAGAGAAAGATCCTAAAATATTTTTATTAAATATAATTTTAGACGAAAAGTTGGAACAAAGATATGGGAAACTGATATTCTATATGATTACTACTGCTAGGATTATTTTTGCACAAAAATGGAAAAAAGAAGTGATACCTAATGAAGAAGAATGGCTATTAAAACTATATGACGTCATAGAAGTAGACAAACTGACTTATCTAATCAAGAAAAAATCACTAACAGATTTTCGTAAACAATGGTACCCTTTAATTGCTTATTTAAAGAAAAAATGGGGCAAAGACTTTACTGTTGGATTAGAGTAAGAAACTTAATGATTATAAATTGAATTATTAATATAAACAACGTGTAGGAGGTCTCAATAATCATGTAGATACTAGTCAATACCTCCTAATAGGATGAGGTATGTTTATTATAATTTGTTTTTTTTTTTTTTTTTTACAATGTAAATGGCTTATGCTATGTAGTTTTTGTTTTTTCAGGAGATAAATTTATATTTATACGTAAACAGACGAATCCTCAGAAGAAAGAAGGAAGTTGGACTTTATACTCAAGTATTCACAAGTATCTCTAATATTCTAATTGGAATTATCTGTATTCTATTTCTCTTTTTGTATGTGTTTACTTGATGGGAATTTGTAATTTGGAACCTCTCTTTTTTATAAAATCTTTTCTATTGTTTTAATTTTTTTTTCAACAATAAAGAATATTTAAAAAAAAAAGAAATCAATAGGGCTTGAAAGTCCTTACTAACTGCTTATGATTAAATCTGGGTAAAGTCCACGGTGCTCTACATATGTCTTTAATTTCCTTTGGACAGCTGCATTATTCTTTCATGTGCACAGGTCAAACTAATGTTAGTAATACATCTTTTCATACATGAAATGAAATAGACAAAATAGAGTGACTGTACACAAAAACTCCCACAGTATATACCTTTTAGGAGGTTCTGGGGGTAGAAGTGTCTCAGTTGTTTTTTCAGTCGACTCGTCACCTTCATCATATCCTGTTCCTTCCTCCTCCCCTTCTCCCTCATAAGTAGACATTGCTTATTGGACAGATTCGTCTCAGATACACTATGAATGACAGCAAAATGCCATTAGTGCTAGTGCCAGTCATTTGAAATACTGTACGTACAATTTCAGCTCTATTTGAAATATTTATTCCAGTGTAGTCACCACTTGGGATATGTACAATTTTAAAAACATAAATGGTAAATCATTATTGATAGTGATAATACCAAGTTACCTGAACATCCCAAAAGCACCAGATTCTCTCTGATTTTGGAAACTAAACAGGGTCAGGTCTGGTTAGTACCTGGATGGGGAACTGCCAAGGAACACCAGGCTAAACTTCAGAGGATAGCAATGCCAAACCACCCCTAAGTATTCCTTGCCCCCCCCCCCAAAATCTAATGAAATGCATAGGGTCATAAGTCAACAGGCAACTTGAAGGCACCTACTTTACTTACTTTTAATTTAGTAACAGTACCTAGTTTGACCCAAGTGGAAAACCCATTAGTTCCTCCCTCAGCACTCTCTCTCATATCCACTCCCAACTTTTACTTTCAAACTGGTCTTTTTGTCTCTCTCATGCCTGGTACTCATTGGCTTTTCTTGGGTTACAAACTCCTTCACTACCACTGTTTTATTCCCCCCCCCCCCCCCCGCCCATCCCACCACCTTGCACTGCTTTCTCCATCCATCCATCTTCATGTTCACTAATCCCCCTTGACTTCTTTCCTCATCCTTGCCAGGTATCAGGAGTTTTACTTTCTCTCAGGTTTGCCAGAGCCTAGTTTCCTATATCCAGGCAGACAGATCTGCATACTGTGCAAATTATTTGTTCATCATGTGAAATTATGTGGTAGGGAAAGGGCTGACCAATTGTACAGTCACTGGTGATATCCTATTCAGATGTGCTCCTTACAACCTTGTTTTGTAGACAGAAAGTCTTGGATCCAAAATACACTGCAGAAATAATCCAGTCTGAGACCATTTTAACTGTCCTGTTTCAGTGCTATGGAATCCTGGGGATTATAGTTTATTGTGGCACCAGAGCTCTCTGAGGTGGCCAAATAACTCACAAAGCTACAGTTGCCAGAATTCCCTAAGACTGAGCCAAGGCAGTTAAGAGCGATCTCAAACTGGATTATTTCAGCATTGTGTTTTGGATCTTAGAGATGTTGCATGTAAGGAAGGTTTGCATACACTCCAGACCAAGGTGCTTTTGAACTGCCATGATGCAGTGAGAGCCCCTGAGACCCTGTTTTCGGGTCCCAGTGAAAGCCTTTGTTTGGGCTGGCCCACCAGCTGTTTGCCAGCAGCAGATCTGCATGATGGTTGGGAGTGGCCAGGGGGTGACTGCAGGCCAGCTGGGTGCCTCTTGGTCAGGTGGTGGCTTTGGGCTGAAGCAGAAAAAGGGCTCCCAAATATGCATGAATGAGAAGGATCTAAGGAAGGAGTTCCTCTGCCATTTTCCTCCCTCTTTATGGGCTGGGGAGAGACTCTGGACACCTGCTGGCTCTTCAGCAAACATGCACAGTGTTCCCAGGGACAAGGAAGGTGGCCAAGCAGACAGGACAGGAGAAGGATTGGGCCAGTGGCATCATTGGAAGCCTTAGGGTGTGCAGACTGCACTGAGTGACACCCCAAAGGCAGATGTCACCCAGTGGGGGAATGACAGCACTAGGGTTGGTGTCACCCTGTGTGGTAAATCATGGTGTCATCCCTCTCCATTGACCTCTTCCTTTCTGACACCAAACAGAATCTTTAGTCATGTTTTTTGCACTAAAGTTACCCATTAATCGTTATTCCTGCATATCACTGAATGTTATGGCAATAGGTGTGACATAAACAACTCACAAAATTAAAATTATACCTTTAAATTACAATAGCATATACACAGCCTCAGTGCATTTATGTATACACAGTTTCATGTGGTTGAAGTGAAAATTTGGTAAAAGCTACTATTTTAAACAAAACATTAAAAAGAATAAAATGTAATGTTTTGCTTGGGAGCTGCAGGAGTTATTCCTGGGGAGATCAGCTTCCTTTCCTGGCCCACCCTGCAATAGTTTTGACCCCTTGGTGTGCTGCCTAAAATTCTTTACATGGGATTTCACATTTTGTATGTCATTATTATTTTTCTTTGAAACTCACCAATTTTATAATGGATACCAAAAACAATCAACTAATAACACTGCCAAGAAATGCAATAATAATTGGAGCCCAGTAATTTGCAGCTTCTATCCACCCTTCTTGGCTACAGAAACCTTTGCCTTTTCTCTTCAAAGCTCCTGTGCCTGTAATAGCAAATACACAACAGGCACCAATTCCCAAGGAATGAGGATTCCTTAGCATTTGGAACCCTGCTTGAGGTATCACTCAGCTGTGCCTCTGTGCAGCGCCATTGACTTCATCACTATGTTTATTTATATACTGCTTTTCTATAGCAAACCCTGTTCAAAGTGGCACGTAATAATGTAAGAAGAAGTTACATATTTCCAGATAATTCAGTACCAATTCCAGCTCAAGATTTAGTACAATAGGCTAAACATCCCACTCTACTAAATGATTTACCTTGTCGATCTCTACCCCTGCAATGTTCTTTTAAAATGACTAATTTTGTTTTCAGGTGTTCACTGTAATCCGAAGACATCAGCAGGCTTTTGAAGAAAAGGACTACACAAAAAATCCATGTGTTTCCTTATAGAAGCACATGGTGCTTACAAGGCCTTCTAAGCATCATTGTTTCCAAGTAACCAGTATGATGTCATACATAAGGAAATCTGAAAGACTATATACAGGACCACTCTACTTCCATGTTTTGCTGCAACTGTCCACTTCAAATGAGAACCAACAACTTTGTTCCACAGAGACCAGTGCAGTATCATACCAGAGATATATTCATTCGCCATCAGAGAATAATGTAAATAGCATTCTCATGTCTGTCTGTCTGTCTGTCTTCTAATTACTTTCCTACCTAGTTTGCAATATCTCTATATCAAACATTTAGAGGGTTTGTGGTAGGAAGGGGCTATTATGAAATCTTCTTGATCTTCCCAACCTACATTTAGCCAAATTATGGTCTCCGTACATTCCATACCTGCAGAAGTTAATAGGTAATTGGTACCCAAAGTAAGGCAATTGGGACCACTCTGCCCTTTCTCTATTTTGAACAAGGGTTTAGGGAGTAATTTTCTTCACTTGAAGCGGTGATAATTATGTCCACATTTGAAAATCCGGGTACACTTGGAAGTCAGAGGAGACATAATAATGTATCTTTTCTGTCTTATCTGGGTCCAGAATGTGTGTTTCTTTTTCAGAAAGGAGCAAATGGAGACCATGTACCATTTCACTACAAGTAGAATCGGATGCAATTTCCTTGTACCACATTAGGAAAAAATATATTTTTAACTGTGATTTGTAGAAATAGGAATTTTAGTTGTTATTGTTACTTTTGGCATACTTTTCTTCTGAATGGAGTTTGTTGTACAGCATTGTAAAACAGGAATTTTAGTTGTTATTGTTACTTTTGGCATACTTTTCTTCTGAATGGAGTTTGTTGTACAGCATTGCCCTCCCCCCCCCCCAATTTATTTTTTGCATACTCTCAGACATTAATTACCACTTCAAGTAAACTGTGACTTATGGAATTGGAGGTTATTACTTTCAAGTCAAAGCTGACTTTATTTACACCACAATTTACATAGCGTCAGTTTCATAACATCTGTATAGTTGCCTAATTTGTTCATTGCTGTCTTTCACTTATCTAAGATGGATGTACCTTGAAAAAACCCTTACTGTATGTTGCCTTACCTTTCAGACTTGGTTGTATCAGTTTTTCACATGGAGTATCTGTAGTGGACGTTTCCCCAACATTAATATCTTTTGATTCCATGAAGGTCAGATTGATACTATCAGTTTCTGTCAAGAACAGGTTCCTTGCATTTTTGCTTTTGGATAGTTAATTTTTAAGATTGTGTGTGTGTGTGTTGACTGTGTTCTGGTTTGTTATTCTTATTGGGCAGGGAGTTGTGGGATATGGATTGTAGGTTTTAATGTTATAAGCCGCCCTGGTTGCATTGCGCAGAGGGGCAGGGTAAAAATAAATATTTATTATAAATAAATAAGTCTTTCCAGCAAGGACTTATTAGTGAATAATGCATATTTATAAATTGTGACAGAGAGGATTTTAATCTGGATTAAATCCCTGTGATAGTAATTCTATCGTGATCCTGGTAATCTTCCAATGCATGGACATAGCAAACCCCTAATTAGAACTTTCTGCACACAGTAAATCATATGTTTGGCGGTCAGCTATTCATTTGTGAGAAGAGCACTTCCTCTATGCTCACACTATGCCTTTCTCCTACAACTTCCTCTCCAACCTTCGGGATGATTGGTTAGTGAAAGAACAATAATTTTTCACTCAGCTCTCCCCTTTCTATAACACTGTGCTGGAAATATCATTGGCACAAAGGCCAAAATTAATGAAGTCCTTTGCGAATAACCACATTGATCACAGAATGTGAATGCAGCTTCACTGCTAAGAAGCTTGCCAAGGCTTGAACTATCTTAAAGGCTGCCAAGGCAGAGATGGATCTGGTTAATGGAGAAAGATAAATAGAGAAAGCAAGAACCATTCCCCCTCCCCCAAAATAATAATAATAATAACCGGCTAGGCTTAAAAATATCTATTGTGTGTTCAAAAACTTTCCAATAATGCTGGTAATACAATAGTAGCAGTATGTCTCACAGCCAAGGTGGAAATAAAGTCTCTGTGGTATAGCTATCATGAAACGTCAGGAATAAACTCTTCTAGAACATGGCCACATAGCCCAAAAAACCCACAAAAAACTAATCACAGTTTACACAAGGAGAAAAGAGAAAACATTCAGGCTGTTCATGCATAAGTACTATTGAATTCAATGATGTTTACTTCCACAAGAAAGCACAATCTACCTGTGCTGGTACGGATTGCACTGAACATGTTTCAGTTTTGCCAGGGTGCCTGGTTTAGTGAATATTTCTTCATCACAATATATACTCATTGCCATATATTCAGAATGGGCAAAATTGCAATGGCAAGATGCTGTTAAAATTAACTTCTTCTGTGTCTATATGCAGATAACAGCATAGAAGAAAGAATGCAAAGACACTTCTCATATTCCATGTTAAAGTAAAGCAGATGTTGTTCAGCTCCTGCTTTAATACTAGGGAATGACAAGTTGTATGGAAGTGTATAAAGACTCCTTGTTGCAGAAAGTGAACCACATTAGTACAACGTCTTCCCTGGTAATGTCATGCTGGAGCAATTCCTTCTTTCCACATCAGTTTCCCTTGTTTCCAGAGCAGAGGCTGCTGACTAAGGCCTGCTACTATTCTACAGAATTAATGCAGTTTGATACCACTTTAACTGTCATGGCTCCATCCTATGGAATCCTGGGGTTTGTAGTTTGTTGTGGCACCAGAGCTCTCTGACAGAGGCTAAATATCTAAAACTACAAATTCTAGAATTCCCTATCACTGAGGCATTCGCAGTTAACCAGTGTCAAACTGCATTAAATGCAGATGCAGCCATAGGGAGGAGTGACATTCTGGGCTCCTTCCACGTAGCTTGTTTCCTTGCATGTTTCACAGTCATTGCAAAACCTCTGATAAAGGTAACATGATTAGAGAGTATTTCATTGACTTGTCTAGTGTCAAAGGCCTACATTTTGTCAAGACGTGTTGTTGTCAGCTAAGATTTGCTTGAAGGATTTCAATGAAGGCAGAAGCCACTCCACTCTTTGGCTATGTGGGCTCTAGGAGACAAAGAGTCATAAAATCCAGGCAATAAAATTCTAACTTCAGTAGCAACAAAAAAAGTAACTTTCCATTCCTTTCTTAGGCAGTGAACATAGAATTTATGAAGAAGCCTCAGCACCTAAAGGATTTTCCAGATGCAACAGTACAAAGCTTCTTTAGAAATTCAATGTACAACATGGGCAAGATGTACAGTTAGATTTTCTTTTTGTTAACCTTCCGGATCTATTTCAATTTGGTGTTTATCTTAGGAAAGGGTTTTGAGACAGTATTAGTTGTCCTGGTGAACAATTTGTATCTAGAGAAGGACACAGGAAACGCTTCCCAATTGGCTTAGAAGTCTTAGATCTTAACAGGGATCTTAAACAATATGGATGAGATCTTGCTGACTCCAGTGGAGTATTGGTTGGTGGCCCAAGACTTACAGCTGGCCCTCCATAATTTGTGGCTTTGGCTTTTGAGGCTTTGATTATTCATAGATTTCATTACTGTGTTCTCTCTAGGAATCTCTCCCCAGTGTCACTCTTCTGGAATTTGACCAGAGTGACAATGGAGGACCTGGAGATTCCTAGAAAGAATGCTTTTCTAGGCATTTGTAGGCCCTCCAACATGATTCTATGGTCAAATTCCCACAGAGATTCCTAGAGAGGTATTCTCTCAGGTTAAAAAACCACAAAGTATTTGTGGTTTTCCCACTTTCACAGGGGTCCTAACCCCCTAACCCCAGAGAATTTGGAGGGCCCATTATAGTTGGTTTTGCTCTTTATTCAGGTGTTAGAAGGTAGCAATGAGTGAAGCCACTTCTGCAGTGTAGGACATGCCATGTTTCCTCAAAAATAAGACAGTGTCTTATATTAATTTTTGCTCCCAAAGTTGCGCTAGATCTTATTTTCAGGGGATGTCTTATTTTTCCATGAAGAATTCACATTTATTGTTGACACACACAAAAAAAGAACATATATTTATATACAAATCTTCCCTAGGTCTTACTTTCAGGGGAGGCCTTTTATTTAACAATTCAGCAAAACTTCTACTAGGTCTTATTTTCAGAGGATGTCTTATTTTCGGGGAAACAGAGTATGTGCACAAGGTTATGTCAACTATTCTGTTTAACATTATATGACGCTGATGGGAATGTCTGGAACCTTGAGATGGGTGCAAATATTGTGGTATCATGACAACTCTACATTTCATTAAGCCCCCAACAAAAAACAAAACAAACAAACAGCTTCATTTATATACCGCTTCATACTGCCTAAGGAGTGCCTAAGCCATTTACAACTGTAAGCTACTTGCCCCCAATAAATCTGGGTACTCATTTTAGCGACCTCGGAAGGATGCAAGCCTGAGTCAAGCTTGAGCCCTTTTTCTGGTCTTGAACTCGCAACCTTAAGATTTTGAGTGAGTGGCTGCAGTACAGGCATTTAACCACTGTTAAACCACAGGATTTGTTACTTATAGGGTATCTTTACTTTTTAACCAAATGCAGGCACTGCAGTACAACCTGGAGCAGAGTGACTCAGGCATCAGTACCATTTGGGGGGATCGTGATGGTGATGGTAAGGATCTGATGATAAAAACAACCAGACACGAAACAGAGGCCTCATCTGCACTGCAGAAATAATGCAGTTTGATACCACTTAAGCATCTTGTTCCCATTACGTTTAAATCGGGATTGGGATACAGGTTAAACAGGCATGGTTCCCTCTGAATCTGATTTTTTACCATTTTTGCCCATTTAACTCGCATCAAAAAGACTCTGGGAAAATGGGGTGTTTTTTGGACTGAATCAATTTATTCAGAAATAAATCGATTCAGCCCAAGTCAGAACCAGGCGGATTTGAATCGGTGTTGAATCTGCCCTGGTTCCCACTGGCAACCTGGCCTGGGGGTGCAGCTGGCATGGCCCAGAATCTCCTGGCCCCAAAATCCCCAGCCTAGCCTCCTTACCAGCTTCTTTGGCCGCTGACTTGCTTCCCTGGGCTTTTAAAAAAAAAGTTCCTGATGCCAGGGAGGCTGGAAGGAATTCACAGAGAATCTGGAAGCTTTGCGACCTCCTTCCTGGCTTTCCTCCAGCTTCTCTGCAACCTCCTTCCAGCCTCCCCAGCCACTGGAAATTTTAAAAGGCCACAGGGGAGCCAGTCAGCAGCCAAAGAAGCCGGCAAGGAGGCTGGGCTGGGGATTCTGGGGCTAGGAGAGGCCAGAGATGGGCGGGCAATCAAGCTGCCCCCTGCCACTTGCCAATTCCTGAACCGATTCCTGAAACTGCCGCAAACATAGTGGGAACTAAGTTTTTTCAGAATTGGTTTCAGGAATCGGTTCAGGAAATGGATTTTCCGATAAGTGGGAATCGGCCCAAAATGTCATGGCTCCATGCTATGGAATTCTGGGGTTTGTAGTTTTGTGAAATATTTTTAGTTTTCTCTGACAGAGCTCTGGTACCCCCACCAAACTACAAATCCCAGAATTCCATTGCATGGAGTGGTGGCAGTTAAAGCAGCATCGAACTGCATTATTTCTGCAGTGCAGATGCAGCCAAAGAAGCCCTTCTTACCAAACCAGACTTCCACTCCATATTGATGCCTCTGCAGATGTAGTTGGCAAGAGAATGACATATTTGAGAAAATCTGTTATGTAGCTGGGAGTAATGTGCTGTTTAGGCTTAAAAAAAAAAACCCAGGATAGTGGTTTTGTTTCTACAATGTCAAAACAGCTAAATTAATTAGAGGGGCTGATTCCTTGCATGAGCCTCATTGGGAATGCAATCATAGGACTAGGGGTTCCTTCTTTTTTGTATATAATGCATGCATAACCTATTTCTATTTCTTCTATTTTAAGCAGTGGTTAACTTTATCATGGGTGCATATACACTGTAGAAATGATGAAGTTTGATATCACTCTAGAGTGCTGTAGCTCCATCCTATGGAATTATGGGATTTGTAGTTTAACAGGTTCTTTACCCTTCTTTGCCAAAGTGTGCTGGTGCCTCACAAAACTACACATCCCAGGATTCTGTAGGATGGAGCCATGTTAATTAAAGTGGTCTCAAACTGCATTATATCTACAGTGTAGATTCACCCTAAATTATTGGGGTAAATAACTTAGGGTGCATCTTTCCGCCAAATATTGGGGTTCCCTCAGGCCAGCTGATTTATCTTCCCCTTCAGTGAAGATAAGAGATGATTTTTTTTACCTGATCTGAAGAAGACATTGGTCCTTAATGACAACAATACCAATTTTAAAGGCATGGTTAACAAACATCAGGTTGGAGTACTTTTATTATGCATTTATTATAAATGACATATTAAGGTACCATAGAAAACCCATACAAAATGATACCTTCTAAAGTATATTCACAGCAAATTCAACTATAAACTATGGAGTTATTACTTCATATTAATTTATAATGTAGTAGCTGAATGCCAGCTTTCAACAAGCAGTGCTCAACTCTGAAATGTAATTAATTTATGCAACAAAGCAAAAACCAGAAAATCAGTTTTCCTTACTGGAAGGAGCAGAACATTGTCAGAAAAGATCTGGATTACTTATTTGCAGACTATGGATGTAGCAAACAGGTCTTGAATTTTTATGGTTTAATAACATGGCATTCTATTCTAACACGGATCTAACAGAACCTAGATTCAGTTTCAGTGCATTAGGTTAGAGGAATGATAGACACAGCAATGGCAATTTCCAATAAAATGTGTTCATATTTACTTACAGAATGCCAAATGTAAACCATATATTTTATAAAGCCTGAAACATATATATATATATATATATATATATGTAAACAAATGTAAAAAATCTCTTTTTCAACACAAAAGATTGCTTGTTAGTCTTCATTATTAACACAGAGGCTTTCCATTGTGTACATTCTTAGCACACTCCCTACCCAGGTTTACTCCCTTCAATAAAATATCACCGATATCATCTAGACCTATCAAACTTGTAAGGGGAGAGATGAATCCATATAGTCCTCCTAAAAAAATGCTTATGGGCCATCCAACGAAGAAGAATATGATGAGCCAAATCAGTCCCCACATGATACAGGCACCATCCATGTTGCACCTAGTAATAAAAATCAATAAGTTAATTCAGAAGTTTCAGACTTGTTATTTAGAAAAATCTTTAGAAAAAGATTTCTAAACTTTTTCTAAACAAAGAACTACAAGAGAAAGTTTCACAAATATAATCTAATATCAAAATTTGAAACTTGAAAATATATAACAGTCTCTGATGTCAAGAGAATGAAATCTGGCAGATACCCACATTTAAAATATTTTTAAAAGTTAAAAAAACCTTGTTTGCTGAGGCCCAAGCTGTAAAGGCATCCAGGATTCAACAGGGAATAGTATCTGACAGATATTTATGATATTAACTAGTTGCATTAGAGGGTAGAAATGAGAAACATTAAGCCTCACATTTTGGGGAATCCCTAGGTAATCACTCCTAAGAATTTCAAAGGCCCCTTATTATTTATTATTTTATTTTTATCCTTCCTTTTTCCCAAAAAGGGACCCAAGGCAGCTCACAATATAAAAACACATTAAAACAAGATTAAAAAAAACAATTAAAATAGCCTAATTAAAACAGTAAAGTTTTTAAAAATTAAACATACAAAATTTAAAACATACAAAAGTTAAAAAATAATCTAAACCATCCCCCTCCCCCCCCCATAAAAACAGACCTGAATGATTTTTAAAAGCTTGCTGGAATAAAAATGTTTTTGCTTGCCGGCGAAAGGCCAGCAGAGAGGGGGCCCACCTAGCCTCCTGTGGAAGGGAATTCCACAGGATGGGAGCAGCTACTGAGAAGGCACTCTCTTGTGTTCTCACCAAACAAGCCTGGTGAGGATCTTAGGGGTGTAGGTGGTTCATATGGAAAGATATGGTCTCTCAAATAGTCTGGACCTAAGCTGTGTAGGACTTTATAGGTCATGACCAGCATTTAGATCATGACCAGCACTTAAGAAGGAATAAAAGAATACAGTATCATCTTTGAGACTAACTGGAAAAAAAGCTTTTGTGGACTATCATCCACTTCATCATATGCAGTGCAGTAGATTCAGATTGTTCAGAAGTGGATTGTACCTAGATCCATTTCAGTTTGGTTTCAGGCCTGGCTATAGGACAGAGGCTGCTTTAATTGCCTTGGTGGATGACCTAAGTCAGGAATCACACCATTTTAATTCTGCTGGAAGTCTCAGGGGCTTTAGATACTATCAGTCATCACATCCTTCTTGGACACCTATCGAGATGAGACGCCTGGGGGCACTGTTCTGCACTGGTTCTGTCTCTCTTGAAGGGGCAAAGTCAGGAGGTGATGCTGGGGGATTCCTGTTTGATTCCATGGTTGTTGGCTGTGAGGTCCCTTAGAGCTTGATTCCATCTGTCATATTTGTTTCACATATACATGATATTGATAGGAGAGATTATCTAGAATTTTGTGTCACCAATATGCCAACTCTTATTTCTCCTTCCCAACTAATTCAAGAAAGTTGTTTCAGTACTGAAACAGTGTCTCCCATTCTCCCATACATTCTACAAGGGGAACAAAGTTCATTTTGGGTTATACTGCAAAAAATCTCACATTGGCAGCTTTATTTATTTATTTAGAGTATTTATATCCCGCTCTTCAGCAACAAAGGCTCTCAGAGTGGCTTACAAGTATTATTATTATTATTATTAATAATAATAATAATAATAATAATAATTGGGCATATTCCTGGACTCAAACCTGAGCCTTAATATCAAGATTTCAGCAATGCTGAGCAGTGCATTTGCACAGTTAAAACTAGTAAATACATTGCTTGAGAAATCAGACATGGCGACCATGACACCTGCTTTCATTACATTCCCCTTTGGACTACAGTAACACACTCTGTGTATAGCATAATATTGACTGGGCCCAGCATTTCATTGGCCACCAGTTAATTTCCAAGCCAAATTCAAAATGCAGGTTATAACCTATCAAGTCCAATGTGGTTTGAGCCAACACTATCTAAAAGATCGTATCTTCTTATACAAACCTGAAAGAGTCCTGAAATCGAGGGGGGAGGGGTTTGTTTCTTGAGTCCAAAACACACTGCAGAGATAATCCAGTTTGAGACTGCTTTAACTGCCCTGGTTCAGTGGTAGGGAATCCTGGGAATTATAGTTCATTGTGGCCCCAGAGCTCTCTGACAGAGAAGGCTAACTGCCTCACAAAACTACAGTTCCCAGAATTCCCTAGCATTGAGCCAGGGCAGTTAAAGAATTATTTCTGCAGTGTGTTTTGGACTTTGGTCTCACAACCATCATAGACCCCTCTGGTGAGAAAATGGGAAACCACCTTCTTATGGTTGCTCCCAGCCTGTGGAATTACCTCCCACTGGTGACCACGGCAGTCCCTGCTCTGATCTCCTTTTGCCAGCAGGCACCTTATTATTCAAACATGCTATCACCATTATTGTCATCATCATTATCATTTATATTCCACCTTCAATTTCAATAATGGAACTCAAGGTAGCTAAAAATGTATTTTAAAACAATACAGATTAAAAACTATACAAAGTGAATGTAAAATTTATATAAATGTTGTTTAAAATGCAATTAACTGTTTATGGAATTAGAACATTAAACATAAAAACATTAAAAATTAATTAAAAGCCTATACAATCCACAAAACAGTACAGTGTATCATTAAAAGCCCATCCCATTTAGTTTCTAAAAACCTGTTATTACAACGTTTTCAGTTGCCAAGGGAAGGAGAGCAAGGAGGACCAGGCCATCCTGACCTCCCTAGGGAGGGAGTTCCAAAGTCTGGGAGCAGCCATCAAGAAGACCTTCTCCCTTGTTTCCATTAACAGGTCTGTGACTGGGATGGTGACAGGACAGAAGAAAGAAGGCCCTCTCCAGATGATCGTAGAGCTCTCATGGGTTCATAAAGGGAGATTGCCTGGACACAAACTGCATAATGATTAATTGGATATAGGGGGGGGCTTTTTATAAGGTGGATATGCTGTATATTTAAATGTATTATTGTTATTATTTTTTATAAAAATGTAATGGTGTTTTAATGTGATGATTTATTTATGTTTTAACTTTTTTATTATCAGGTTTTTAGCTTATCTTGTTTAGCCTTTTGTAAACTGCCTTGGATCCATTGCTGGGAGGTGGCATATAAATAAAATGAAATAGCCCAAGGAAGCTTATACAAATTTATTTCTCTCGGTTAGTCTCAACTGAATC
Source organism: Urosaurus nigricauda (assembly GCA_034509955.1). NCBI lineage: Eukaryota > Metazoa > Chordata > Lepidosauria > Squamata > Phrynosomatidae > Urosaurus > Urosaurus nigricauda. Next base: position 54,004,343 of record JAOEGL010000001.1, read on the forward strand.
CTATTATGACTTCTTATGCTACAACAGTCTAACACGGCTATCTCCCTAAATGCTATTACAATGAAAATCATCTTAGCAAACAATGTATGTGGGTTGCAGACATCTGATTCTGATTCCCTATGTTGCATCTTTCCATGTCTAGTATGTTATTTTGGCATTGTGGTACACCACTTGAGATTTTCTTAGAGTAGTTGTCAATACAGTGAGTCCTTGTTATTCACTGGGGTTTGGTTCCAGTACCCTGTGGATAACAAAATTTGTGCCCAAGTTCCATTAAATACAGTGGCATAATAAAATGGTTTTCCTTATATAAAATGACAAAATCAAGGTTTGCTATTTGGAATTTAAGTATACTTTTTGGGAATATTTTCAAGCCTGAATCTTGAATCCACGGATAAAAAATCAGTGGATAAGGAGGGCCAATTGTGCTTATAACCTCTTTAATATACTATTACTATAATACAAATGGAAAGTAAATGTAAATAGAACTATACCTTTTTTGTAGTGTTCACTGCAACCAGCCTTTTTTAGAAGTAGAAGAGTACACCAACTCTTTTGGAGCAAATGTAATATCTAGAACTAGAAATCAATATAGTTTCATTTCAGCAAACAAACAAAATAAACTTCCATAGCTTGCACAAAATAATTTCTGTACTCAATCCTGGGCAATCCTCTGGTAAAAAATTCATATATAAATAAACAATACAGCAGCAATAAAACACTTTGGGTATACTGTGAAAGGGATGCACTCCACTTTACAAAGTAAGGAACCCCATATTTGGATTAAATAACCAACAGAGCTTTTTCACTGCTTCAGCTGGTGTCCCAACTGTAGTTTCTGACTCTTAGGGCTGGAGCAGATGGTTGCAAAAGTCCGCTCTGGCAGGAAGTGGGTCCAAACACCGCTGAAGATCCCAAAGTAGGCCATGCTCCTGGTTGTTCCAGGAGCTGGATTATCCTGGCTCCTTTTTGCTCTGGTCCAAAGGACCAGAGCGCAGCCTCGGTGCAGTTTCCAACTGCTTTGGAGCCAGTCATCATGTAAATGGCATGCCTCCAAGGTAGCCGGAAGCCACTTCTTTCCACTTGTCTGTTTCACCCCTTAGAGCCCTAAATAATCTGGGAGTCTAATGGACAGTCTTCCTCACAATTAATCCTATGGCATGCTTTAATGATCAGGACAGCATATTTTGTGTGTGTGTGTGTTCCTTCTTGGGCCTTCTCAGCAGGGGCCACAAGCTCCCCCCCCCCCCAATTCTGGTGGAGGCCTGTTCAGAAGACATACATGCCAAACCCTGTTCTGGTGTGAACAGTCTGGATGGTATCTGACACATTCAGCACCAGAACCTGGGTATAATGTCCTTAACATGAAATTTTAAAAACTTACCTCTTGATTTTCCAGGAAGATCCTGAGCCCTCAGTACTTGCACGAGGGTGGCTGTCTGCACATGTGTCCCACTGAGCCACGCTGCGTGTCTGCTGCTGTTGCCAGTCACTTCTTCTGAGGTCAGAATGAGGCACCCAGCCATGTGATCATCACTGGGTGCCTCGTTCTGACTATAGAATCAAGTGACCCACGGCACTGGTGGATGTGCCAGGCAGCTCAATGGGATATGTGTGCAGACAGATGCCCTAGCACAGGAACGGAAGACCAGGTAATGGAGGTCAGAACAGCTCTGAGGGACAAGATGCTCTGAGCTGCCTCCAGTGTATCTGGGCCAGTGCAGGCAAATCCTTAGTAGTTATGTTTTAAATTACTGATTACTGAATTTAATTACTGTTTATACTCGACTATAAGTCGACTTCATGTATAAATCGAGTGCAGGTTTTGGGACTAAAATTATGGATTTTGCCATGATCCGTGGATAAGTCAAGGGTAAAACTTGGAGGCTCTTTCAGTGTGTGTATGTGTGCAAGAGAGACTTTAATTGGGGCTGTTTGTAGCATTGGTTTCAGCCGGCCAGGGCAGGCAGGAGAGGGTTTATGTTTGTTTATTTAAAAGCAATTAATTACTCAGGACTCTTTCTGCTTGGATCAAGACTAAGAAACTATCTTCCACAGCATGGGGAAATCTGAAAGAGCTGTTATCTTGTATTATTGATATTGTTGTTGTTGTTGTTGGGCATTGTGTGACTATTATTTGTTATTTGATGTTTTTAATTTGTTGCCTGCCTTACTTTATTGAACTCTTTCCTGTATTGTTATGTATTATTTATATGTATTATGCTATTATTTCGTAGAATGTACACCATAGGCAGGTTTACTTTTATCTATTTTATTGTTTGTATGTACAGCACTGTGTAAATCTACAGTGATGTATAAATAAAGCATAATAATAATAATAATAATAATAATAATAATAATAATATACTGACCCTTGAATAAGTTGACCTGGGATATTGGGCATAAATTTTTAGACTTATAGACAAGTATATACAGTATTTGATTCTTAATTAATGATTATTGGTCAAGCCTGAAAGCTGAAGGAGGCCGAAAGGGCAAGTATCAATATTATAATAAAGGAAAAACAATTAGTAGTTTATAAACCAATCATACAGTTAGCCCTCCACATTCACAGCTTTGACATTTGCGGATTTGATTATTTGCGCTTTTGAGTAATATGTTCTCTCCAGGAATCTCTGAGTCCTTCAGCGCATCTAGGAATCTCTAGGTCCTTCAGCGCAACTCTGCCAGAACTGACTAGAGTGGCACTGGAGAACCTAGAACTTCTTAGAGAAAATACTTCTCTAGGCATTTGTAGGTCTTTCTGCATGATTTTATTATTAACTTCTGGGAGATGCTGACCATACATTTGCACTGTAGGACCTGGAAATTAATAGAGAGGTGTTTTCCACATTATGTGAATCCTTCACCCCTAACCCCAGTGAATGTGTAGGGCCAATTTAAAACAGAAATTCAGGTGTATTCATGAAAACTGATTTTTTCCCAATAGAATATGAATTCTCAAAAGTGTCCTTAATCTGAAAAAGCAAACAAAGCTATATTGGTGCATAAGAAAAATCCATAATCCAAAGTAGAGTAAGCTTTTATTAAGCCAATGAAAATGAGAAAAACAATTGAAATAGAAGATTCTCCAATTTGTTTTAATCAGGCTGTGGAAAAAAGTAGGGTGGGAGTAGAAGGAGAAAAATGCTGGATGAAGCTGAAGCCATGGAGTTTGCCTTTAGTCACATGCTGAGACTGGGAGGGAGTAGCACACAATAACAGAATAACTAAGCTCTACTAAATGCCATTCAGGTTGAATCTGTAACTGCCCTAGCACTGCTGGAAGAAAGGCACATGGTCACATGGTTGGTTCACCAAGACTTGCCATCTTTACATGAAAGACAGATTTGTTGGAAGAGGGGAGGCAGAAGTAAATATCCAGACATTTTTAACATGTTCTGTACAGTAACTCTTGAATGAATAAAATTAAAATCCAATGTGCAAAACTTGGATCAGGGCACATTTTAAAAGAGAAGTTAAGATTATGGCAATGTGGTTTCTTTAAAACCAGTTATAAAAAGCACTTGCAGATTAATCATTTTAAAAACATTTCCAGTATAAATTAACCATTTTCCAAAGACAATATAAAGTGTAGGGGGCTCGCAGCAATTAGCCTGAGAAACCTAATTCACTGTTTATTGCTCTTCATAATGTATCCAGATACTGCCTTATGTCCTTCCTCTAGACAATTCACATATTTTTACAGGAATTAGGATAGAATATCTGGTTTAGCATATATGGCACTGTGTGATACAAGCTATTACTACTCCCATTGGTAGTTGTGGTAATGACTAGAACTTGGTAAATAAATGTCTTTCAAATAGCACTAATTGTTATTTGCACATACTGTACTATATAAATCCCTTTTTATTGCTTCCATTAGAAAATGAAGAGTATAGCTTATATGTGCTGATGTGAAATACTATTTTTTACTTTTCAAATATATAAATGGTTTTTGTAATAAGTCCAGTATTGCAGATTTTGTGCCACCCTTGGAATTTATACAAGATTTGGCTGCCCAAATGGGTATACTTCAATGACTGAATGGCACAATTAACTCAAATGGCTCCAAAATAATCTTTGGCTATTCTTTGCAAGACAACAGGTCAGCAACAAGCTTACCTTATGTTGTATGTTGTAGATGGATAGCCTTTAGAACCTCGGGCTTTCTTTTCTAGACGTTAAAAGAAAGAGAAGTAAACAAGCAAGCTAATGCAACACCCACAAACTAAATACCACCACAACTGTCATACAAGCACGTCTTTGTTTCCTCTTAGGCAAGTCAGCTGATAGTGAAAATGTACCAGAAAGGAAGCCACATGCTCAGTACAAAGGGGTCAATTGAAAGGGACTAGATTCATAAGTATTTCCCAATCAAACATGTCCTGATGAAAGTTTATACTGTATCCTATACAATAGGCAAAGCCAGCTTTTTTCTCATTTTCTTTTTTCCTTAGGTGATCACATCTCTGTCCATCCTTCCCACCCTTTGACATTTCTAAAGCAAATTTCCAATTACTTTTTGCATCATTTTAACAAAACCCACTGGGTGATCCTGGCCAAGTCACACTTTCTCAGCCCCAGAAAAAAGAGACTTGTGGTGGTTTTAGGGTCACCATAAATTGGAAACAACTTGAAGGTGCAAGACAACAACAATAGCAACAAACAATGATTGTTTACTATTTAAAATGGTAGATTTCCTTATAGCTAGTTAATAAAAATACCCACCAAAAGTACAAACATCCTCCTAAACTACAACTACCTCCAAAATTACAAACATAAGCAAAAAATATATTAAGAAAAAAAATCAGTTGCATTAGGCAATAAAAAGAGGCCACAACAGGTTCCCACATAGTTTTCAAAGGGCATAACAGAGGAAATGACTTGAAGGCACACAACAAAAACAACTATTTATTTTATTTTAAAAGTATGTGAGCCAGCATGGTGTAGTAGGTTAAAGTGATGGACTAGGATACTGGGAGAACAGGGTTCGAATTCCCGCTTGTCCTTAGAAACCTACTGGGTGACTTTGGCCAAGTCACACTCTCTCAGCCTCAGACGAAGGCAATGAAAACCCCCTCTGAAGAAAGTTGCTAAGAAAACCCTGTGATAGGTTTATCTTGATTACCACAAGTCAGAAATGACTTGAAGGCATACAATGATGGCATATAAAAAAGGGTGACGAAACACTAGGGTTATATGTATATAACCCAGGAAGGTAGGCTATCAGCAGAGGCCTTCCTTCTTTTTAAAGCAGAGCTGGCATTCTAATGAGATTATAGGGTGACTTCACCATCAACAACGTGCTTTTAGTGCTGGACTATGACTCTGAAGGGCAATGATTCAAATCCCGGTTTGGCCATGGAAACCCACTGGGTGATCTTGTGTGTGCAACACTCTCTCAGCCTCATAAGATGGCAATGGCAAACCCCCTCTGACCAGATGTCAAAAGAGGACAAGACACCGTAAAATGTATTGCAGTCAAGAAAAATGTAGGACGTGACAAAACAAAGGCTAAAAACACCACCATAAATGTAAACTCATGCTTCTCAGTCACGCTCAAAATGGTGGACATTCTGGAATGAGGCTTAGACAAATTCTCTCCTCCTGGGACAGAAAAAGGTTGAAATGTTTGCCATGTCCTGGAAAAAGGGGGACAGCTGGTCACCCTGCCTCTGAAGAAATGTACCAAAAAAGATCCGCTGCCTGAGGGTTGCTATAAGTCGGAAATTAAAACAACTTGAAGGCAAATGTCAATAACACCATCGACACATTCTATGGAGTCTTCCGTGAATGTAGGCCTCAGAGGCTGCTGGGCTGAGGAAGGCAGGACATAAATAAATAAAATAATAATATTATTAATAATACCTAAAAAGAACAGCAAGGCAATGGGGCCTCCTTTCCTCAGAGAAGCTTCAAGCTGAGAGAAAGAGGTTCAACCAGCCCTGCTTGAGCTGCCTCTCTACTCCAGAGACCAGAACTCTCAGGGAAACTTATTTGTATGCTATTGCTAACTTTACTAGTCCTCCAGCTGAAACTGGGAATAAAGCTAGGACTTAAAGAACTGCCGAGATGGGTTTTTTAGGCTGCGTCCACATTGCTGAAGTAATCGGGTTTGACACCGAAGCTCTGGTGCGACAACAAACAACCATTCCCAGAATTCCATAGCCTTGAGCCATGGCAGTTAAAGCGGTGTCAAACCCGATTATATCAGCAGTGTGGATACAGCATTAATCTCATTTTAAAGACATTTCTTTTGTGTTCAGGCTGTTTGAAATTTCCCTCTCTCACACACACACCTTGGCATGGGTTCTCAAAGAATATCTGACAGAAGCAATTAATATATATATATATATATATATATAATCTTTGTAATCCCTTCCTTCATCACAACCAATACATTGTAAAGCGAACATATGTAGAAGGAAAGCTCCAAAGAAACTAATGGGGCCTGTGTGTGTTGTTGTGTCCCTTCAAGTGGTTTGTTTCTGATTTATGGCGGCCCTATCCTGGGGTTTTCTTAGCAAGATATTTTCAGGGGAGGTTTGCCATTGCTTTCCCTTGAGGCTGAGCACATGTGGCTTGCCCAATGTCACTCAGTGGGTTTCACAAGACCAAGCAGGAATCGAACTCTGGTCTCCAAATTGCTCAAACCATTGCACCACACTCGTTCTACAATGGGGCCTCCATGGAATTAGGCAGGTCTAGGATTATTGTCATATGATATCTTAACATTTTAACAGAGGAAGAATTTCTTTGTTTTATTTTAAAGCCCTTCACTCCAGGATTTGTAGTTTTCTCACATGAGTTATTCCCCCCCCCCCCGGCCCCAGATAACATCAGTAGATGACATATAACTAAAGAGCAGGGGGGAGGACACAAGTAATTGTTTATTTGTTTAATTATTATATTTATTTTCATTTTTTCCCTAAAATTGGAACGTAAAGCAGCTTACAAATTAAAACTGTGCAATTAAAATCATACAACAGGGTACATTAAAATAGAATTAATCGAAGCACAATATTTAAACATCACTCGCTAGTAAAATGTGGGCTAGAAAAGCACCTGTTAAATAGATTTGTAACTGGTTGACCAGCTGAACCCAAAGGATGCTCAGCAATGGCTCTTCTTCATCTTGGATAGAAGTGACCAGAGGGGTACCACATGGTCCTGTCCTGGGCCTAGTGCTATTCAGCATCTTTATCAATTACTTGGATGAAGGAATAAAAAGCATGCTTCTCAAATTTGCAGATGACACCAAATTAGGAAGAGTAGCTAATTCCCTAGAGGACAGGATCAAAATTCAAAATGACCTTAATAGATTAGAAAGCTGGGCCAATGCTAATAAAATGAATTTCAACAGAGAGAAATGTAAGGTCCTGCACTCAGGGCAAACAGTGTTTAGATCAAGGGAAGTAATAGTGCCACTCTACTCTGCATTGGTCAGACCTCACCTGGAATACTGTGTCCAGTTCTGGGCATCACAATTCAAAAAGGATGTTGATAAATTGGAGTGTGTCCAGAGGAGGGTGACCAAAATGGTGAAGGGTCTGGAAACCATGCCCTATGAGGAACAACTTAGGGAGCTTGGTATGTTTAGCTTGGAGAAGAGAAGGTTAAGGGGTGATATGATATGATAGCCCTCTTTAAGTATTTGAAGAGGTGTCATATTGAGGATAGAGCAACCTTGTTTTCTGTTGCTCCAGAGAGTAGGACCCTGAATAATGGATGACAGCTACAGGAAAAGATTCCACCTAAACATTAGGAGGAATGTCCCAACAGTAAGAGCTGTTTGACAGTGTGCAACACACTCCCTTGGTGTGTGGTGGAGTCTCCTTCTTTGATTGTGTCTTCCTGCATGGCAGGGAGATGGACTGGATGGCCCTTGTGGTCTCTTCCAACTCTATTATTATGTTATAATTAAAAATAATAAAATAACTATCTAATTAAAAATAATAATAATTATAAGCTGTTCTGAGAGACTTTGTGGCTGAAGAGCGGGGTATAAATACTATAAATAAATAAATAAATATGATTCTATGATTCATTAATTGACTGTTAAAATAATACTTTCCACTCCAAGCAAACATGATAATTCTATAAATAGTTCCCACTTCCTATTGCACACTTCTGAGGGTAAAAAAAATGTCTGGAAATCCTGATTAGGGGGTCTTGAAACATAGTGAGGAAATTTAACATTGACTTTGACCATGTGCCAGCAGCTGAAAGCCAAAAATAGGGCTTTACATGTGGTGTAGTGGTTTGAGCCTTGGACTGTAACTCTGGACTCCAGGGTTCGAATCCCGGCTAGGCCATGAAACCCATTGGGTGACCTTGGGCAAGTCACACTCTCTCATCCTCATGAGAAGGCAATGGCAAAACCCCTCTGATGAGACTTGCCAAGAAAACCCCATGATAGGTTCAGTTCACCTTCAGATCACTATAAGTCGGAAAATACTTGAAGGGACACAACAACAACAAAAATAGGCTTCCTTGCAGCACTTTCCTAGGAGGTTGTTGCCAAAAGTCACTCAAACAAGAATCAAGAGTATACAGACACACAAACCACACATTTGTCAGCAGAAATGGGAAGCTCAGACTTCCTCCTTCACAATCCTTATATTACAAAATAGCATAAAGGAGGTTAAAGAACCGTGAATCTTGGTCACAACAGCATGTACCTAAACCTACTCTCTCTCTCTTTTTAAAATCTTGAAATGAGAAAGTACAGTAGGGTGATATTCTAGCCTTTTCTTTTTATTTTTTTTAAATCAAGATCCTAGAATATTGTTTGTATTTGTCAGCATGGCTGAGTTCCCAGGGAGGTTTTGCTGCAAGGTCATGGAGAAAAGTCTAGAGGTTCTTCATAAAGGCATATAAGGCAAAGGAATAGTGTCCAGTGCACATCTGAAAGGTACTATGAATAAAATAAGCCCTATAGATGGGTAGCAAAATTAACTTTGCAATATTATTTTGAACCTATGTAACCTAATTTAAAAACCAAATCAAAGTGGCTAACTTAGTATACCATTTTGTGATTTCAAATAATGTTTTCACTGCATTAAAGTATAGGAAGCTCCCTTATACCAAGTAGGATTAGTGATCCATCTAGCATTGCCATGGTGAAAGTGCAGACCATGGGCTAGACTCACTGTAAAGATACACACCACAATTTGTGATGCAGGATTTGAATGTTTGCATCTGAATGTTTGCATCAGATGTTTGCATCTGAAATGTTCTCAGGGTGTCCAGAAGCATGGCTCCAAACAAAATACAGTGGTCCCCCGGTTTACTAAATTAATTTGTTCCAGCACCCCTTTCTTAAACCGAAAAGTTTGTAAACCAGGGCCCCTTAAACCAGCCCCTGCACCATTTGAATTTCCCGCCGCTTTCTTTTCATAAACCGGGGAATTTTCCGTAAACCGGGGCCGTTTTTCCGGCCCCGGCTCTTTCATAGACCAGGGTTTTCGTAGGCCGGGGTATTCGTAAACTGGGGGACCACTGTAGCTCTTTCTGTTATTTAACTCTTAATGCTCCCTATTTTTCAATGCAAACCTTCATCAAATTCCTACCCAGAATTATAAATTTCTAGAGTTCACAGTGGGATACGTGTCCTCAGTCTGGTACATATTTGGGGCTGCTCCTGCGTAAACTTCAGAATACAGAATGCAAGCCAAGTTTGCAGTCAACAATAAGGAGTCTTCTCCCCCCCTCCCCATTATCAATTTTTCCAGAATTCCTTCTTCTAGTACATACATTTTAATGACAAAAAACCAAAAAAAATCATTTTTTTTTTAAAAAAAATCTGGCAACACTAGATTCTGCTGCCTTCTCCAAAATTTTAAGACTGCTTTAAAATAATTTTTCTTAAAAAAAAAAAAAAGACAGTTGGATGGGTGTGTTAAATACCTCTTCCAGGTATCTTATAAAGCCATATAAAAGTAGAGTCTGGAGATGCCCTCTTTAAAAGCTTATGTCAGCTACATGCTTTCTCCAGTAAAGTAATGGTGCAAGATCATTTAATAAATATTTGCTAGACTTAACTACACCTTTGAAATCACACAAAATGGTTTTAAGACTAGTAAAGTAGTACACTGTGGGCCAGTCTCCACATTCCATCAGGTGGGTAGCCTGATGTGTGATTCTTAAATGGTAAAATAGGCATAAGAGCAACAATCAGGGACCCAGAAGGAATTTTCATGTCTTCTTCCCCTGCACTGAATTCAAATCAGAATTGCACCCCAGAGGCTACTACTTGACATAGTAAAGAGGCATTTAATCTAGTGGCAGCTTCTTTCCTGTTTTACAGTTGGAAAAGGGAGTTAAAAATACCCAGGGAGTCCTTGTCTTTCTCCCAAAGTAGGAAGAATCTTTACTGGAGCGCAGAGGATCAGAACAGAAAAGAGAGGAAGACGGACATGAACAAATCCTTTGCCTAGTATTTTCCTTGTTGTGCAGCAAAAATGCTATGAATGCAAAGAGTGATCCAAATCTGATCAAAGCAAATCTAAGTACAAAGGATTCAGTATATAAATTCCAACAGTAAACCTTGATTTTGCCATTTTATATATGGGACACCATTTCACTATGCCATTGTATTTAATGAGACTTGAGCATCTACGGATTTTGGTATCCACGGGGGAGCGGGGATACACCCCAGCGGATACAATGTGTGACAATGCTGTGGGCATTTCACTGCCTAGTAAATAAAAATGCCAATTTCCCCATTTGAACAATATAGAAATGTTAAAGCATTATCGGTGGTTCCCAGGTACTTCAGCTCTCAGAATTCCTGATGGCTGGCCAAGCTGGCTGGAGCTTCCGGGAGTTGAAGTTCAGAACATTTGGAGGGCCAAAGTTTGGGAACCACTGCACTGTATGAATATAGACCATGTGAAAGTATTCATTATCTTTTTTCAACTCCACTGAAACCATCAGCTTATACATACACACGTACACACACAGCGTAAAACAATGCAAGTGTTTCCTAGATTTTTGTGGGTTTTACAGGCTATGTAGAAGAGTTTATTCCTGACGTTTTGTCAGATTAACATATACATCACTTCCTCTTAACCAAGGGTCACACTGTATATACAGTGGTCCCCCGCCTTACGAATCCCCCGGGTTACGAAAACCCCGGGATCCGAAAGGCGGCGGACTGGCAATGTATCCCCCGGGATACGAAATATCTCCCGGGATACGAAGAGAAAAAAGCCGCGCGGCCCCTTTAAATGGCCGCGCGGTCCGTTTGAAATAGCGGTCCCCCAGGAAACGAAAGCTTGCGGGTTACGAAAGGTAATCCGGAACGGATTACCTTCGTAACCCGGGGGACCACTGTATACACTCATCCCTACATATTTGCGGCTTCGATATTTGCGGATCTGATTATTCACGGATTTGATTAATATGTTCTCTCTAGGAATATCTAGGTCCTCCAGTGCAACTCTATGGTCAACATTAACTAAAAGTTGCACTGAAAGACCTAGATTCCCAGAGAGAATACTCCATTTGTAGGCATTTGTAGCTCCTCCAGTGCAGTTCTATGGTCAGTCTCTGTTGGATGTTGACCACAGAGTTGCACTGGAGGACTTAAGAGATTCCTAGAGAATGTTATTTGTGGTTTCTCCATATTCACTGGGGTCTTGTGTCCCTAACCCTAGTGAATATGGAGGGACAAGTGTACTGCACTCACTTCCATGCCACCACCCTCTGAAGATGCCAGCCACAGATGCTGGTGAAACATCAGGAATAAACTCTTCCAGAACACGGCCACATAGACCAAAAAATCCACAGAAAACTACAGACGACAGCTGTGAAAGCCTTCACACAGTTCCTAGAGTTTCCTTACTAATATTTCTGATATTATTTCTGCATCGGTAAATTTCCTTGCTTCATGTTAAAATTTTATATACACACATATCTCTTTATACTAACACTGGGAGAGGAGATGAGTCAGAGCAAGCAGCTGTCCTCAACGCCTCTTTTTATTGCATAGTTTAGGCTGACAGGATGCCAGTGGGTGAATGTTGTATGAGTAGGGAGTAATTTAGGACAAATGGCTTACCAATGAAATCTGACCTGAGTTTGTAATTGAGGAGAGATGAAGGCACAGTATATACAGTGCTAAAAATATGAAAGGTAAGCTGGAGATAAAATAGGGGGCATCAACTTCCAACAATTTAAATTGTTTACTCTCTCATTACTACCTATCATGGAATGCCTTGAGTTCAAGAATAATGCAAGCGACTAGCTGGCTGTCATAACTGAACTCCCCCCGCAACCCACCCAGCAGACTATTGTCAAACTGACTGTACTTGCTCAGGTTATAAGCACACTGTGGCAGCATTTGAAAGGTCAAGTTCACTCACTGTGACAAAGTGACTTCTCTTTAAAGGGTCAGAGGGAGAGTGAACAGTGGATTAGACCATTTTCCGAAGCCTCTTTGTCTTTTCAGTCAACTGTAAGCTACACAGGTTGCACTGCGATCAAAAGAACACACATACCAGCCTTAGATGCATTAGCTGAATGTTGAAAAGTCTGTTTTCTCTCATGAAAATGAAGAGAATAATAGGGGGAAATGTTCATTACTGATATGCATCATATTGCTAGAAATGAATTATGGCTAAACTTTGCTATCTATCCATAGATTGATCATCTATTCTAAGTATATATTTTAAAAAAATCTTTTTATCAAATATATCATTATACCTTGAATTATTTTAAAATCCACAACTAAAATAGAAAATCCACAGTATCTATCAGGATCAACCAACATTCTGTGAAAGGCTGGACAAACCTTTGTAGTATTTCAGCTGGTCCCAATATAGTACTTAAATATAGATTTTTTTAAAAATAATTTTTATTTTATTTGTTTTCTCAAGGGTCAGGACAGTTATGTTTGAAATGAATGCACTCCTGACAACTGTGGATGCATATTCCACTGGAACTCTGTGGATCTATAAGTCTCAAGCGTTTGAATGCTTTTAAAGTCAAATCATTGTTTTAACTTGTAACCAGAATTTTATTCCTCCTTAGGCTAAAACTGGTGCACAATAATCTAAAAGTAGCCCCAGGAATGTCTGACAGGTTTTACAGCTCAAGTACTAAAGGCTACTGAAAGATCTAGAGGGATCAATGGGGCACATTCCTCCTGCCTTTGACTAAATGCTGCCATACCCACAGAGGACATGAAGTTTTCTGAACTCAGGGATCAGCTATTATGTATGGTCACTACTTACGGTTGTTAGTTGCCCACTCAATCAAATAACTGGAAAGATTAGATTCACTAGGATTCACCTCTAAGAAATATAATTTGAGCCAGGATGTAAGAATTATATAAGCAGTCTTCATAGATGTATGTATATCAAAATAAGTATATATTCATATCTAAACAGTCAAAAAGGTCACTCAAGTTGACTAGCAAACTGCCCATCATGTTATCAAGGGTTTAAAAAAAGCTTTTCAAAGGACAAGCTACAGCACATCTCCTTGATGAAGGACAGGCTTTCAGCAGTTTTCTAAGAATTAAACATCTGCCACTCAGATATACAGAAGAAAATTACTACAGTGACATTTTAGAATAATGTTGGATTTGAGGGTCAAATTAATTACCTATCCTCTCAAAATCAGATATGCAGTTACCTACATAAAGTTCTGGTCTCCTTTTCTACAAGTGTGTGGTAGACAATGAAGATTTTGAAAATACGTACACCAAGAGAAAAGAGTAAAGGCTGAAGTATATACATACAGTCAGTTGTCGATATCCACAGATTCTTTATCCATGGATTCAAGCATTCAATTTGAAAATATTAATATATATATATATATATATATATATTCCAAAAAGCCTATCTTGATTTTGTCATTTTATATATGGGGCATTATTTTTATATATGGGGCATCATTCAAGACCACGGTATTTAATTGGACTTGAACATCCAGTGATTTTGGTATACATGGGAGGTCCTGGAACCAAATCGCAGCAGCTACCAAAGGTCCGCTGTATTTTATTTTAAAATTCTTTGAGTTTAACAGGGGTGGGAATCATGCAGTCCTCCAGACTTTGTGCTGTAGGTCCCAGCAACCCTAGGCAGCCTAACCAATAGTAAGGAACAGTCTATCAATAGCTGAAGAGCTACATGAATGCTAGACTTGGTCTATACTCTTAGTGTTTCATTAGCAGATTGTTAGGGCATTTGTTGCAGTTGCACTAACACTTGAAAAATAGTCCCCTTAACAGAGTCTGCCCTGCAACTGGAACAGTATCTGAAATGCTAAAACACAGCACCCTCCCCATAGCCCATTCCTTTCCCTTTAAAGTAATTAATAAACATTCCATGCCCCCAGACCAACCGTCTAAAAATAGTTCTCTTGACAACATAGAGATGTCAAATTTAAGCAGCAGGATGCTGAAGCGTCTCACGATGCATAGCAGGACTACTCTAATGTTGCAGCCTGGTAATTCGGGAATTCATAGCTGATAAATGGACAGACCTGTCACATTTATCTCCAGTAAGGACTGAAGTGCCAAGGCTTTTATTATTAGAGAGCTTTTCACCTGGATGCTGCATAGTTGTCCACAGTATGAATACCATGATGACAGAAATACAGACCAGCTGTTTCTTTTTTTAAAAAAAATGCTCTTCAGGTACTGTTTAGCACATATGACATAGCTATAAAATGTCTAAACATCCTCACACTCCTTTATCTACCAGGACAATCTATGGGCACTTCACATTTTAGTATGCACATGTTATCACAACCATACTATGAGAGGCAAAACAAAGTTAATGTGAAGACTTCATGCTTTTTCAGTGATATCTACTTTTTGCAAAGCGATCATTTATCACTGCATATATAGTGTGGGCAATAAAGAATGTGAAGTGCTGTTGATAATCAAGTTTGGAAAGAAACTCATTGATTGCTTTAATGTCATAAAACTATCCGCCAAATTAACTTCTATGAATTGTAAATCTGAAAATGTATGCAAGGATGCATGTTTTGTTAGCATCAACCCTATACCCTTTGCTGGATATGGGGATTCAGAATTAATGTCGTGTCAAGACATTTTTGAGGTGTCACAATGACTAGCAAATTACATGTTTAAGGAGCCCAGACCACATGAAATCTGCATGGTACTAAAATACAAACTAAATTGGTTTGCTCATCACTCCTTCGTCCCTTGTATTTCCTCTCACAACGGAGAGTCCCATCGCAAAAGACCTTCCACGTCATCTATGTTGTGTCCCTATTCATCCTTCCTGTCAAATTATCCAAGGACTGTCTGAAATCCAATCAATGTTTTATCACCCCAGAGTTAAAAGAGATCAGCCAATCCATCCCCTTCCATGGGAAGATCATCAAGGCCTTTGTTACACTGTATGGTAACATCAAATACTCACTGAGGATATGAAGTAGGATATAAATACTCACCCCAGCCATAGCCATTTTGCTCACAGACAATGTGTGTGCACAAAGGGTCCCCCTTATTCTCTCTGTGTAGTCCTCAGATGCCATCTGAGCCATTCTTTGTTTTCCATGGCCCCCTCTTCAAGACTGGTAATTATCACCCTCTTTAAATCCTGATTCCTCACTATCTATCCTTCCATGTTTTTCTTTCTGTCAGCCTTGTATGGTTCTTTAGGTTGAACTGGTTTGATATGTTTGTGTGCACCCTTGCACATCTAAATAAAAACCCCTTTTACAGTATTTATTGAACCTGGAGTCTCTCTGCAGTTAGTACTGGTGTACACAGATGAAAAGATCCCCAACATTACCCTTCTCTTGCAGGCCTCCTTTTGAGCCGTAATTCCCCCAAATTTCAAGGAGACACTGATACCCCACTTTTTAGGGTAACAGTTTGAAACTACTTAATATTTAGAAGGAATTTCTGGATGTTTGTTGTGTGAGACTGTTAGTTACTTTTTAGTTTTTAGTTTTTAAGTTACCATAGAACTCTTTGTAATGTTTTGTCTTGCCAATAATGTGAGAGTTGCACAAGAAAACAACATTTAAAATAAATGTTTTTATCTTAACACTTGACATTGTTATTCCTAGTGGCTACAAGTCAAACATTTGCAGAGCTCTTATACTCCCCCAAATCCTGATGCTTATGCATTGTGAGATTTACTGAATTAAGGCCAGTATAAAGATGAAAATAATGCTTTTTAAGTAGTTCTGACTCAGAAGAACACTTTAATGCAAAGCTAATTACTTGAGTCATATGACTTTAGTTACAAACAGCAGCAGCACATGTGATAAAACCATTCCTAGAATACACTACTTCAGAATACAGGTGCAGTATACTATTACTGAATGTTTTTCCAAATTAAAAGGAGTTCCTTGTTGGCATTTCTTCCTATGGTGCTGACATTTCAATTTACATTGAATTTAAAAACAAACATGAAAACCATCAAACAAAAGCAATTGCTTGGAATGGTACAATTTAAAATGGTTTTATCACATGATCTTGGGTTGAATCCAGATTATCGGGTACAAAACTAGCTTACCAAAATGGGACATCACTACCTCTCCTCTCTACAGCAGACACTTAAAAATGCAATAGTGAGTGTTGTAGGACAATGTTGGTGAAATAAACTATGCTGCACAGAGGATCACTTAAAACTGGGAAGCAGGATCTCTCTCCTCGAGTAAAGCTCTTTTGCCTGCAGAGAGGAGGTGTTAAATTCATTCCCCACTGTTTGTGAAGACATATATTTAGCAATTTTTATCACTCATAGCTTATCTATGTAACAGATTTAGAAAAATACTGGATAAGTTTTTATAGTACAAGAAAAAGATACAAATTAATAGATTAAAACTGTTTTACTAAATACATCATATACATATAAAAATATAAAATGAAATTTCACATACAGTCTTTTGTTTACAACCATGTTAATGGTTCACTTCATACATTTACTTGTTACTTGCTATGAAGAAATGATACTTCAAGAATCCTTAACATTTAGACATCTGGCCCACTTAACAAGTTAGTGGATACAGACAGCACTGGTCACTGTTGCATAGCAATTTTAACATATACTCATTTTTCAGACTTTTGCTTGAAAGACCAATGTTCATTTTTCAGCAGGTTCTTCCATTTCACTGTCTTCACTATCACTATCTCTTCCTGGATGCTCAGGCATTTTCCGATGTTCCTCCTCCTCTTCTGTGTTTTGTTTCTCTTCCAAAACTTTCTCTTCCACCATTTCTACTGGGGTGCTTTTGATTTCATTTTCTGTTTCCATTTCAGCTTCCCTGTCTGGAACTATCTCACTTACTTGAGAGTGAGGTGTTTCATTTTCTTCAACCAATGCCGGAGGGGGCAATAAATCCTGCTAAAAAGAAAAATATCAGAACATTCTATGAACATGTTTGGGGATTTATTCAAGAACAGACTTGCACTTGTCAAACTCAGCAAGTTAAGCATATTAAATCAAAAACTTCAAAACTAAATGTATTTGCCTGTAAAATCAGAGGCCTAAATCTAATCCCAACTAGAGAAAACTCATTGAATTAACTGCTGAAGGGTAAGTCAACACTTAAGTATAGGATTTCATTGATCCAGCGGGTCTACTGTAGTGAGACTAGCACCTGGAGTGAGATTAAGATGCTTCTTATAAAGAATTCCCTGCACAGCATTGATACAGCAGGCCCTTGGTATCCGCTGGTGCTTGGTTCCAGGACTCCCTGTGGATAGAAAGGTCCATGGATGCTCAAGTCCCATTTAATGCAATGGCATAGTAAATTGGGTCATATAAAATGGCAAAATCAAGGTTTGCTTTATGGAATCTATATCTATATCTATATGGATATTTTCAAGTCGTGGATGGTTGATTCTGTGGATAAAGAATCCAAAGACAGGAAGGCTGACTATACTAATTTGATGATAACCTCAGTAATTTCTGGAGGGATTCTATAATTGGAAGACTGCCAATAATTTAAAGGACTGTTGAAAAGTTAAATGCTTAAAGAAAACACTGTGACTTATCAAACACTATTTTTTAAAATTCATTTTGAATTTTGGATGATATATAAACCATGAATTACCACACATTTTTTAAAAGACTCATATAATTATCATAGTACTTTTGAAAACATAATGTTTGGTCTGAGGATTAACCCTACTGACCGCAGAATCCCTGTGTTGACAGCACAATCCCACAGCACAATCCTACTGCTGAGAAGTCCCTTAAATTCAACAGGACTTGTTTTCAGGTAAACATTCCCATGACCGAGGTAAACATTCCCATGTTTTTCTTGCAGGGGTATCACTATAAATCTCTTCAGATGCTCAATTGTCCCTGCAATTCTATCTGCTGAGACTAGGGGAAATGTTTTCACACTTCCTCTTTCTTTTCTTTTTATTGTATGCAGAATTTGTGACTCAGCAACCTCTACGTTTCTTGACTTTCATGCTAAGGGAAAGCAGCATGGGAAAGGTGGGAGGATCACAGAACAGATTCCATGCCTGCAGCTCTTGGGAGGAAAGTTCATAAAATTCAAACAGACTCCTTGAAGAATATCTTGGGGGGGGGGGGGGGGGAAGGGTTAAATAACTTTATTGCGTTCACTGATTTAAGATAAAAACAGTCTCTCTCAGCAACTTTATATGCCCTCTTCCCACTTTCCTCCTCCTTATGCTGAAAAGGATATAGCCTCATTGGTTTTGATACCGGTGGCTCCCTCACCCACCCTGCTGCCATTGCATCTTCCGAACATGCTCTTTCACACTGGCATTCAAGCATGGAATAAAGATTCTCTCTATTAGGTCATGTTTAAGCCACACATAGAAATCAGCCAACTGGGAGAAAGAAACTCACATTTTGAAATTACCCCATCTAGAACTTGTGATCTGTGCCAAAATGATTTTTTTTGGGAGACTAATTACAGATATTCAGAAAATCTGAACTTCTCAAATTAGGGATTCCTTTGTCCTTGGCATAATATAGATCTAATGCTTCCGGATACAAACTAGGGCTCCTTCTGTGATGCAGCTGGTACAATTTTTATCCATGCATGATTACTGTCATTCAGTTCTTTTTGTAACCCTTGACTAATATCAGGCTAAAAATAACATTTTAAAGAATACCATGGAGAAAACACACCAAATAATTTACTGCAAGCCTATGGAACTATACATGTATTTGAACTCACAAAAGTACTCAGTCAGTGACTATTGTTAGTGTTTAAGTGTAAAATGGATAAGGAGCCATCTTTTCAGAATAATCAATAACTGGTGTACCGACTCATTTTAACAAGTCTGTTTTAACAGAATCTAGAATCCACTTGCAGCAACAAATCAATAAAATAAGGGATGAAACAAATAGTTGGAAAACAAATTGGGGCCGCGGCAACCACATGCTGTGGCCCAAGTCTGCCTTGAAGCTGGCCAAAAAAGGAGCAGCAAAGATCCAGTACATTTTTGCTTGGGGAAAGGCTGGCTTTTTCTGCTCCACCATGGCCCCATGTCGGCTTCATGATGTGTAAACGCGATGTGTAAACGCCCCACTGCCACTGCTCCTCTTCCAACAAAACAGCAGAAGGTATTAGGAAACTTTTGTTTCCATTTTTGATTAATCACATCTTAGTATAAGTATGTGGTAGGCAACTTTGGGATTGAAATAATTATGATGATGGTGTGAGTAAATTTATTTATATCCCGCCTTTTCTTACAAAACCAGAACTCAGGGTAAGTACAGGTTGCTTACCTGTAACTGTGTTTCTTCGAGTGGTCATCTGTGCCCTCACACAATAGGGTTTGCGCCTGCGCAGAAGCTCCATTCGGAATGCTGAAAAGCTGAGCAGATTGGCGGGAGCCCCGCCCCTCCCATTCCCTGAGCATGCCCAATCCCGCCAATCTAGCTCCTCCTTCAGTTCAAGTCCGCCGCAAATAGGCAGGGACCTGACCGAGGGGAGGTAGGGCGGGATTTGTGTGAGGGCACAGATGACCACTCGAAGAAACACAGTTACAGGTAAGCAACCTGTACTTCTTCTTCGTGGTCTCTATGCCTCACACAATAGGGTGACTAAAAAGCTTACCTATGGAGGTGGGAAGGTCACTGCAAGATCGATGAAAGGACAGCACGACCAAAACTGGCATCCCTCCGGGACCTGCAGTCCAGCCGGTAATGCTTCACAAACGTGGAAGGTTGAGACCACGTGGCCGCCTTGCAAACCTCTGGCAGTGGAACACCTCTGAGGAAGGCAGCAGATGAAGCTGTAGCCCTGGTGGAATGGGCACGAACACCAACTGGGAGAGGGCGCTTAGCCAGTTCATAAGCCAGAAAAATGGTTTGAGAAATCCACTTTGCAAACCGCTGTGATGGAACTGGGTTGCCTTTCCTGGCACCACCATAACAAATAAACAATTTATTGGATAATCTGAACTCTTGAGAACGCTGAACATAAAATGCCAAAGCACGGCGAACATCCAGGGTGTGCATAGTCTTTTCCAGAGGCGAAGAAGGATCTGGATAAAAATTAGGAAGCACAATCTCCTGGGAGAGGTGAAACGGAGAAACCACTTTAGGGAGGAAGGAAATGTCCGGTCTGAGGACCACCTTGTCCCTATGAAAAGTCAAGTAAGGCTCATCTGAGCGTAGGGCCGTCAGTTAAGAAGCACATCTGGCTGAAGTTATGGCCACAAGAAAAGACACTTTGAGTGTCAGTAGTCTCAAGGAAGCAGAGCCTAAAGGCTCAAATGGAGGTCTCGTAAGCTGTGTAAGCACTAGAGAGAGAGACCAGGCCGGAGCCAGTGGTGGCAACGGTGGATAAAGGTGATGTAGTCCCCTGAAGAACCTCTTTAACGTGGGTGACGTGAAAAGGCGAGCTGATCGTGAGCCGGGTGGTTGGTTAGCTACAATAGCCGACAAGTAGACCTTGAGGGAAGAGAAGGCCAGGCCTTGATCCCTGAGGTGTAGCAGAAAATGCAAGACAGTAGTAAGGCTCACGGGCGAGGAAGGTTCAGACCTAGCCTCCGCGAAGGCACAGAAACGCTTCCACTTATATGCATAGGATCTCTTGGTGGAGTCCTTCCTCGAGGCAGACAGAACCCTGAGCAAATCAGGAGACTCTATGGCTGGATCCTCCACGCCGTCATCCGTAGATTGACCAAGTCCGGGTGTAGGACCGCTCCATTGGAGTGGGACAAAAGGTCCGGCCATTTCGGCAGGTGAAAGTATTGGCCTCTGGCCAAATGAAGAAGAGGAGTGAACCAGGGTTGTCTGGGCCAGAACGGAGTGAACAGTATGGCGTTGGACCGGTCCCTGGCCATCTTGGCCACCGTCCTGGAGATCAGAGGAAAGGGGGGAAATGCATACAGGAGATCTCGACTCCAACTGCAAAGGAAGGCGTCCCCCAAGGAGCCTCGTCCTTTGCCCGCTCTGGTGTAGAATGCCTGGCACTGGGCGTTCTCCGGGGTGGCAAACAGGTCCACTGAAGGAAATCCCCAACGAGACGTCAGGAGATTGAAGGCTGGGCTCGACAGAGTCCATTCGTGCTGCAGCACCTTGTCCCTGCTGAGGGAGTCTGCCAGCACATTGTCCTTCCCTGCCAAGTGAATGGCCAATGGGTGAATGGATCGGTGGTGGCACCACGTCCACAGCTGTTGGGAGAGACGCAAGAGGACTGGAGAGTGAGTTCCTCCTTGCTTGTTGATGTACCAGAGAGTGGTTGTGTTGTCTGATACTACCTGCACAACTCTGTGGAGGAGATGATTTTCGAATGCCCTGAAGGCTTTGATGACTGCCAACAGTTCCAAGGCATTTATGTGCAGTTCTGCCTCCTATGCAGACCACTGTCCCTGCACACACAAGCCGTTGAGATGTGCGCCCCATCCTGACATGGACGCGTCTGTAGTGACCATCCTGGAAGGTTCTGGCGTTTGGAAGGGCATCCCCTTGAGGATGTTGGAGGGAGACATCCACCACTTGAGAGAGTCTCTGACATGAGGTGGCAACGAGAGTCTCTTGGACGGATTGTCCCTCAGGTGATCGAAGGAAGCCAGGAACCAAGCTTGGAGAGGCCTGAGCCTGAGACGAGCCAGGTAGGTCACCGCTGTGGTTGAGGCCAGGTGGCCTAGCAGTCTCTGAATGTCCTTTGCAGACGGACGGTGAGAGTAAAGGACGGAACGCAGCTGTTCCCAAAGGGCCTCCGCCCGTCTGGTGGGAAGGTAGGCTCGACCCATCACAGAGTCCAGGGACGTGCCTATATAGTTTATCACCCTCACAGGGTGGAGAACGGATTTTGGCAGGTTGACTTTGAGTCCCAAGTCTGCTAGCAGATCCAAAGTGTACTGGACGTCTTTGCGCAGTCGAGACTTGGAGGACGACACCAGAAGCCAGTCGTCGAGGTAAGGGAAAATCTTTATTCCTTGAAGACGAAGGTGAGAGATGACCACCGCCATGCACTTTGTAAACACTCGAGGAGCGGTGGAGAGGCCGAAAGGAAGAACGGTATATTGATAGAGATCTCCATCTATGGCGAAACGGAGATACTTCCAATGTTGAGGCCTGATGCTGATGTGGAAGTAAGCATCCTTTAGGTCTATGGATGCAAACCAGTCCCCTTGGTGCAGGAACGGCAAGATGGATTGGAGAGTCACCATCTTGAACTTGCGAATAGTGATGTATGAGTTGACGCCTCTCAAGTCCAAGATGGGACGTAGGCCTCCTCCTCTCTTCGGAACTGTGAAGTACCTGGAGTAGAAGCCTTGGTGTTTGTAGCATGGTGGAACACGTTGTATGGCTCCTTTGTCGAGAAGGGAGGAAATCTCCAGAAGAGGAGGAGAGGAGGGAGTGGAACAGAAAAACGCCATTTGGTGGAATATTTGAGAACTCTATGGCGTAGCCCAGGTGGATGATGGTAAGCACCCAGGAGTCCGTGGTGATCTTGGACCAGTTCTCGTAGAAATGGCGAAGTCTGGGAACTGAGGAAAGGGAGACTGGCAAACAAAAATTGGGTGTCGCCTCCAAGAGCCCGTCAAAAGTGCGACTTGGAGGATGGCTTTCTAGAAGGCTGTTGCTGCTGACGTTGCTGGCCTTGCCTTTGCTGTTGCTGCTGTTGCTGCTGCTGTTGAGGCTGTCTGTAAGGCCTCCTATTGTAAGGCTGGGTCCTATAAGTGGAGGACGGAGCCGAACGAGAGCGGGTGAAACCAGGGTCGTATGGCCTTTGGCGCCAGACACGACTGGATGAGGGCTTGCTAGGTGTCAGCCCAAGTCTCTTCCCGTTCAGACGAGCCTTGGCCATGGTGTCCAGGGATTCGCCGGTCTTGGCGGCGAATAGACCTTCACCATCGAAAGGAAGATCTTCAATTTTGGACTTAGCTTCCTCGGACAGAGAAGTAGACCTCAACCAGGCGAAACGGCGGAGTGCCACTGCACCGGCCATCACTTTCGCAGAACAGTCCACGACATGTCTAGCTGAGTGCACTTCCTGAGCAATGATGGAGTGTGCCTCAGCGTAGAATTCCTGAGCTGCCTCTTGTTGTGCCTGAGGCAGATAAGGAATGAAAGCAGCCACACGGTCCCACAAAAACTTCTGATAGCCGGCCATGCAACCTTGCATATTGGCGACCTTTGCTGCCAGCACTGCAGATGAATAGAAACGTCGACCAAAGATGTCCATCCTTCTGCCATCTTTGTCCACGGGGGCAGAATGAGACTTGCCTGTAGACTTACAAGTAGATTCCACCACCAGAGAGTTAGGAGCTGGGTGGGTGAACAGGAATGGCGCCGTATCCGACTGCACCCGATACAATGAGTCAAGCTTCTTAGAAGCAGGTGGCGTCGAGGCCGGCTTGGTCCAAGAGGCCACCATAATGTCCGAGAAAGAAGGCAAGAATGGAATGACCGCTGGTTGCTGGGGACGTACCACGAGGCCATCGATGGGGTCCCTGGGGGGCTGGGCCGTCTGCGCCGTATGGAGGCCTACCGCCCTTGCCATCCTGTCGACAATTCCAGTGAAGAGATGGAGGTCTTCGACAGGTGAACCCGGTGTCTGGTCCTCAACTTCCTCATTGGGAGAGGAAATGGCAGGCTGTGGGGAGTCAGGACGGTTGTCCGTCTCTCCTGTAGACTCCTCCGTAGACTGGGAGGCTGGCAACTGCGGATCCACATAGGGTTGTGTCGGTGCTGTAAGAAAGGTCGACGTCGAGGCGTCCGCGTAGCTGATCGGAGCGGAGACTATCAACGTCGAAGTAGTAGCGGTAGCTGAGGCCGAGACGGTCATAATGGCGCTCGATTCCGGAGGTTTCGACACCGTAGCTGTCGAGGCCGGCGGAGGTGATATGGCCCTGTATTCGGTCCGGGATCGAGAGGGAGAACGAGATCGAGATCGAGATCGTGAGAAGTCTCCGACATGGAGGTCACGGACATGGTACCGATCCCGGTACGAAGGAGAGTAGGAGCGGTAGGATGGATGACGCTCTCTCCAATATGATTCAGCCCGATGTCGCGCCAAAAAGGAGGCCGACGAGTGGGGCGAGTCGAAGTAGTGCTCCTCGAAGGGTTCCGGAGACTTCCGGGGTGGAGGAGATGGGAACCGCAGCCTGTAAATACGCTCCGAAGAGGCTAGGATTTCCTTCGGTGGAACAGAGGTCGGAGCCGAAATAGGCGAAACAGTAGAGACCGAGTCGAGACCGTCCCCGTAGGGGCAAGGACCTGGGTAGATGCAGGCTGAAATGCGGGTTCCAGAGTCTCCGGCGCCGAGTCTAGTACAGTGACCGGGGCCGGGACTGAGAGGTCAATGGCCGAAGGCTGTCTAAGGAAAGACATGGCCAGGTGTGCCTGGGCAGCCGCCGAGGCAACCGAAGTGAGGACCTCCTTATACTTATGCTTTTTTGCTTTCGGCTTCTCCAGCTTGATGGGGGGAGGCCGCTTCTTGTGCTCCCTGTGTTGCCCTTCGGGGCGAGACATAGTAGTCGTGGCCGAGGTCGACGCCGAGGAGGTTTCCGTCGGTGTCGAGGTCGCCGTCGCCGTCGCGGCCGGTCTTTTAATTTTCAGAATCCTCGGGAACTTCGAGATGGGAAGACGTCCTAAGGGGTCCGTGGACGGATCCGAGGAGTGGGAAACCGAGAGGGCCTTCTCCCACAAGTGGGCCTTGAGCCGGTCTGCTCGTTGGCAGAGCGTGGCGGGATTAAAAGCCTTGCAATGCTTGCATTTCTCCCGGATGTGGGAACTGCCTAAGCAGAAAATGCACTTCGAGTGTCCATCCACAACCGGGATTTTACCGCCACAGTCGGAACATTTCTTGAACGGGGCAGCCATAAGAGGCCGGTCCGATCGCGAGGGGCCCGTCCGGGCCAAAACCCTCGAATTCCGACAAAAAGGGGCAGCTCAAGGAAAAAACGGGAGAAAACGAAAAAAGAACAAAAAATAAAGTAAAATGAAGAAATAAAAAGAAAATAGACAGAGTCTAGCTACTCAGCTTTCGTTGCGATGAAGAGCACTCCGAAGGAGATGTTACTCTTGCGGCGGACGAAAGAGAACTGAAGGAGGAGCTAGATTGGCGGGATTGGGCATGCTCAGGGAATGGGAGGGGCGGGGCTCCCGCCAATCTGCTCAGCTTTCCAGCATTCCGAATGGAGCTTCTGCGCAGGCGCAAACCCTATTGTGTGAGGCACAGAGACCACGAAGAAGAACCTAAAAATTCAAGCAATACTAAACTAGAAAGGTCTTTGGTCCCTAGGGTTTGGGGCTGTTAAGTGGTTCAGAATATCAGAGAAAACACTGTGCAATTTCCATAGGTGGGGGTGCATGGACTGCAGGCTGCACTCTGCCCACCCTGGAGTTATTTAGTCTAGAATCCTACTTCCCATATTAGCCAACCAGATGAGCCTCGGAAGAGAAAAGGAAAGCATGAATTGCCTTCTTCTTGTCATGCTCCTTCCACATAATTCTATTCAGAAGCTTGTTACCTTTGAATCTATTTGGGCATCATGACCAAAAGACACTGACAGTTCTAACCTCTCTGCCTAATCCCTAAGCCTAAAGTCTGTTCTTATGCAACTAGTTCTAGTAGGCTTATGCTATATATCCTTCTCTTACCAACCTGTTTTTTGTTTTTGTTTTTGAAAAAAAGCTTGAAATTATTATGCTGAGTAAATTTTCTTAGGGGCAAAACAAACCACTCAAAAGGGGGGGATTGGGACCATGCCAGTGCCATTCACCCCAGGGCAGCAGCAACCACACGCGCACAGCCCCAATCCGGACCCAGTCGCAAACCTGAATGGACTGTGGCAAGAAGTGGAAAAGATCCACTCCTTCCTGGGCTGGATTTGGACTGTCTTAGGTGGCCCAGGCACAGCTTTGGCACAGGCTGGGTGTGTGTGTCATCTAAACACCATGCCCCCAAGTTGCGCAGAAGCCGGCTTTTTTTTTGCCCCTCTGTTTTGGGCCTTAGTGCTAAAGGTCCCAAGTTAATTGTTACAACACACTTCAGAAACACCACTTTACAAATTGCTCAAAAGACAAAAAACTTTGGCCAAGGTAAGGCCTATTAAAACTTATTTCCTTAACCATATCTTTTAGCACCTCTATATAAACTCAAGTGATTCCACACAGTGCATTTAGTTAAAAACAGTATGTCAGAATCCATACCTGTCTGTGTTGGCGTGTACTTTGTATCATATGCATATACATGTTGTACACAAAATTGGCCATCTGAGGCATATTCTTTATAACATGGACTTGATGAGATGTATGTTCTCCATTCTAGGGGGGAAAATAGGTGCTGTTTAGAGAAGTCTAAAAGAAAACCAGTACAAGAACACTTGGATAAAATAATCAACATTGCCTTAAAAAAAGGCAGTTTAAATTATTATACTGGAATCATCATCACATTCTTTTTCTATAATTCAGTTTGGATGTTCATACCTGCCGTGTTGTTGGAAAATACTCTGTGGGGATTATATACAGTTGGAGAGGACGGGCGGTCAGCTGGCTGAATGCTGGAGTTAGCTCAAAGCAGTTTTGGAACAGTGATACTCTTGCAAATATATAAAGCCCAAGCCTGGCTCTTGACATTGCAACCACCAAACGCCGGACATCCCTTCAAAAAGGGGGAAAAAAATTGACACACTATTAGTAAAATGTTCTTATAGTTGCTTACAATGAAACCTTCTTCAACAATTAAAGTAATACAGTTTCCTCCCTTTGACTGCAAAAAATATAGTTGATCAAAAATTTCAAAGCTGATTAATAGTTGATTAAGAGTTGAATAATATTTTTATAGTGTGTTATTGTGACAAATATGCCAAAACTCACAGGGATCCCTTTATTTGGCATGGACTACTGGGGATAAACACTATTTTACAGCCCTGTAGACTCCCTTGTGATCCCCAGGTTTGAAAAATTCATTGATTTGGATCATTTACCTGGAAACCACCCGGAAATGCAGGGGTCATTCCCTCAAACTTCCCCCAAACAAAACAAAACAAAACAAAACAGGGGAGGGAGAAGGGAACTGACAAAAAAGTAGCCAAAATGACACCCAGAAGTGACTGCTAACATATATGAATGCAACAGTGTAGTCTATGTGTGTCCACTCTGCCACATATGCATGCAATTAAAGAACATACATTAATGTAAGTATGGAGGGTTTTAATCACCAAAGTTTTCAAAAAGATGAGACTTAACACTGCAAAATTAAATACTAGCACACACACAAAAACTTCCAAGGAGTCCAATGACACATTTTAGAAGTGTTTGTACACAATCCAGTTCCAATGAACACACGAATCCTTCTTTCCTTATGACCAGTGCAAAGAGAGGAACACTGGATGGGAGGCATGTGCCCAAATCCCCACAATACTTCACTGGGGGATAAAAGGGATTCTTATTGAGCTCTGTGCTCACAACCACTCCATTCATGGTAGGCCTGGATGGTGCCCCATAAGAAAACACATTATTACATACCTCAAGTGTCCAACTGCTTTGGTTCGCACAAGTGAAAGGATTATATAATCATTCTGCTGACCTTGAAATCTATCTACAGTTGTCACCTAATGGAAAAATTGAGAGAGCGTTAATTCACTGGCATCTCAGTCAGATTTCAAAAGAACACTTCTATCAAAAGATAGAATCATAGAATCATAGAGTTGGAAGAGACCACAAGGGCCATCCACTCCAACCCCCCTGCCATGCAGGAACTCCCTTGTGATCCCCAGATACTAAAGATGACTTTCATTACAAACACAGCTAGACAGCAGTGGAAATATTAATTAAAATATAAATCAGGCACACCAAATAACTCCAGCTGAAAAGCAGAAGTTCAATGACTGTCCATCCCTTCCATTAAAAGCGTTGACTTCAGATTTGGAAAATGAGGCATTTAGAAAGTGGCTGTTGAAGAATGTAAAGAGGAACAACCAGATGCCAATTACAACCTTGTAAGCCTTTTGGCATACCTCAGACTAAAAGGATTACTGCTTTCAGTGAAGGATTTAAAGCCTTCAAATATGCTCTCAAAATATATGTATTTCAATGAAATATACAAGGCTATCTTTTGACTTACAACTGCCACACCTCTATTTTCTACAGGAGTGAAAACATTTAGGATGTTTGACAGTAGCATTTATGTAATAGACTATGGGCAGAATGGTCTTAAGGGGATCGGAGGATCTTCTTAAATCTTGACAGCATGTGCTGGTTAGGATTATGGATGGGAAGGGTGATGGCAGACATTTGTTTTCCCTCCCATTATATCTAATAGGAAAACTTTTACTTCATTGACTCTTAAGGCTCGGTTGGCATTTTTTTTAAAGAAACATGTTGGGGAAACGAAGTGGCCTTGGATTCTCCACTGCTCTATTTTCACCCCTAATGACAGAGAAGTTCCACCATTCTCTAAGTATTATTTCCATGGATGAACTATTCTGTGTGTTAATGAAAAGATGGTCTATATCATTCCATGGGTCTTAAAACATCCTCTCACAGGCCACATGAAAGCATCGTAAAATATTTCACTGTTACTAGAACCAATACAGTCAGCCCTGCATTCTGATCAATGTATGATTCAAGGTTAGGGAAAATTTTTAACTATTTTGATTTCCTCATTGTCTAGGTTGAATTTATGTAGAGCATCCATGGTTGTTACTTTTGTTTTCTTTATGTTCGGCAGCAAGCCTGCCTTTGCACTTTCTTCCTTGACCTTCTTTAGTAATTGCTGCAGGTCTGTGGTGTTTTTCGCTAGTAGCATGGTGTCCTCTGCATATCTCAGATTCCTGATGTTCCTTCCTATCTTTACTACTCCTTCTCATGGCACTCTCATGTTTTTGAAAGCATTCCATTCTACCTTTATAGAGTATTGTAAAGCTATGGAATGCTTTCAAAAATACATGAGAGTGCTGCTACATTTGATAGTCTTGATGAGAAACCTATACTTAGGACAAGAGGCCACTGTTAGAACAGAATATGGAGAAACAGAATGGTTTCCAATTGGAAAGGTCGGTCAGGCAAGGCTGCAGATTATTATCTTACTTGTTCAACTTGTACAATACTATATGAAGAGCAGGTTTAAACTTAGAAGGAGGAGGAGTAAAGACAGGAGGAAGGAACAACAATCTGAGATGTGCAGAGAACACCATACTATGAGTGAAAAACATCATAGACCTGGAACAAATACCACTGTATTCCCGATCACTGTATTCCCCATGTGAGAGCTGGTAACAGTGAAGAAAGCAGATTCCCCCCCCCCCCCAAAAAAAATCAACTCATTTGAGATATGGTGCTGGAGAAGAGTCCTGAGAATACTATGAACTGCCAAAAAGACAAGCAAATGGATCCTAGAACAGATGAAGTCTAGATTCTCCCTGAAAGCCGAGACGTCATACTTTGGCCACCTCATGAGAAGGCATGACTCATTAGAAAAGGAATTAATGCTAGGAAAGTGATATAGAAAGAGAGGAAGACCATATGCCAGATGCCATTTTGTATAAGGGACATCATTTTACTATCCCATTGTATATTACAGGACTTCAGTATCTACTGAATTTGGTATCCATAGGGGTCCCGGATGCAAACCCCGGCGGATAACAAGCATTCACTTTATATCAAAGCACTCACTTTATATCAAATATCATGTCTGCATAACTGTGGTTATGAGAACAACCAAGCGTTATAACTGAAATTTATTAATACATGTTTATAAATAGAGTGTGCATATTTCAGAGTGCATGTTTCTGTATATATTTGCCTCAAAATTAAATATACATAGTTTATACTATGAAAATGATGAAATATGAGTAAGAATAAATAAGAATAAGGATGTGGGCTTAACGACATAGTTGTTTGGAATGTAAAAAGGGAAAAAAAAATCAACTCTGTTACTAATTTGCTTACTTCAAATTTAATGTCAGTATTTTTTTTAATCTATTCAATGTGTAAGCAGTGCAATATATAATCTTCTTACTGGTACAATAATGAAATGCAACTTCCCATGTTTATAATTTTTCTAATTTTAACTGTTGTTGCTTTTTACCTCTGGGCAAAAAGCGGGAAAAAACTAATTAGAAAATGTAAACCACTGTAACTTATGTACTCCTTGGGGGCTTTTTTTATTACTTTTGATCAATTTTTTTTAAATCCTTCAAAATGCTGAATTATCCCTTTTGCGAACTAGTAAACCCAAAGCATATTTAATCTGATGTATAGCTTTCTATATTATTGCCTACAATTCATCAGTTAGGATCTCAAAGCCTAATTTACTTTTTACGCTCATCATTAACCAAGAAGAAGAATGAATGACTTCCATCCTGCAATTAAGACAGTGATATCAAATACATAAGAAACAGTAAATACAATCAAAGTACAGACTTTTTCTAGTAAACACTAGAAACAAACTATAGTAAACATTAGATAGCATATTCAAAATTTCTTTAGAAAAAAAGTCATTTATAAGTATCTGGAATATCACCTTGTTTGGTCTTCCCATCAGTGGGTTATTCCCACAACGCTGGTTAATAATATCCCGAATCAGGTGTTTCTGTCCATTATATGTTGTCAAGATGCTTATCTTTTCTGCAGGGTATCCCAGCAGGCACATGTACATAAACAGTGCAACAACATATTCTGCCTCACCAAGATTCTGAAAAGTTTCAAAACAAGGATACATTTGTTTTATGCATATGATCAAAGGAAAAGTGTATTACCATTCTGGAGCAAAACCACAAGAACACAAGGAAATGAACAGCCTGTCTTGTTTTCTCTGCACCTCACCCAAAGTAATTTCATAATGGGTTTCACTACTCTGAAAATAGAAAATTTAAATACTCCTGAAACCTTGGTAGTCTCATTTACTTTTACCTCACTGCACTAGTATAATTGGTCTCTTTGTTTAATATGAATGGGTGGCCACATACACTACCTCATCTGTAGTTTGATTAGCTCCTTAAAAGCAGTTTAAGGAACAATCTTTTAGCTCAACAATGCAAAAAATAACAAGTGGTAAGTGCCCCAATTCTGACATTCACTTAAAACCAATGATCTCCCTCTTAAAAGAGCCTGAGAAAATTACTGTACTTCAGATTTTACTGCCAGTCCAAAAGAACTATAGTTATTTACAGCATAGCAACTCTCTCTGTGTGTATGTGTCTCTTCAAGTCACTTGTCAGGCAACCTCCTGAATTTCCTAAGGTTTTGTTAAACAATGAATACTAAAAGGTGGTTTGGCCAGTTCATTCCTCTAAAATCGAGCCTACAGTATGGTATCAGGGCTGACCCTGCTTCACTTCTAAGATCAGATGGGATCTGGTACCTTTACAGTATTTAGACTGTAGAGCATACCTAGAAAGTAACATTCTTACTATTAGCCAGGCAGTTCTTGCGTGCCCTCAAGTCATTTTCAACATAAGGGGACCCTAAGGTGAACTCTTCATAGGGTTTTCTTGGCAAAATTCATTCAGAGGATGTTTGCAATTGCCTTCCCCTGAGGCCGAGAGCATGTGACTTGCCCAAGGTCACCCAGTGGGTTTCATGGCTGAGCAGGGAATCAAACCCTGGTCTCCAGAATTATAGTCCAACACTCAAACCACTGTGCCATGCTGGCTCTACTGAAAAAAAATCCTGACTACCTACAAGAGGGTTTTTTTTCCCCTGAACATTGAGATACATGTGGACATGTGCATGCCTGTAGGGGAGAAGTTCAGTTCCTTAATACTTTTTTCAATTTTAATTAATTTAGTGGCATAAGATCATTAATATGCATGATATTCTTGTTTCACAGTTGGTACTATGGAAAAGCACATACCTCATTACATCCTGTTTGGATTACTGTAACACAACGTATGTGGGGCTGCCTTTGGAAACTGTTTGAAAATTTCAGTAGGTCCAAAATGCTGCAGCCAAGTTGCTGACTGGAGCAGGTTATAGAAAGTATACAATCTCTTTGCTGAAATAACTCCATTGGCTTCCAATCCATTCCCAGAAAGATTTCGAAGTGCTGGCTATGACCACTGAAGACCTACACAGCTTGGGTCCACCCTATCTGAAAAACCACGTCTCTCTATATGAGCCCTCCCATGCTCTAAGATCCACAGGGGAAGACTTTCTCTTGATCCCTACCATCATCACAAGCATGTTTTCTGAAGACATGGGAGAGAGCCTTCTTGGTGACTGCTCCAAAGTTGTGGAAGCCTTCTTCCCAAGATTTGGCCCCCACCCTAATGTCTTTCCACTGGCAGCTAAATACCTTTGTATTTTAATATTTTGTGGCAGATAGAGCTTTTAATGGGAGATGTAAAAGCATTTTTAAATGCATTTTTGCTTATGTTTTCAAATAGCAATTTAATTTAATTATGGTTTAACTTTTGTACAGAGTTTTAAAATTGTATTGTGCTTTTAATGCATTGTAAACTGCCTTTAATGCTATGCTGGGAGACAGGTGGGGTGTAAAATACATATGCATACATAAATGTGAAAACACAAACTAAACTTAATTATTTCTCTTACCTGGTAGAAATAAGGATTTGGTTCAGATTCTCCTACACCATGAAAATCTTCTACATTTATAAGCTGGAAGTCATACAAGAAACCAGCATTTGCTGTTCTGAATTCAGGCAAGAGTTGTACATGTGGCAAGTTCCCTAGGTTCTTGTAACGCCAATTGTAGAGATTACACAAGCTTTTATGAAAAAAACAAGAGTTATTGATACATTCAGCTCTCAGGACAATATCTGGTCAAATACATTATAACAGAACTATCATATTGGATTACTGTGATTATGCAAGAACAGAACACTGTTTTATAAACCAACAATACAGGACTACATCTAGGGAGAAGTTTAGAGATAACAAAATCACTGCCCTCTTGGGTTTGAAACATTTAGTAGTGCACAAGTAATAGTCTTTTGAACTCTACTGAGAAGCAAGTTAACAGACAAATGGAGATTTCAAAGCATGTCAAGGTCCAACAATCTGCTCATCTTGAAGACTTTAATCTACATTCTGTTCCATCCAACTCTCCAAATACATTCCATAAGTGGCCCCATACCATACACGTAGGTTATTCCTAAAATTGTGAAGATCCAAATTATAGTTGATTTGAATGAGAGTGAAGATACAAATAGTCAAATTCTCCTTTACCAAAGTATAGTAAAAGACATATCTAACCACTGCCACATCTCTAAGATCTAGACAGCTAGAGATACATTAGAACCCTTAAGATAATGAGGGGAGGTTGAATCCCATCCATATCAAGTTACTGTGCCACTGTACAATAGTGGGGCGTAATTTTTATGAGTGGAGTAGGCGCCACTAACCTTCATTGAAATGCCAATTAATGAAACTAGCTCTAGGATATCATAGAACATGTTTAGAAGAAATCAGATGCAACAAGTAGAGAACAGATGAGAGCCAGTCTGGCAAATCGTTGGATGTGAATATGGCAAGTGGATGGAGAAACAAGGGGACTGCATGAGCCTTTAAGGAGAAGGAAGGTACAAGCAAGTGCATCAAATGGCATGTGACAGTAGCTCGGAGGAGAATAGGACAGCGGCAAAGATTAAAATGTACAACAGCAGATACTGACACATGGTGGAACGTGCAAAATGGCATATTGGCATCTGAGTGGAATAGCACAAAATTCCTTTCCTTTTTTGTGGACTCAAGCTCCTATTTATTATTCACCAACAAAACACTGTGAAGTTCAGGTTGTGCTTGCTGATCCCTTTGCAAATCACCGTTAGTCACTAAAGCAGGATCCACAAAATGATCAGCAATGTAACACGGGAAAAAGCTTATCTGCTTAGTTAATTTAGTTCTATAATCACAACTTTACAAACATTCCTAAGTGTGTTGGGAGACCACTGTAATATGCAATAGTACAAAAAATAAGACTATGGAGTGCTTACAATCTGAAAGGGCAAAAGTAGCATCTAAAACAAGAAGTGACAACACATGACATTCATCTCAGGGCTGAGGAAAAAGAATTCCAGTAATGTATAACCCTTAACACAGGCTTTAGTATTGGTATGAATTTTGCCCGTTCATTTAAGACCTTCATCTGTAACAGAGATTCATCCTTAATACCCTCCTTTTACCTTACCTTGATCTGGCTCTACCTTGAGCATCTAGGTCAACGGTTGGCACTCCTACACGAACAAATCGAGTAAAAAGAGACTGCTCCATGTTGGAATATTTTTGAAAAGCCATGTTTTTAATAACTGGAGGCAACTGATGGTGGTCCCCAATCATGATCCACCGTTTCAATCGGCTGAACCCATCCTGTGGATTCTGTTGAATGAAAGCAAGATTCTAAAACTAAGGTACTATAAGCATAACTGATTTTAAAAAAGACTGAACTTATCAACTGCATTATTTCAAAGTTCTAATATTTAGCTACATTAAAAAAGTACAAAGTCATAGGCAGAAAAATTGTTGATTTCAACTATCTGTACAGTGGTCCCCCGGGTTACGAAGGTAATCCGTTCCGGGATTACCTTCGTAACCCGGAAGCTTTTGTTTCCCAGGGGACCGCTTTCGCGGACGGACCGCGCGGCCATTTAAAGGGGCCACGCGGCTTTTTTTCTTTCGTATCCCGGGGGATCTTTCGGATCCTGGGGGATACAATGGCAGTCCCGCCGCCTTCGGATCCCGGGGTTTTCGTAACCTGGGGGATTCGTAAGGCGGGGGACCACTGTATTTTAAACTAAGTTAACACATAGAGACATGGTAGTAAGAATAGATTCCTTTTAACATCCTTTTAAACTAGAGCCTCCTAGACCTCCAGATGTCTAACTGTAACTCTCAGCATTCCTACACTTCCTATGCTGGCTATGGCTGCTGGGAGTTGCAGTCCAACATCTTGAGGGAAGCATAATTCCCAATCTGTATCTACAACAATAATATGTTTAAACTAGAAATATGATTTCTTCCCCTTTGTAAAATGACTCACATATAAAACTGATGAAGAAATCGGATTTTAACCCCAGATGTTCAAAACCAGATGCACTTTAAACCTAAATTCTTACTTTCCGATACAGTAGATTCATAAATCTATCCTTATAAATATGTCAACAGGACATAAAGATGTGTAACTGGAAAACAGTTTTGCTCCCCAAGGCAACCTAAAGTGCAAAAGAATAAAATAATTTTTAAAAGGACCATAAACTGAAATGATAATAGTGTTCTCACCTGCAAGAGAAGTGGTATAAATGTTTCAATCTCCAGTATCTGAGCAGCCTCTTCCATTAAGATATTATCATACTAGGAAACCAAAAAGAAATAAATTAGCCTAAGAACAGAAGTTGCATGCAGTGTGTCTAAGTGTGTTTTAATGACGGAATATTTTATTTGGGACAGTAATTACTTAATTATATGTAGATGGTTCTAGTAATTACTACACACATTGTATTTTTCATATGGAAAACTTTTAAAATTTAGTTTTCTGGGTAGCAGAGTTCTAAAGTTCTTTTCTGAAATAAAATCAAATGTCTTGTCGGAATGCATTTTCTTTATAAACTGCACTTTAAGCTGCCCATAACTAACGTTCTCTTAACTATGATTTCATCAGAGCTACTACACATACTAATAATTACATATTTACAATTTCTCTTATACATATGGGGACATCCATACAAAAATAAACATGTCGGTCTTAAAAGATGCCAAAAGAAACTTTGCTGTTTTAATGTTTTATTACACCTATGTTCTTAATCTAGCAATGCTGCTTTATAATATGCATGGCGCTTGCTGAAAACTTCTGGGATGTCACTGTTTCTCCCTGATATACAGAGGAGAACGTGGTCCCTCCCACTAGGGAAATGGGTTCTAGAATCTTTATGTGCATCATGACCAAACAGCTGTTCACTGACATTAACAAAGGGGTTTATTTATCTTGCTTGGTAGGCCCTGCTAGATACTTAACACTTTGACATGGAAGTTCATAGATAGAGGCAGCTGGGAATAGACTGGGAGAGTAAATCTTCCTGTTAACAATTTCGTTGTACTGTTTCTGTATTTACTGGAAAGGGACATGGGTTGTGCTTGTTCTGTTCAGCTTCCATTGTTTGGTTCTGTCCTATACAACCGTGGGGCAATCTTTCAGTTGCCTCACCTTCTGATGGGGATGGGAGTAAGGGTACACCATCCAGCTACAGATATACAGTAGAGTCTCGATTATCCAACCTTTGGTTATCCAACATTCCAGATTATCCAACATCGTGGCTGCTGTGATTTCTTTAAATTTTCTATGATTTCTTTAAATTTTCAGAGGACTGAATTGTTTAAACTGTACATCACAATGTTTATCAGTGATTTCTTTACATTTACTTTTATTGTTATTGCAATAAAACTTCAATACATTTGCAATTCATAGTGATTTCAAGGCTTTTCTTGGGCCTCAAGGATTATCCAATATTTTCGGTTATCCAACTATCACCCAGTCCAGTTTATGTTGGTAATCAAGACTCTATTGTATGTGGTATTGGCCCTGGAATACTCTGGATAGATGCTAGAATCCATCAGATAAAAGGATGCAATGTTCTCTGCTGTAGTAAATCATCTGCTGCATTGATTTGAATGAAGGTTATCCTACAGGAGTGATGCATGCCAAATTTCAGCAGTAAATAAAATTTTGGAGGCCTGCAACTTCCACTCAGTTCCAGCTCAAAACAGGGCCTCTCAAACCCCAGGGGGACAAAGGGACTATTGCAGAATCCAGAAGGCAGGACCAAGCATTTTACCTTTTTTGCAGTTATCATCACTATTTGAACAGCAAAAAGTATGGAGCATTGTTGATGTTATCAGCTTCTTGTCTGAACAGTCACAGTGAAATACAGAGAATACTGGTTGAAGATGACACCCATGGAACACAGGCAATTTTTAGTATTTTGTTCACTGCAATATTACCTTGAAGCCCAACTCAACTAAGTCATGACGTTTCAAAGCAGCATGTGTACAGGTCATTGCAATGATCTTTGCTTCTTTCACAAGTAGGTATTTAGATCTGTCAAGTCCACTACGAAGCAGTTCAAATGCTCTGAATTCCTACAAGAAACAAAAGACATATGCATTTCTGTGCAACAGTGAAGGATGCCAATGCTCTGTAA
The DNA here is from genome assembly GCA_034509955.1 of Urosaurus nigricauda. Lineage (NCBI taxonomy): Eukaryota > Metazoa > Chordata > Lepidosauria > Squamata > Phrynosomatidae > Urosaurus > Urosaurus nigricauda. Next base: position 54,041,892 of record JAOEGL010000001.1, read on the forward strand.
CTGTCAACCAGCCACTAAACAGAACAGCTGTTCAGCAGAGCCCTCCGCGTGCTCTCATATCCACCATAAACTCTCACAACCATTTTTCCCCACTTCTCTTGATGTCAGACTCAGATATTGGTGTACAAAGCTTCTTATTCCTCAAAATCAACAGCAAGGTTACAAACTGTCTGTGTCTGAGTGTCAGAATCTAAAAAGATCCTGCCATGTATTTGTTTGATGATGTTGTATGATTGTATGTAGTTATTCAATATATGTGTTTGTTCAATGGTTAAAGCTATAGTTAGCTAAAGGGTTAAAACAGTTTGTAAGAGCACAGAACAGTGAGTGGAGACAAAGGAATGTGTAGGGGGGCTTGCTCTTAGCCAGCAAAAGTATATCAAAGTCTGGCTTGAATAATAACAAAATTCAGTTTTCTCAAATGCTTTTACTATACAGTGTTGTGCCCTGATAGCCTCAGTTATTTTCTAGGTTCTCCAATGTGATGTAATTCTAGCAATTTCTATCCTCTGTGACTCCAGCAATAAATGTCTTTTGTTTGTTCACTGAAGACTAATTGATTGTGTCTGGGAGGGAGCGTGCATCTGGTTCTGACACTGAGGTTCCAACACATCAGTCCTTCTACTTGCTTTTATACAGAATTACTTGGGAAATTTGGAAGCATCTTTGATAAACAAATAAAAAATGGGCCCTCCATATTTGCTGGGGTTAGGAACAGAAGACTCCCATGGAAGTGAAAAAAATGTAAATAAAATAGCCACTTTTTTTAACCTGAGAGGACATCTCTCTAGGAATCACTCTCTAGTGCATGGGGAGAGGCGGGAAATATAAATAAATAAATAAATAAATATAATAATAATAATAATAATTATTATTATTATTATCATCATCATCATCTAACTCTATGGTCAACCTTTGCCAGGGGTTGACCACAGAATCACATTGGAGAACCTAGAAAAGTGTCTCACTAGGTATCTTTAGGTCCTCCAGCATGACTTCTGGCAGAGATTGACCATCAAGTCATGTTAGAGGACCTAGACATTCCTAGAGAAAACATATTAATTAAACCTGTGAATAATCAAGTTGACAAAAGGCAAAGTCACAAATGTGGAAGGCTGGCTGTATACAATCTCTGATTCACAGATCTTGTAGCACCTGAAGTTGGTAGGATGAACATTCGTAGACTTAAGTCTACTTCCTCAAGTGTATTTGAGAAAGCAGACTTAAGTCTATGAAAGCTCATGCTGCCAACTTCTTTCTTTAGTTAGTCTCAAAGGTGCTCTACATACTGATTCTATTGACTAACACGCCTATTGTCTTTGAACTCTGACTCACAGAGAAAGTTCTGCAGGCACAAAAATTATGAAGACAAATGTCTTCTTTTAAAAGGTGTTATTTTCCACCTGACATTTTCTTACACGTTTTAATTACTTTTAAAATAATATAAGATTCACACTAGAACACATTTATATGGACAAGAGAGTAAGACAAAATTGATGCATAAAACTTATTTTCCCCACAAACAGATTTAGGTATTTCTTAAAATGCTTCCCACACCAGTATCTTACTAAAGGACTTCCAAAAAGTAATGCCTTCTTAGCATGCAGTTTTGTACATTTAAAAAAAGATTATTAAAGACCACAAAAAATTGTATCAGCATATCTTTCTTGTGCCAACTTATACATCACAAAATATTGTGCAACTCCTTCACACATTTCCATCAGGAAAGATGGGATTAGGGAATCATTGGCTGATATTAAAGCAATGGTGTCTTCATAGAACTTAGAAATTTTACTTTCCGAAGGCAGTATATGACTTGTAACAAAATCTTCTGTTCCAACTAATTACTAGCAACTTTAACCCCACTCAACAGCCTGTTAAATTATATTATTTGAATTTGGGAGTGCAGAGGAATAATCTATAAAGAAAATGTAAAATTTGTGTGTGTGTGTCTGGAATCTTCCTCAAATGATTTTCCATTGGTTCTGTTGTAGACTAACCTGGCTATCACTCTGAAAATTATTACAGAATTACACAACATGTTATATATTATATTTATTTAAATATATCCTTCCAAAAAATGGTACATATAAGCAATGTCACCAAAAGTGTATAAAATCAGCATTAACATTACTACATTTCCAGTAATTTGCATTTCTTTTTTTATACATCTTTCTTAACTTTAGCATACCACTGACGCACATTTTTAGTAATAATTTTCTTAATATATTACACAGACATGCAGGTGGTTTGTTTGTGCCAACAGGCTTCTTCAGAAAACTGAAACTCCATGGCAGTTCACAGTTTACATTCAAATTATCACCTGAAGACGTTCTCTTCATTTGTTACCAAAATTCAAGGTACAGAATCTTACAAATGTATACCATGCAGTTAATTGCCCATTTGCATTATCAGAAGTTTTTCTACCTTCCTCTAATTAAAAATGGACAAGGTCTGATTTTGTTAGTCTTACCTCAAGTTGAGTAAATATCTTCTTGATATGTCTAAAACATCCTTCAGCAATTTCCATGTCTTCAGTGTAAGATCGTCCTTTGAAAATTGGCTGAGGGGCATTTGCAAAATACTGATGAAAAGGAAAGAAGCTGCAGATATCAGCAACATCAGGCAGTTTGCTGCCTCTAACTTTCACTTTGCTCATATACTCTTCCCAACGAGACATTACCTGCAAAAGAAAGAAAGAAAGAAAGAAAATAGAATACATTACTGTGTTTGCAATCTTATATTTACAGAGGACAGAATCCAAGGGCTTTTATACACTACAAGAATGTACAGGTTGCTTACCTGTAACTGTGTTTCTTCGAGTGGTCATCTGTGCCCTCACACAATAGGGTTTGCGCCTGCGCAGAAGCTCCATTCGGTATGCTGAAAAGCTGAGCAGATTGGCGGGAGCCCCGCCCCTCCCATTCCCTGAGCATGCCCAATCCCGCCAATCTAGCTCCTCCTTCAGTTCAAGTCCGCCGCAAAAAGGCAGGGACCTGACCGAGGGGAGGTAGGGCGGGATTTGTGTGAGGGCACAGATGACCACTCGAAGAAACACAGTTACAGGTAAGCAACCTGTACTTCTTCTTCGTGGTCTCTGTGCCTCACACAATAGGGTGACTGAAAAGCTTACCTATGGAGGTGGGAAGGTCACTGCAAGATCGAAGAAAGGACAGCACGACCAAAACTGGCATCTCTCCGGGACCTGCAGTCCAGCCGGTAATGCTTCACAAACGTGGATGGCTGTGACCACGTGGCCGCCTTGCAGACCTCTGGCAGGGGAACACCTCTGAGGAAGGCAGCAGATGAAGCTGTAGCCCTTGTTGAATGGGCACGTACACCAACCGGGAGAGGGCGTTTAGCCAGTTCATAAGCCAAAGAAATGGTTTGAGCAATCCACTTTGCAAACCGTTGTGATGAAACTGGGTTGCCTTTCCTGGCACCACCATAACAAATAAACAACTTATTGGATAATCTGAACTCTTGAGAACGCTGAACATAAAAAGCCAAAGCATGGTGAACATCCAGGGTGTGCATAGTCTTTTCCAGAGGCGAAGAAGGATCTGGATAAAAATTAGGAAGCACAATCTCCTGGGAAAGGTGAAATGGAGAAACCACTTTAGGGAGGAAGGAAATGTCCAGTCTGAGGACCACCTTGTCCCTGTGAAAAGTCAAGTAAGGCTCATCTGAGCGTAAGGCCGTCAGTTCAGAAGCACGTCTGGCTGAAGTTATGGCCACAAGAAAAGACACTTTGAGTGTCAGCAGTCTCAAGGAAGCAGCGCCTAAAGGCTCAAATGGAGGTCTCGTAAGCTGTGTAAGCACTAGAGAGAGAGACCAGGCCGGAGCCAGTGGTGGCAGCGGTGGATAAAGGTGATGTAGACCTTTGAAGAACCTCTTTAGCGTGGGTGACGTGAAAAGGCGAGCTGATCGTGAGCCGGGTGGTTGGTTAGCTACAATAGCCGACAAGTAGACCTTGAGGGAAGAGAAGGCCAGGCCTTGATCCCTGAGGTGCAGCAGAAAATGCAAGACAGTAGTAAGGCTCACAGGTGAGGAAGGTTCAGACCTAGCCTCCGCGAAGGCACAGAAACGCTTCCACTTATATGCATAGGATCTCTTGGTGGAGTCCTTCCTCGAGGCAGACAGGACCCTGAGCAAATCAGGAGACTCTATGGCTGGATCCTCCACGCCGTCATCCGTAGATTGACCAAGTCCGGGTGCACGACCGCTCCATTGGAGTGAGACAACAGGTCTGGCCACTTCGGCAGGTGGAAGTATTGGCCCCTGGCCAAATGAAGAAGAGGAGTGAACCAGGGTTGTCTGGGCCAGAATGGAGTCAACAGTATGGCGTTGGACCGATCCCTGGCCATCTTGGCCACCGTCCTGGAGATCAGAGGAAAGGGCGGAAAGGCATACAGAAGGTCTCGATTCCAACTGCAAAGGAAGGCGTCTCCCATGGAACCTCGTCCTTTGCCCGCTCTGGTGTAGAAAGCCCAGCATTGGGCGTTCTCCGGTGTGGCAAACAGGTCCACTGAGGGAATTCCCCAACGAGACGTCAGGAGATTGAAGGCTGGGCTCGACAGAGTCCATTCGTGCTGCAGCACCTTGTCCCTGCTGAGGGAGTCTGCCAGCACATTGTCCTTTCCTGCCAAGTGAATGGCCACTGGATGAATGGATCGGTGGTGACACCACGTCCACAGCTGCTGGGAGAGACGCAAGAGGACTGGAGAGTGAGTTCCTCCTTGCTTGTTGATGTACCAGACAGTGGTTGTGTTGTCTGATACTACCTGCACAACTCTGTGGAGGAGATGATTTTCGAATGCCATGAAGGCTTTGATGACTGCCAACAGTTCTAAGGCATTTATGTGCAGTTCTGCCTCCTGTGGAGACCACTGTCCCTGTACACACAAGCCGTTGAGATGTGCGCCCCATCCTGACATGGACGCGTCTGTAGTGACCATCCTGGACGGTTCCGGCATCTGGAAGGGCATCCCCTTGAGGATGTTGGAGGGAGACATCCACCACTTGAGAGAGTCTCTGACACGAGGTGGCAACGAGAGTCTCTTGGACGGATTGTCCCTCAGGTGATCGAAGGAAGCCAAGAACCAAGCTTCGAGAGGCCTGAGCCTGAGACGAGCCAGGTAGGTCACCGCTGTAGTTGAGGCCAGGTGGCCTAGCAGTCTCTGAATGTCCTTTGCAGACGGACGGTGGGAGTGAAGGACAGATCGCAGCTGTTCCCAGAGGGCCTCCGCCCGTCTGGTGGGAAGGTAGGCTTGACCCATCACAGAGTCCAGGGACGTGCCTATATAGTCTATCACCCTCACAGGGTGAAGAATGGATTTTGGCAGGTTGACTTTGAGTCCCAAGTCTGCTAGCAGATCCAAAGTGTACTGGACGTCTTTGCGCAGTCGAGACTTGGAGGACGACACCAGAAGCCAGTCGTCGAGGTAAGGGAATATCTTTATTCCTTGGAGACGAAGGTGAGAGATGACCACCGCCATGCACTTTGTGAACACTCGAGGAGCGGTAGAGAGGCCAAAAGGAAGAACGGTATATTGATAGAGATCTCCATCTATGGCGAAACGGAGATACTTCCAATGTTGAGGCCTGATGCTGATGTGGAAGTAAGCATCCTTTAGGTCTATGGATGCAAACCAGTCCCCTTGGTGCAGGAACGGCAAGATGGATTGGAGAGTCACCATCTTGAACTTGCGAATCGTGATGTATGAGTTGACGCCTCTCAGGGGCCAAAGCTAACAAAATGAAATTTAACACAGAGAAATGTAAGGTCCTACACGTAGGGCGGAAAAATGAAATGCACAAATATAGGATGGGGGACACCTGGCTGAATGAGACCACATGTGAAAGGGATCTAGGAGTCCAAGTAGACCACAAGTTGAACATGAGTCAACAGTGTGATGCAGCAGCTAAAAAGGCCAATGCAATTTTAGGTTGCATCAATAGAAGTATAGTGTCTAGATCAAGGGAAGTAATAGTGCCACTCTATTCTGCATTGGTCAGGCCCCACCTGGAATACTGTGTCCAGTTCTGGGCACCACAATTCAAAAAGGATGTGGAGAAACTGGAGTGGGTCCAAAGGAGGGCGACTAAAATGGTGAAGGGTCTGGAGACCTTGCCCTATGAAGAACGCCTTAGGGAGCTGGGAATGTTTAGCCTGGAGAAGAGAAGGTTAAGAGGTGATATGATCGCCCTGTTTAAATACTTGAAGGGATGTCACATTGAGGAGGGAGCAAGCTTGTTTTCTGCTGCTCCAGAGAACAGAACTCGGAACAATGGATGCAAACTGCAGGAAAAAAGATTCCACCTCAACATTAGGAGGAACTTCCTGACAGTAAGAGCTGTTCGACAGTGGAACACACTCCCTCGGAGGGTGGTGGAGTCTCCTTCCTTGGAGGTTTTTAAGCAGAGGCTGGATGGCCAGCTGTCGGGTATGCTTTGATTGGGAGTTCCTGCGCGGCAGGGGGTTGGACTGGATGGCCCTTGTGGTCTCTTCCAACTCTAAATTTCTATGATTCTATGATTCTATGAGGTCCAAGATGGGGCGTAGGCCTCCTCCTCTCTTCGGAACTGTGAAGTACCTGGAGTAGAAGCCTTGGTGTTTGTAGCACGGTGGAACACGTTGTATGGCTCCTTTGTCGAGAAGGGAGGAAATCTCCTCCAGAAGAGGAGGAGAGGAGGGAGTGGAACAGAAAACGCCATTTGGTGGAATATTTGAGAACTCTATGGCGTAGCCCAGGCGGATGATGGTAAGCACCCAGGAGTCCGTGGTGATCTTGGACCAGTTCTCGTAGAAATGGCGAAGTCTGGGGACTGAGGAAAGGGAGACTGGCAAACAAAAATTGGGTGTCGCCTCCAAGAGCCCGTCAAAAGTGCGACTTGGAGGACGGTTTCCTGGAAGGCTGTTGCTGTTGACGCTGCTGGCCTTGCCTTTGCTGTTGTTGCTGTTGCTGCTGCTGTTGAGGCTGTCTATAAGGCCTCCTATTGTAAGGCTGGGTCCTATAAGTGGAGGACGGAGCCGAACGAGAACGGGTGAAGCCAGGGTCGTAAGGCCTTTGGCGCCAGACACGACTGGATGAGGGCTTGCTGGGTGTCAGCCCAAGTCTCTTTCCATTCAGGTGAGCCTTGGCCATGGTGTCCAGGGATTCGTCGGTCTTGGCGGTGAATAGACCTTCACCATCGAAAGGAAGATCTTCAATTTTGGACTTAGCTTCCTTGGACAGAGAAGTAGACCTCAACCAGGCGAAACGGCGGAGTGCCACTGCACCGGCCGTCACTTTCGCAGAACAGTCCACGACATGTCTAGCTGAGTGCACTTCCTGAGCAATGAGGGAGAGTGCCTTAGCGTAAAATTCCTGAGCCGCCTCTTGTTGTGCCTGAGGCAGATAAGGAATGAAAGCAGCCACACGATCCCACAAAAACTTCTGATAGCCGGCCATGCAATCTTGCATATTGGCGACCTTTGCTGCCAGCACTGCAGATGAATAGAAACGTCGACCAAAGATGTCCATCCTTCTGCCATCTTTGTCCACGGGGGCAGAATGAGACTTGCCTGTAGACTTACAAGTAGATTCCACCACCAGAGAGTTAGGAGCTGGGTGGGTGAACAGGAATGGCGCCGTATCCGACTGCACCCGATACAATGAGTCAAGCTTCTTAGAAGCAGGTGGCGTCGAGGCTGGCTTGGTCCAAGAGGCCACCATAATGTCCGAGAAAGAAGGCAAGAATGGAATGACCGCTGGTTGCTGGGGACGTACCACGAGGCCATCGATGGGGTCCCTGGGGGGCTGGGCCGTCTGCGCCGTATGGAGGCCTACCGCCCTTGCCATCCTGTCGACAATTCCAGTGAAGAGATGGAGGTCTTCGACAGGTGAACCCGGTGTCTGGTCCTCAACTCTCTCATTGGGAGAGGAAATGGCAGGCTGTGGGGAGTCGGGACTCCTCCGTAGACTGGGAGGCTGGCAACTGCGGATCCACATAGGGCTGTGTCGGTGCCGTAAGGAAGGTCGACGTCGAGGCGTCCACATAGCTGATCGGAGCGGAGACTATTGACGTCCAAGTAGTAGCGGTAGCTGAGGCCGAGACGGTCATAATGGCGCTCGATTCCGGAGGTTTCGACACCGTAGCTGTTGAGGCCGGCGGAGGTGATATGGCCCTGTATTCGGTCCGGGATCGAGAGGGAGAACGAGATCGAGATCGAGATCGTGAGAAGTCTCCGACGTGGAGGTCACGGACATGGTACCGATCCTGGTACGAAGGAGAGTAGGAGCGGTAGGATGGATAACGCTCTCTCCAATATGATTCAGCCCGATGTCGCGCCAAAAAGGAGGCCGACGAGTGGGGCGAGTCGAAGTAGTGCTCCTCAAAGGGTTCCGGAGACTTCCGGGGTGGAGGAGATAGGAACCGCAGCCTGTAAATACGCTCCGAAGAGGCTAGGATTTCCTTCGGTGGAACAGAGGTCGGAGCCGAAATAGGCGAAACAGTAGAGACCGAGGTCGAGACCGTCCCAGTAGGGGCGAGGACCTGGGTAGATGCAGGCTGAAATGCGGGTTCCAGAGTCTCCAGCGCCGAGTCTAGTACAGTGACCGGGGCCGGGACTGAGAGGTCAATGGCCGAAGGCTGTCTAAGGAAAGACATGGCCAGGTGTGCCTGGGCAGCCGCCGAGGCAACCGAAGTGAGGACCTCCTTATACTTATGCTTTTTTGCTTTCGGCTTCTCCAGCTCGATGGGGGGAGGCCGCTTCTTGTGCTCCCTGTGTTGCCCTTCGGGGCGAGACATAGTAGTCGTGGCCGAGGTCGACGCCGAGGAGGTTTCCGTCGGTGTCGAGGTCGCCGCCGCCGCCGGTCTTTTAATTTTCAGAATCCTCGGGAACTTCGAGATGGGAAGACGTCCTAAGGGGTCCGTGGACGGATCCGAGGAGTGGGAAACCGAGAGGGCCTTCTCCCACAAGTGGGCCTTGAGCCGGTCTGCTCGTTGGCAGAGCGTGGCGGGATTAAAAGCCTTGCAATGCTTGCATTTCTCCCGGATGTGGGAACTGCCTAAGCAGAAAATGCACTTCGAGTGTCCATCCACAACCGGGATTTTACCGCCACAGTCGGAACATTTCTTGAACGGGGCAGCCATAAGAGGCCGGTCCGATCGCGAGGGGCCCGTCCGGGCCAAAACCCTCGAATTCCGACAAAAAGGGGCAGCTCAAGGAAAAAACGGGAGAAAACGAAAAAAGAACAAAAAATAAAGTAAAATGAAGAAATAAAAGAAAATAGACAGAGTCTAGCTACTCAGCTTTCGTTGCGATGAAGAGCACTCCGAAGGAGATGTTACTCTTGCGGCGGACGAAAGAGAACTGAAGGAGGAGCTAGATTGGCGGGATTGGGCATGCTCAGGAAATGGGAGGGGCGGGGCTCCCGCCAATCTGCTCAGCTTTCCAGCATTCCGAATGGAGCTTCTGCGCAGGCGCAAACCCTATCGTGTGAGGCACAGAGACCACGAAGAAGAAATGGTGGCTTTTCCTCCCCCCACACACTACAGTACCCTCTAATGCTCCCATCTCACTTATGAAGGTCAGGGGGTTCCTAGGCAGATACGGGGCTGCAAGTGGAGTGATCCCACTCTACCTATGGGAGCACTTTCTACTTGTATATGAGATTCTTTGGCTTGACCTAGACAGGCACTAAAGAGCGTGATTTAGGGTTAGGGAGGTTGCAGCATTCGCACCCTCCCTAACCCTAGAGCGTATGGCCATTTTAACATTGTGGTGTCCATAAGGTCATGCCATGATAGTGTCATGGCGCGTGCAGTGTTTAAACAATGCTGCGCGCCTGACATAATGGCGCTGCGGAATGGCGCCCTTTCTGCGGCACCAAAAGGAGCTCCAAAATGGAGGCTTTTTGTTCCGGGTCCTTGGCGCGGCCTTTAGACGGCCGCACCAAGGACCTAGTGGGGAAAGGAGCCGCCGCCGTGGCCTCTTTCTCCCCTCGGAACCGCCGGGGAGAGTGGGGTGCAGCGGGCACCCAGGGCACCTGCTGCACCTCACTTTTAGGCCGCAGGGAAGTGGAAGTTTGATGCTTCCTGCGGCCTTCAGAAGCGGCAGGATGGGGTGAGGCAGCCCTGGCCCCATCTCGCTGCTTAAAGGGGTGACTGCAGACCGCCCCTTTTGGGCAGTCTGTACCACCCCTTTGTGCCTTCGTCTATGGGCATACAACACCCATCATTAGTTACCAATACTAATCTATATCCTAAAATGTTCACAGATCCATTGGATATATCCTTTTTGTTTTGTCTTGGGTTTTTTTCTTCTTTTTGTCAAAAAGTGTGGAACACTTTAAATGGAGATTCACCAAAAATTAGACACAAACAAAATATTTTCTTTTCTTTCTGAACATGTCTCTCATCTTCACGGTAGGTTACTGCTCTGAAATATATAAACAAGGGAAAGAACAAGCGAGGATAAGCCAGTTCCAAAGAGCTAGCAAGGATAATCCAGTACCAACTCCTCGCCAACTTTCATGAAAAGTTAATAACACTGACCTTTCTCATCATGATTCATCTCACACAGCATTAAACAATAGTAACAAACAAACAACAGCATGATTATTGCTTCAGAGGTCACTTCCATTTTAAAGAGAAACATAACTGGTTTGTCAGTCCATATTCTGAGAATTTTGTGCCACTTCCCATACAATATTCTTTAATATATTGTGTTCATTTCTGCAAATTGTTTTGGCTGTGTTCCTTGGAAGGCTGGCCACAATATCACTATGTGTGTCAGATGTCTCTCTTTGCCAATACAAAGGGAAGCCCATCTGCCAAAGTCCTCTATGATTGGAGGGCAAAAGCTCTACTGCCAATGCTGACCTGCTGGTAGTCCTCTGCTGGTACTTTGGCTTTTAAATAAAGGGACTTTAGGTGCAATGATGACCAAAGTTCTACTCAGACATAAGTTTCCTCCTATCATCAGTCCCGAACCCCACAACAGAAGCTGTCCTAATACAAGAACTGGTATAACTTCACACCCACTGGAAGCAAACCAATTGCCCCACATCTCCTGTCCAAGCTCAGCACATGGCACTGATCAACTGTGAACGTAGGATAAAGGATTGCTTTTTAATTTCTTACTTGATATAAAAAGAAATGGCCAGCTGTTTCACACGTATAGGAAACATCTCCTGGGACCCCCAGACTTTCTTGCAATCGCCCAACTTCCCGCAGAAGCTCTAGCCTCCGAGCCAGAACATAATTTACTCTTCCATACCTGCATATCAAAATAATGAGAGATGCATGTGAACCCCTCTTTGCTGGCTACTGACATGATTTATCACTATGAAAAAGAATGCATGAATAAAAATACAAAGCTTAAGATCCAAAGAATCATATCACTACCGTAATGACATATTTGGTAAAGTTGGCCAGAATCCACAAAAGCTTATACCAAATAAAACTTTCTAGACTCTTCATTTTTGGTCACAACAGTCTAACATGGCTAACCCCTACCAACAAAATTACTGTGACTAATGCAATGCACTAAAGGGAAATTGTATTTCTGAAATAATTTTCTACATTTTATGCCAGATCATGTCAAAGCAAGTTTTTAGAGCTGCCTCTTCATGAAGTAGGAGATCTGCTTTCTGCCTGTTCTTTTAATTATGTCTGTTATTCATTTTGTGGATGTTTCAAAGGCAGTTTGTGATGGGGCGTTGAAATTCTCCATACAAACTCAAACAACTCCCGGTTAAACACAAGCTAATGGCTTCCTCGGTGTAGAGTTCTTTTATAACAGAACTGTTGATTTATAGGCAAAATATTGAGACAGAACATTTGACTAAACAATATTGTATACAAAGTCAACATGTCATGGGGTGTGTGTGAGGGATGACCAAATAACTGAAGTCACAAAGGACACCTTTATCACTGCTAATTTATTTATTTTACTTAAGGTTTTAAAAATATTGTTATTTATACTGAAACTTTCAGGATAAAAATCCTTCTAAGGTACACAAGATAATCCTTTTCTTTCCATATTGCATGCTCACAAGACCGTATTTCATTTTAGATCATGCACAATCCACAATGTACTCTCTTCTTATAGCTAAAGATAAACATTTCTAGTCATTATTCTGCTTCCAGCTACCACTGGAGTTATGGACAGGCTGCAGTACACAGAAATGAAGTGATCTTAACTGTGCACAGAAATCAAGATTTAACTCAAGAAACAGTTTCTACCATAAAGACAAAGATGAACAAGTTTTTTCAACCAGCCTTTTGCCTATGTGGGATGGAAAACTAAAGAAAATTTAACACAGAGAATATCGAAATATGTTGTATGTTTGCATGATTTGATTTTTTTTTACTAGCTATGTCTTCACCTGCTGAAATCCTTCTCTGTCTCCAGTTCTTCCTCTCCATGACCAAGACGCAGGAGGTGACGCTCATCAATGTCTAGAGCCATGATTTTCTCAAACAGCTGGTTCAAGGCCTAAAGATTGACAAGGGCAACAGAAAGAGTGGATTTTAGAAATCCAGATGCTATTACAGGGAAATCCAGCATGCAGGAAGAATCATTCCTATTTTGGTAAGAAGCAAAACCAAAGCAATTATGAAGGGGGTATTTACAGCATAACACCAAAAGGGAAGCCTGCTTTGTTGTGCCAAAGTTTTAAAGAAATGGCTTTCAATCCAATTTGAATTTAGTACAAAATGTAAACCTGTGAAGAAAAATCCAAGTTTGTTGTTAACAGGGATTGCAGTAACCATAGGACCAGCACATTAAATGACCATGCAAGCAAAGTGATGCTCAAAATTCTACAACAAAGACTTTTACCATATATGGATCAAATAATGCCAGATATTCCTCCTAACAGTAAGAGCTGTTTGACAGTGGAACACACTCCCTAATTCAAATTAGCAAATTTGGAAGGACAAAAAAAGTGTACTTCCTTCCCTACTGGATCATTGTTAAGTCTCACCACTTGCTCTGAAACTAAAGTGAGGAATGCTGTGAAGAATAAAAAAGCAAAAGGCTAACTTACCTGATTTGAATGTGTAACAATAAGGGTCCTTTGTTCAGGAAAGTTGTGATAGAGATTAGATATTATCTGGACTGCTACATCAGTCTTCCCTGTTCCAGGTGGTCCCACAACCTACAAAAAGAAATAGGATTATATACAGTATTTTATTCACCTGGATGAAAGAAATGTTGAAAAAGTATAAACTGGCCATGAACAGTTCAGAGTGAAAGTCTATGATTTTTCTAAAACGAGGCCTGTAGATAAATGGATGTGTACACCAGTATTTGCAAAATAAGAGGGTATGAGTACAAATGTGGATGCAAATGCACCCATGGGTGGAAAGAAACCAACTGAAAAAGGAATTTAGAATATTGGAAATGGTCTTTGTCATCTGGGCAAAGGGTAAACATTATCTAGTGGTAGAGCTGCACCTCTAATAGTTCTCTAAAGGAACTGACTCTCCCAAAAGAGGAGGGGGGTAACACAAACAAAATTCTATTGTAAAAGCTGACAGAAATATTTCTTAGCTATGCTGCTACTGTTTCAACTACTGAAAAATCATTCAAAGATATAGCTGTGTTAATCTGGAAAACAGTATGCAACGGGTTCTTGCAGCAATTTTGAGACAAACTGAAAGATAAAAGTTGATAGCAAGGGATTTTGTAGACTTAAGTTTATTTCCTCAGATGCATTTGGTGGAGTGGAAAGCCCAGGGACAGACCTATATAACAGTCTGTGTGTGGGAAAGCTCATAGGAATGCAAAATGGTGTGGAGTTTTGGTGTTGTGAAGTCCCAAGATGAAACACCCAGGAAGATTGAAGTGTTCTGTAACTGGTTTTGTATATTCCCATTCCTACTATCTGATTTATGTCCATTTATCCTCTGATGCAGGGAGATCTTTCAGTTAGTCTCAAAGGTGCTGCAAGATCCCTTTGCATACTGAAAAATAACTGTTACTCCCCCATTTAGAACAAACCAGCTATTGCCAATTAAAGAGGTCTTTTTTGCTCAACTGACACAGATCTCTTCTTATCAGAAAAAACCCCAATATTTTTCTTCTTTTTCTTCAGTGAAAATGATGAAACTATTCAGTTAAAGAGTATGCCAAACCTTGTGCTGAACAGCAGTTAAGAGTTATACGTATTTTAGAGATCAGCTATTATTAAATAAAAAGCAAGTTGTCAATTTTTTTAAAAAAGCATTAAATTATATGTATTATTACCATAGTCAACCCAGGTTGCATCCCTGCTCGTATAGCTTCAATTTGGGTGTGAGTGAACTGTATTGTATTGCTACAGAATTGAACAGAAATAAATATGATTAATCCAAGAACATGGTACAGTACAGCAAAGTTATCAGTATATCTTCAGGATTGTCTTTATGAACATCTTTTTCAGACTTGTCTATCATTTTAGTCAAGGCTAATACAATGACCAAGATCCTATACAAAAGACATGCAAGTGTAAACCCTGTTTATGTTAGCAGATGTATTTGCAAAAGTAGGTATCCTGTAGATCCTCATGCAACACCCCCTCCTCCTGATCTGCAACAGCTGCTGGAAGTGTGGTCATGATCAGAGCTCCATCCCTTGGCAACTGTTCAGTTTTAGGAAGGTCTCCCAGGCATGTTCCAGCTGCTCTTGCACACCCAGGGGCGAAGAAGTAGCCTTATTCTCTCCCCACCGCTACTTCTTCCCTAGCTGCACAAAATCAGCCAAAATGTACCAGAGTGTACCTCCACAGGTGAACAGTGGCTGGTAAAAAGCTGTGACCAGGAACCCCTTAGCTGCTGTTGCACAGTTGTGAGGATATCAGGACAAAGGACTTGTAATGGTGGCACAAATGTGCTGGTGGAGTGTATTTGTGGGTCTTGGCCACTGCTTTTTTTCAGGATGTGGGAAGATGAAGGAATTCACATACAACAAGAGAAATCTATTTCTGCCTCGAGGGCTGAGATGACTGTACTCCCAAATCATTACAGGACCCTTCTAAACTTATTACATTATGGTTCATCATATGTAATTAGGATACCGCAAAGCCACTGAACAAAATAACTCATTTGATCAATGTCAAAAGTTATATGTTATCACCAAGCTTGAAAAGACTGGGCATTTACTGCCAAGTATCATTTTAATATGCATGAGTACATAGACAACCAAAATTCCCAAACAATATATAAAGAGTAGTAATTACTAAACAATACAACTACTTTTTAAAAATAACTCTGATTAATTATTAAAAAGGCCCATTTCAACTTCATTTAAATACTGTGTCAATGGGTTATCAGCACTAATTACCATTACTGCCAACTTAAACTTAAGATACTTGAAATAGTCTGATTATTTTAAAATTAAATAATGATAACTGGTATCACATGAAGAAGAAAAGATCAGACCATGGGAATGTGGTTATTTGTTTTTAAGCTTTTACCAACAGAAATATCATAATGGAAATGCCCTCAATATCATACTTTGTATGATTTCCACACACTATATATTCCTCCACAAAGTTAACAAGAGATTTTACCGTTTTGGTTGATTGTATGGATAAGGTCCTCTGTTGGGGATAACATGTGGCTCAACAATCAACACTCTGGGGTCTTTCACTCTTTCTTCTTCACATTCTTTGCGTTTCTTTCCCACTTCATTATCAACTGGAAATGTTATTCTAATGGGATAAAATTATTTTTCACATTCAACTATTCCTTAAGTGAGACTATTTTTCCAACAAACAATTTCACTGAATAGCCCTCTGTACTGTAAAATCTTACGACCTTTATAGCAAAATGGAGAATGCAGCATGATGCAGGGAAGATGTAATCTGAGATGACTGAAGACTGTGAAAATGCAGTAAGATTTCTTTATTTATTTTAAAGGATTAGTATTAACAACTGGAATGAGGACTCAGTTCTATATACAGGGAACAGTTGCTTGAGACATCAGCAGCACAAGATTTCAAGATATCAGTAAAAAGTATCTAGAGCAGACAGAACACGAGGTGTGTGTGTGGGGGGGGGAAATTAAGAGATTACACATGATAAATTTTAAAATGCAAAGAAAGGAATTGATGTTGAACAGTATTCACAGTAATGAGAGAAGACTTCAGACAACTGTCCAGCTCATCAGTCATGTACTGCTGCCTGGAACAACATGACACAAAGGCCATTCCTATGAACTCCTTTAGATTCGATGCTGTAAAGTTTCCCTAATAACAACTTGCTTTCATGAATCCAATCCATAAAAATGCAGATGGAAAATACTGAATTAGCAGTGTGAAAGATCACTTTTGGGGATTGCACAGCACCATTTTTCCAAAGCAATGCAGACATTACAGGGATATAGGAGATTAGTGCACTGGCTTTTATTCCTGCGCTAGGCACGGGGTGTGAACACACAGAGATGGATTCTATCGCACAGCTCTGTCCTCGGGCAATACTCATCCCATACTTGACCCAGGCTTCTCATGGACCTTTTAAAGAATGGGATTTTCCTGTTCTTTAAAAGGCCCAGGAGAAGCCCAGGTCAGGAATGGGATGAGTACTGCCCAGTGACAGAGCTTTGCGATAGAATCTGTCCCTATGTGTTTACATCCCATGCCTGGAGTGAAAATAAAAATTAGTGCCCTAATCTCCATAGCCTGGTATAATCCAGTAACATGTTTCTTTGAACAAAAACGGGGGTGATTCCCTTCAATTCCCTGTGTAAACCTGTATCGAAAGCCTTTTGGAGTCAGTTTTCAGCACTGGATCTGGCAGGGGTTGGGCAGCTGCACTACTGCAAGCATATCACTGGATTCAGCCTCCTGTCACATGCACTCTATCATGTTTGCTCTATGACAGACATACCCATGCAAAGAAGAATGAGACTCAGAAGAGAGAAACCCTAACAACCAATACATACATACTATCAAAAAAATGCAAACTTCTGGAAATTTCCATTTTGATTTTCCTGACTCATCAACACATTCCTACATTTGAAAAAATTTCCCTTTTATATGTAACAATCTACTGCTATCCTCTGTATGTCAGTTTGTACTTCAGTTTCTTGGCTGTTATACTGAGAAGAAGATAGGGAAGTGATGGCGAAACTTTTAGGGACCAAGTGCTTAAACTCAAGCACATTCCTGTGCTGAGTCTTACTGGATTTCCAGGGATGGGACTTTCCCGAAGACAGCTGAAGGCCTAGAAGGATTGGGGGGGGGGGGGTTAGAGAAGAGGAACAGGTGTTGCCTGTTTCACCTCTTCCCCACCCTCCCAGACCTTTAGCTATGTCCAGAGAGGTAGCTAACAGCACAAGAGGGTATTTCTATTATTCTCCCTCCCGTCTCTCCATGTGCCCTCAGAAATGGCTTCACATGCCAGAGAGGGCACATGTGCCATAGGTTGGGTATTATATAATGGAATGAAACTCAGCAGTATGAGGGAATTGTAAGTCACCTGAATGGAGGGACTTGAAGAGCAGGATCCTCAACTGTTACTTGAATGCTGTATCCAGGAAAGCTGGCTCTTAAGTGATCGATGGAAAGGAAAGTATCATTAAAATCCAGAGAGGCAATCTGATTTGGCATTTTTGAATAATGAGCACTACTTGGATCTCCATAGCCAAGGATAATATCATGCAACCAATCAGGAACCACACAGTCGGTATTCATCAAATGCCTTATTGTTTCCAGAACAGCCTGCAATGATAAAATATGATTAAATGATGCATTTGTAACCCAGCTTGAAACACAGTTAACGTCATGGGGTATTCAGGCATTCTGGAAAAGTAATTCTTTTCCACTGATGGGTTTTTAGTTTGGTCATATTGAATGAGTTACTATATTTTCTGCTGACATCAGCCCACAAAGAACTTGTTCAGCAAAATGAGCAGTATTTATACAGTCTCTAACTATCTCATTAGTGGGAGCAATTTCAGTTCAGTTCACACAAAAAATTGTTTTTCATATCATCTGCAGAGAAACACTACCCAGAAAAAGAACGTTGCTGTATGCATTCATCAGCAAACATACTACATTATTTGTAGACAACACTGCAGGGTGAATATTCTATAACCCAAAAAAGAACAATCTCTCCTTCCCTCTATCATATCATCATCTGCTTTCCACAGCTTCATTCTTCTAGCCATTTTTGGCCAGGGAACATGAGGAGGGGGAGACAGTGGAGAGGGAGTAATATGGAGGAGATTTATCTTTGCCTTTTCAAGAATCGCTTGTAGAACATTTTCTGATCTTTTCAATGTCTTATCAAATTAAACAATGACTTATTGTTATAAGCCTTGGGCTCTTCCTCTACTCCACTTCCCTCTACTTCTCTGCAGGAGCCTTAAAAGCATTCTATTATCGACTAATCATTGTTTTGCTCAAAATATGACAAACTGTGGTTAGTATTAACTATAACTTAAATAAACAAATCACCAACAATTTTTAGTTTACAGGCTAGTGTGTTTCAATAAATCATAATAATTTTTTTGTTGTTAACTATCCCCAACTCAACACCACCTCATGGTGCCCTGTGTATGAGACATCTCCAAGACTTTCTATCCTCAACTGCTCTCCTCAGGTCCTGCAGGTTCAAGCCTGTGACCTCCCTGAGTGGGTCTAGCCAACGAGAGTGCTATGTTTCTCTCTTTCTACTACCTTCTACCTTTCCTAGCATTACTCTTATTTTCTTTTTCTTTAATTTATATTTATTAGTTTTGAAAAGCATTACTGTATTTTCTATTTAGTTGTGCCTTCCCATGATGTGGCCAAAGTATGACCTCCACAGTATTCTCAGCACTCTTCTCCAGCACTACATCTCAAATTAGTTGATTTGTGTTCTATCCACTTTTTTCATTATCTGGCTCTCATGTCTGTACATGTTGATGTGAAATACAATGGCTTGGACAATTCTACGTTTAGTGCTCAGTTGCACATCTTTAAACTTTAGTATCTTGTCTATTTCTTCCATAACTGCCCTTCCTATTCCTATTCTTTTTCTGATTTCTTGACTGCAGTCTCCATTTTGATCAATATTTGATCCAAGGAATAAGAAGTCTTTAAATATTTTAATTTCCTCATTATCTAGTTTGAATATACCGTATATACTTGTGTATAGGTCACCCTCTTGTATAAGTGAAGGGTAAGTTTTGGGGGCCAAAAATCTGTATTTTAATATGGATAAGTCAAGGGTAAAACTGAAGGGCACCTAACCAAAGATGTAAAGAATGTCCTGCTCACTCTTCTTGCATCTTTCCTACCTGGCTGCCCCCTCTGGAGGCAACCAGGCTGGGAAGAGGCTTGGGGAGGGAGTGTTTGCTCTTTTTACCTCTTCCCAGCCCTGCTGCCCATTCTGGAGGCAAATTGGGAAAATGCTTGGGGGGCGAACAGTTCCTTGTCCTGCATCTTCCCAGCCCGGCTTCCCCCTCCGGAGGCAACTGGGCTGGGAAGAGGCATGGGGAGCAAACACTCCCTCATCCTGTCATCTTATTTCTTATTATAGTATTGATCTGTGTATAAGTTGACTCAGTTTTTTTGGGTTAATTTTGTAATATAAATTTTTGACATTATTATTATTATTAACAACCTTTATTTATATAGTGCTGTAAATTTACACAGCACTGAACATACAATCTTATGTAATTAAGACGGTTTCTTGCCCTCAGGCTTACAATCTAAAAAGACACTACACAAAAGGAGAAGGGAATGGTGGTGGGGAAGGGGATCAGGTCCAGCAGTTCTTCTTTCCCTCTGAGGCCCGGACCAAGGCAGATGGACTGGAGGGAGGGCTCGGCTTCTTAATAGATAGTTAAAATGAGGCATCCTGGGGCAAACAGGGGCACACATCTAGGAACACTTCCTTAAACAATATAGTCTTTATCTCAGTTTTGAAACTGGTTAGAGAAGTGATGAGGTGCGCATGTGGGAGAAGAAGGTTCCAGGAGCGAGGGGCAGCAAGTGAGAAGGGACAAATCCGGGATGGGGCAGTGGGAATCCTAGGCTGGGAATAGAGACCTGGACTACCAGAATGGAGGGTGCGAGTAGGAATGTAAAGAGAAAGAAGTTCAGATAAATACGGAGGGGCCACTCCATGGAGGGCTTTGAAAGTCAACAAAAGCTTGTACTGGATGCGGAAGGGGAAGAGGAGCCAACGAAGGGAGGATAAAAGAGAAGAAACATGGTCAAAGCGGCAAGCGGATGTGATAATACATGCAGCTGAGTTCTGGACAAGATTAACCAGAAGAAGGTTACAATAATTTAGTCGTGAGACCACTAGGGCATGAACCAGAGTCTTGGCAGTAGAGGCCGAGAGGAATGGACGCATTTTAGCAATGTCATAAAGAAAGAATCTACAGGCCTTGGCGGTGGCCTGAATCTGGGGAGTAAACAACAGAGAGGAATCAAAAATGAAACCAAGACTGCAGGCTTGCTGAACTGGTTGAACAGAAGTGTCATCAACAGAAACAGAAAAGGAGTAGTGAAGGGTGGGCTTAGGTGGGAAGACAAGCAGCTTTGTCTTAGATATGTTAAGCTTCAAGCGCCGATGCCATCTCCAGAGAGATGGCAGTCAGAAAAGATGAAACCTGCTGTTCAAGCCTTGGCAAAAGGTCAGGGGTTGAAAGATACAGCTGAGTGTCATTGGCGTACAGATGATAGGAGAAACCAAAAGAACTGATGAGTTTGCCTAGAGACAATGTGTATAGAGAGAAAAAAGGGGATCCAAGACAGAGCCCTGGGGAACTCCAATCGATAAGGGAACAGAGGAGGAAGTCAGACCACTCGTGAACACTGCAAAAGATCTATCTGACAAGTAAGATTTAAACCAGTTGAGAACAGAGTCGGAGAACCCGAGTTCAGAAAGTAAATCAACCAGGAGACAGTGATCCACAGTGTTGAAGGCCGTAGACAGATCAAGAAGAATCAGAATAGAGTAGAGGCTGTTTGCCTTGGCCCACAAGAGATCGTTTGAGATCTTGGTGAGGGCCGTCTGTGTAGAGTGCCTTGGGCGGAAACCAGACTGAAAAAGGTCCAGGATGGAGCTGGGTTTGAGAAACTCAAGACAGTGCGAATAAATGACCCATTCTAAAACCTTAGAAAGAAAAGGAAGAAGAGAAATCGGACAATAGCTAGACAAAGAAGAGGGGTCAAGGGAAGATTTTTTTCAGGATTGGGGAAACGAGAGCATGTTTGAAGTCAGAGGGGAAGGAGCCCATAGAGAGAGAGAGAGATTAAAGATATAGA
This sequence comes from Urosaurus nigricauda, assembly GCA_034509955.1. NCBI lineage: Eukaryota > Metazoa > Chordata > Lepidosauria > Squamata > Phrynosomatidae > Urosaurus > Urosaurus nigricauda. The sequence goes on from JAOEGL010000001.1 coordinate 54,063,131, forward strand.
GAAGCGAGGGGAGAAAAGAAGGGGCTATAGAGATTAGGAGGTGAGAGAGAATTGGATCGAGGGAACAAGTTGCAGGTTATAGACGACTGCAGACATATAAATGATTACAGTCATCCCTCGACATTTGCAGCTTTAACACTCATGGTTTCGATCATTCACAAGATCAAGGTCACCATATGTCTGCGCACAGCTCCTCCTCTCTCCCCCCCCCCAGCTTTTGGGAGGGAGGGAGCAGCCAGGAAGGGTGCACGTGCCAACCTCAACCCTTTCCAGGACTGAGAGTTGTCTGGGGAACCAAGCAGGTCTCCCTCCTGGGAAGGGGCTTGGGGGACCAATCCTCCTCCCCTTTCCAAAGCGGAGAGCTACTTGGTGAACCAGGTAACTCTTCCTCCTGGGAAAGGGCTTGGGAGACTGATCCAGCCCCCACCCCTTTCCAAGACGGAGAGCTGCTTGGTGAACCAAGTAGGTCTCCCTCCTGGGAAGGGGATTGGGTGGCCGATCCTCCTCTCCTTTCCAAGATGGAGAGCTGCTTGGAGAACTAGGTAGCTATCCTTTCTAGGAAGCGATTTGGAGGACCGACCCTATACCCCTTTCCTAGAGGGAGAGCTGTTTGGTGAACCATAATAATAATAATAATAATAATAATAATGATGATGATGATGATGATGGTGATGTTTATTTCTTACCCGCCCCTCTGTAAAAACACTCGAGGCGGGGTACAGCAAGATTAAAAAAAAACAATTACAATTAAAATAATTAAATGATCCCATGGAGTTCTCCCTCCTGAAAAGGGCTTGGGGGGCCCAATCCTACATTCCTTTACAGGACCGAGAGCTGCCTGGTGAAGGGGCAGGAAGCCAGTTAAAGAAATGGAAGTGTGGGGGAAGGAGCGCACACATTTTTGCTTCTCTTGCCCTGCCTACCAGTCTCTTTAACTGGCTTCTGGGGGGGGGGGGCGGAGTTGTTTGTGGTCTTTCGACATTCGTGAGAGTCTTGTGCCCCAACTTCCGTGAATGTGAAGGATGACTATACATATGGTAAATCCTCCATTGTCATTATTTTTGGGTTTTTTTATGTTAAGCTTGCCTTTGCACTTTCTTTTTTAACTTTCCTTAGTAATTTTTTCCAAGTCTACAATGTTTTCTGCTAGTATTGTGATGTCATCTGCATATCTTAGATAGTGCAGGTTCCCTCCTCCTTTTTCTGAGTCTAAACCTGCTCTTCATATAATGTTTTCTACACAGAAGTTGAACAAATAGGATGAGAAGAGGCAGTCTTGCTTGATCCCTTTGCCAACTGGGAACCATTCTGTTTCTCCATGTTTTGTTCTAACAGTAGCCTCTTGTACTTAGTACAGATTTCTCATCAGGACTATCAAGTGTTGTGGCACTTCCATTTCTTTAAAAGCATTCCATAGCTTTTCGTGATCTATGCAGTAAAAGGCTTTACTATAATCTATAAAGGTAGAATTAAAAGATACTGTATAGTCTGTAGAATCAGTATATAGAGAGATCTTGTAGCACCTTTGAGAATAACTGAAAGAAAGAAGTTGACAGTATGAATTTTCAGGGACTAATGTCTACTTCCTCAGATGCATTTAGTAGAGTGGAAGCCACAGACAGACATATATATGCCATTGATGTGTCAGAATGCCAATTCAAAATTAAAATGTTTTGTGTATGGAAATGGAAAGTCCAGTTTTAACGATGGTCGTTTGTGAACAACCCTCAAGAACAACCCTAATATTGTCATCAAAGGAGGAGCTGTAGTCATCATGGACAAATCTGCCTCTATACAGGAGGCTGAGACGCAACTGTCCAACACTACATTTTACAGAATCCTATCTAACTATCCCACAGAGGAATACCAGAAAGAATTATACCGGCTGCTTAGAGATTTTCCCTTAGAGGAGCAGAACCAAATCTTTACTGACACACCCCAGGAGCCCCAACCAGACACATTCTATCTATTAATCCTATTGGGGGGGGGGGGGGTTGGGATGAAATTCTTGAATTATTTTAATCTGTAATCTGTTTTTTAACTTTGTTGTACCCCACCTCGATTGTTTTACAGAGGGGCAGGTAAGAAATAAACATTATTATTATTATTATTATTACCTAAAATACATAAACAGGGCAACCCTGGGCAACCTATCATATTCTGCATTGGAACACTTATACTCGGTGCCTCCAAGTATATGGATAATATCCTGAAACCATATGCCACCAACACTCACAGCTATGTGAAAGACACCACAGACTTCCTACAAAAGCTACAATCCTTCCACAACCTTCCAGGAAACACTATCTTAGCCACAATGAATGTGGAATTGCTGTACACCAGCATCCTGCACAAGGATGGACTACAAGTCATCAGATACATCATTCCAGATGAGAATGTATCAGACTTAGCTACCATGATCTGCCAGTTTGTTCTCACACAATTACTTGACCTTTGGTAACAACATATAACTTCAAGTTAATGGCACTGCCTTGCAGCAAGTACATAACATTACAATATGCCAATATCTTCATGGCCAACCTAGAAAATACTTCCTTAACCCCTGCACCTAAAAACTGCTCCTCTACCTGAGGTAGATTGACGATATCATCATAATTTAGACTCATGGAGAAGACTCACTACATTTCACCAGAGTTTTAACAACTTCCATCCAAGCTCAGCCTGGAACTAAGGACAAAACAAGTTCACTTTCTGGACACCACAGTACAGCTACAAAATGGACATATAAGCACCACACTATATTGCAAACCCACTGACATACATACTCACATGCCTCCAGTTTCCACTCTGAACACACCACCAGATCCATAGTCTACAGCCAAGCCCTCTGATACAATCACATCTGCTCAGACCCACAAGGCAGGGATGCCAAACTCAAGGAATTACAACAAGCATACCTCAAACTACAGTACCCACCACATGAAGTAAAAAAACAAACAAATTAACAAGGCAAGACTTTTATCCAGGACTGATCTATTACAGAACGGATTGAAGAAAGAAAATGACAGAACCCCACTACTGGTCACATATAGCTCCCATACATCAATAAACTACAACTCATTCTGGACAATAATGCTTTTCTTTCCAGGAGTCTTGGTTGACAGACAGCCTCCAAACCTCAAACAGGAATTTACTTACAAGAGGACACATGACACAGATGGGGACACAGGTACTAAGCCCTGTCACAAACTAAGATGCCAACTCTGCTGGTACATTTATCCAGGAAATGCCATCACAAGACTTAATGACATCACCAAAATATTAGGCGCACTTTCACATGCTCTTCCTCCAATGTGATTTATGCCATACTATGTCATCAATGCCCATCAGCACTCTACATCTTACAAAGGCCAGACCTTGCACCAGAGGATAAATGGACATAAATCAGACATTAGGAATGGGAATACACAAAAAACAGTGGCAGAACATTTCAGTCTCCCTGGGCATTCTGTCTCTGATCTCAGAATGGTGGTTTTGGAACAAAAGAACTACAAAGGCAGATTAGAAAGAGAAACGGCAGAATTGGAGTTCATCTACAGACTACAGTCCCTAAACAATGGATTGAACAAAGACAATCGCTTCCTGACACACTACACACATTTCAACACTATTTGTCACCATCCTTATGGGAGGCATCCTACACTCATCTATTCCCTTCACTTACAGGCTAGTTTCCAATGCCAAACTGGACTTGCCACTTCATTTCCACACACAAAGGTTAGTTCCCAAAGCTAGTTCACAAACGACCATAGTTAAAACTGGACTTGCCACTTCATTTCCATACAAAAAGGATTTTTTAATTTGAATTGACATTTTCACATACCAATGGCACATACACAGTGCGCTCGCACCATATGTAGGCGCGCCATACGCACTTTAACTTTACATGGAAGGCAAGTCCTGTTTAAAACAATGGCGCGTGTGCCTGCCGCACGCACCCCCAGCCACACATAGGAGCGTGCACACATTCTTTTAAACGGGGGTTCAGCATACACATTTTTCCCTTTAAGAAGGGTGGGTCCAGAACAGATCTTCTGTGTATAGGAAGGATCCACTGCATGTCTGTCCTTGGCTTCCACTCCACCAAATGAATCTGAGGAAGTAGTCTTAAGTATACGAAACCTCATGTTGACAACCTCTTTCTTTCAGTTAGCCTCAAAGGTGATACAAGATCTCTCTACATTTAGTCTATAAAATACATGCTGATTGGCATAGTTTAAGGGATGCTACAATGTGTCTAATTAGAAGTGAAAATTTCCAGTCTTATTTCAGTTACACTAGAGAAGGAGAGAGCAAGCTCCATTGCATCTACTAAACCATACATTATTGCAGAACCTAGAAAAGCTGTAATTTTTGAATTACAGCTCTCATAAAGGTCTAGTTAGCACGGCTAGTGACCACGATGGCTAGGAGATTTTGGGGTCTATAGTAAAAAAAGAAAGAAAGAAAGGTAACCTTTCCAAGCTCTGGAATATTTTAACACGCAAACAGAAAACCAATGAACAGGTGTTTTCAAAAGAAAGTGCTTCCTTTTACTTTTTTCCAAAAGTTTCCTTCAACATATAGCAAAAGCTAGAGAAATTGCTACCCTTATCCAAAAATATGATGTAGTCACTTTCACTGGGATTTGGATTAGACAAGAATAATTTGCTGCACAGAGGAGCAGCTGGAGGGGGCACCCGTGTGAAGGAAGTAATATCTGGGCAGGATGTTCACAAAGTACAGCTGTTGCTTTGGGGCAGAGATCTGGAGGGCAGCAACAGTGAAAAAAATCTGCCAGCATAATCACATCCATCTTTGCCAGAAAACAATGTACCTCAGGGGCACACAATATTCCTTCTACAGCAATACAGATTGAGTCTCCCTTATCTGGAAATCCAAAATTTGAAATACTCCCCAAACTGAAACTTTTTAAATGGGTGGCTGCTTTCTGATGGTACACAAAATTTGTTTCATGCACAGAATTATGTAAAACACTGTATAAAATTACCTTCAGGCTCTGTATATAAGGTGTATACTGAACCATATATGAATTTTGTTTTAGTCTTGGGTCATATCTCCAAGATATCTCATGATATATGTACATGCAAATACAGGAATTCCAAAATCCAGAAACATCTGAAAGCCCAAACACTTCTGACTCCAAGCATTTTGGATAAGGGATACTCAACTTTTATATAAATATAGTATTCAATACTGCTCTAAAGCACTGAATATATACATACTGATAAGAACAAAGATCTAATCCCAAACAGCACAGTGACACTCCTGGCTCAGTATGACAAAATAAACTTTCTCGAAGAAAAGTTTTCACATATCATACTATCCAAAGGTTTGAAACAGTGCACAGTGCTGCCAGCATCTCCAAGGGTCTGTGAGAAGCTGTCTGTGATTCAAGTGGCATTTATGTGATCAAAAGCCCAGTGTCACTGGAAACCCTTTCACTACATTGTCTGGTACACAAAGAGGACTGGGAGGATGACCTCAAATTATAACTTGCTAACAAACAGAACAAGCAGCCCGAGTTATCTAGTCACTATTAGGTTGGAATGTTCATACTGAAAGACTATTGCAATCTCCCCTCAACTGAGACAAAAGAATCACTCTGGGGGGGGGGGGGAAATGTGTGTGCTTCTAGATATTTACCAGGGGGTGGGGTGTCATAGAACCCTACCTCCCTAGATATCTATCGACTAGTCTCTAATCTGCCCTTTCTAAGTAAGGTCTCAGAACAAGTGGTTGCAACATAACTCTAGGTTCTCTTGGGTAAAATGAATTACTTGAGTCCACTCCAATCACACCTGGTAATAGGATAAAAACAGACTTGACACGGTATATGACCTACACTGGGAGTTGGACAGGGGAAATGTTCCCTATTGGTTCTCCTGAATCTTTCAGCAGCATATGATACCATCAACCATGGTATCCTTTTGGATCATCTGGCTGATATGGGAATTGGGGCATTGCTCTGCAGTGGTTCCGGTCTTTCTTGGCTGAGCATTCCCATAGTGTGGTGCTGGGGGAATGTTACCCAGCCTTTTGGCCATTAGCATTACAATAATCTAATCCTGTGGGTTTTTACAGGGGTCACTATTGTCCTCTATTCTTTTCCAAATCAGCATGAAGCCACTGGGAGAGGCCATCCAGAGCTTTGGGGTTGGGCATCATCAATATGCTGGTGACAGCCAGCACTCTCTCCTTTGCAACTTATGGCAAAGAAGCTGTGGTAATACTGAATCATTGGGTGGATGCAGTAAAGGACTGGATGCAGGTGAATAGACAAAGGATTAATCTAAACAAGAAGGAAGTGCTGCTGGTTGGAGGAAAACCAACCTGAAATTGGGATTGCAGCATGTCCTGGATGGGGTTGCCTCTGAAAAATCAGGTTCATAACTTGGGGGTGGTTTTTGATCTAGCATTGTTCCTGGAAAGCAAGATTGCTAAAGGATGGCCAGGAGCAACTTTTTTCCAGTTTTGGCTGGTGTGCCAGTTGTGCCCTTTCTTGCAGAAGCAAATCTGGCCACAGTGGTTCATGATTTAGTTACTTCTTGATTAGATTATTGTAATACACTCTATGTGAGACTGCCCTTGAAAGGTGTTCGGAAGCTGCAGCTAGTGCAAAATGCAGCAGTCAGACTGGTGTCAGGTGTGCATTTTAGAGACCATGTTACACTGGTTCTGCAAGATATACACTGGCTTTCAATTTGCTTTGAGCTGAATTCAAGGTGTTGGTTCTGACCTACAAAGCCTTAAATGTCTTGGAGTCAAGATATCTGAAACAATGGCTCCTCTCATATGAGCCTTGCAGAAATTTAAGATCTTCAGAGGTGGCACTGTTGTGTGTCCAATCACCTCGTGAAGCTAGGTTGGTGGGTATACTTAACAGAGCTTTCTCTGCAGAAGTGCCTAGACCAAGGAACTCACTACCCAAGGAAGTTAGGCTGGGCCCATCTCTTTTAAGCTTCCAGAGGGCAGCCAAACAGTGCTGTTCCACATGGAATTCAATGTTTGAAATTGCTATTTTAACTGTTTCAAAACTGGATCTAGGACTCTTTTTAGACTGCTTTTAGGAATTTTTAGAGTATTTCAATATTGTTTTTAAAAGATTTTATCTTTGTATTGTTTTAATTATTGTATTTGTTCATCGCCGTGGGAATTCTTGTGGTTGGAGGCAAGAAGCTCTCCTTTACTCAGTTAAATAAAACTCTATAGTTCAAACATATCATATACACAATCAGCAAGAGTTGAAAATTAATGTGATAATCCAGCCAGTCCAAGCATCTCTGGCACATACATTCCGTTCAAAGTATATTATTATTAATTATGATTAATTAAATTAAATTAATTAAATTAAATTAATTAATATAATTAATTAAATATATTATTAATTATGATTCTGAATCCAGGAGTGGTAGCAGATTTGGTGGGGCCATTCCTTTTTTCCTTGGCATTGGCTGGGGAATATGGCATGACAAAAGTTCTGTTGTTGCTTTTGCCATCATTGCAGCAGTGACAGCAGCAAGGTGCAGGCAGCAATCACTGCTGCTGATTCATTCTCATATTAATCTTCCCCAAGTTATTTTGTTAAAAATAACTTGCCAGTGTCTGCTCAGAAGCAATGCTACACTGGCACTCCAGATGCCTTTGGGAAGATTCAGCTTCTCCAGAAGCTATACATCAAGTTCCACAGTTGGGCCACTAAACAAAATTCAATCTTGCACCCTCAAATGTAAGTCCCAAATGCGGATAATGAGAGGAATTACCATATAATATAGTGGCAAAGAAATCCAGACTACTGGACCTCTCAAAATCTCCTCCTTCCAGAATTAAAGTTTATGAGGTATAATTGGTTGAGGTCAGATAACTACTATATGGACTACTTGTCCATAAGTCTAAAAATTTATGCCCAAATTGACCCCAAAATCCCAGGTCGACTTAGTTACGAGTCATTATGGAAACTTTTTCAGATTTCCCCATGTTGTGCAGAGAGGGGTTTAGCAAGAAAGAGCCAAGCAGAAAGAGTCCTAGGTGACTGATTCATATTGCTGTATTTGTTTAAGAGTCCCCCTCTCACCCGCACATCTGGCTGAAATGAAAACTTAAAAGAGGAAGCAAAAAGCGTCAACGAAAGTCTCTATTGCCATATGAACACATACACACACTGAAGGAGCCTCCAAGTTTTACCTTCGACCTATCCATGGATCGTGGCAAAATCCAGCATTCTGGGCTCAAAACCTTATCTCGACTTATACATGAGGTCAACACTTATAGTTGAGTATATACAGTATATGTCTCTAATAGCTAAAAATCCTGAGAGATGGCAGCAGTTGTAAACTGGTTAGCCCATGGGTAACCAAATCAAAAGATGCTGTCTTCTATGCAATTTGCTAATCCTACAGAATATAAGGTTTAGATTTACAATATTCTCATTGAAGTGCCAGTTCACTAATCATAGAAGTATACTGCACAGAAAAAACTAGACATACTCTCTGAAATCTATGCTGAATGAAAAACTATGGATGTAAATGTATTACAGCAGAACTAAACTGAAAAGTATCTAAACTGTACTTTCTAAGACACTACACTCCTTACGTGTACCGCAATGTAATCCATTATGAAATGTTTATAGAGGCAAGCTATCTAGACCAGTCTGATAGGAGGGGTAATTCCTGCCCTCCCCCCTTGTGCCTGGGCACTATATTTTGCCTGTTGACTACTGCTGTTTCCTTCTTTCTAAGGAACATGGCAAGGACCAGTAGCAGCCAAGGATTCCAGCACTGGTTCAGGGACCACCATTTTAGGTAGCACTGGCCTAGACTATGTAATATGTCTAAAAGACAGCACCTCTAGATTTGATGGTCTATGTAATATTGTGAACCTCCACATGGAGTTTGTAATTACGTAAGATAACTGCTTTACTTAATAAATATGAAAACAAAAATTATAAAGGCAAGTTTATTCTCCTGTAATACAAATTTCTTGACAGTCCAAAGCTTGAGGTGTTTTTCCTTCAAAGGAAGATGCCACACCTTACTGATTCTGTTTCATTGTCTTTGTTTCCACTCAGCTATGGTTGGGGAGGGCAACTTACATCTAAACAGACTTTCCATATAATCATAATCTAAAATGTAGACATTGTCGCCACGTCATGTTCTTTGCCCTGCATGCTTTTTACTGTCGTTCACTGATGAAGCCCATGAAGCTTCAAAAGTCAGGATGATATATTTTTTTTCCTTTTAGTTGTCCTAATTTATCAATACAGAATGGATTTTGGACTTGGTGGTTTGTCTATTTACAAGCACAGAGACTAAAGCTGAGACACATTAAACAATATCCAAAATGGCATGTAGGCAATTTTGAAGAATTTGCACTCGATCTTCAAAGTGTAAACACTATGCAAATTTAACCTTACTTTGTTTATCTTTTAGAGTGGTCTGTTGTTCTGAATCAGTGAAAATATCTGCTTGATATACCAGCATGTTCGTGACATTGCATGAGATTTGCATAACAAGCGCTCTCAGCAGTTGACAGAAAGGAAAAGATGCAATCATAAATTTATAACACAAGGATTTTTTTTTTAGAAGGCCTGTTAAAAATGGCAACATTCTATCTTTTAAAATGTATTATTCAACAGATGACTAGCATAAATGGAAGCAAGCTCCAAAATATTAATGGGGTGGCCACAAGCTATAAAAGGCAAGAGGGCTGACCTACCAAAAAGAAGTGCCGACTGTCATATTTAGCTATTGCATTATGTTTGTGCTCCTACAGCTGTCATGTTTGTTTAATTTAGGAGACTACATAAGATTTTTCACATCCTCCTCCCTACAGGCTCAGAAGAAATCAAGCTGTCTACTATCTACTTGACACACTACCAACATTTGTCATTAATGAAACCAACTTACCTTCTTTTCTACTATGTGAACAAGGAGGCATAGAGCAGCTAGGGATAACGTATCCTCCAGGATATAGCAATACTAAAAAGGAGTCTGAACCTAATCAATTGGTTTAATGTTTAACATGAGAAAAATGTGAAATTAAAGAGACACTGCCAAATCATTTCTGCATTATCTGGTTGTCTAAGTGTGCTTTGCTTGCAAATAACCTTTTAAAACTTTGAAGGCCAAACATTAGTATTCCAAGAATACTGGGCAATGTCTGGAGTATCTGATGCAGCTTAACATCGTTTCAGAGAGGAAAGCAAATATCAGCATAATTCTTTTGGTGACTACAATGATAGTAGCAGATGTTCCAGTGGGATATACCTAATTTAACAGTTACTATTTTGTTGCTTATAAAATACAATTATTCTGCCTTTATTCCTAAAAGTTTTGATGTACCAATTAATCTGCCCTCTAAAACTAATGCTGCTTTGCTCATTTGTCCCACTGCTGTGGATTCTGTCATACTTCAGGATTCTTAACATGCATTATTCTGCCATTAAATACTAAATAGATTTATTTTTAGGGTTACAAGTTTACATCTCCCCCATGAATGGCATCACACATTTAGCCAAACTATGCCTGGCAATTAAGCAGTATAAAGAAATAATTAATGCTAGCAATAATTAACACAGTTCATATGCACACTAAATTCCTTCCAAAATTTTCTGGATGATCAAGTGTTAAAAGGTTGAGCATCCCTTATCTGAAATTGTTGGGACCAGAAATATTTTGGATTTCAGATTTTTGTTGAATTTTGGAATGTTTGCATACACACGATCAAATATCTTAAAAATAGAAGCAAAGCCTAAACACGAAATTGTGTTTCATATACAGTCAGCCCTCCTTATCCACGGATTATTTATCCACAGATTCAACCATTCACGGCTTGAAAGTATTTTTAAAAAAATATAAACTGCAAAAAAGCAAACCTTGATTTTGCCATTTTATGTGCAGGGCATCATTTTACTACGCCACTGTATTTAATGGAACTTGAATATCCATGGGGAGTCCTGGAACCAAAAGCAGCAGATACCAAGCACCCACTGTATACCTTATACACACACCCTGAAGGTAATTTTATACCTAATATTTTTAATAATTTTGCGTGTGAAACAATGCTTGTGTAAACTGAAATTTTAGAAGGCATCCCTCATATGGACAATTTTGGAGGATTTCAGAATTTTATATAACGGATACTCAACTTCTACCAATAGTTATCTGCAAAAAGAGAAAACAGTCTTCTGACTTACTTTAAAGTTGTTTTCTTTTGGCTTTCTTCTCATTATTATATTAAATGTTTCATACACATCTTCTGCTGCATTTTGGATGGTATTGGTCATGTCCTGTTGATACTGGTTAGGATCCAAGAAAACTCTAAATGTTCTCGAGTCACCTTTAAGCCTTGGTTTAGGTTCTGGTCCTGTTCACATTGAAAGCAAAGTTTGTCAAACAAACAAAGAAAATGATGGTACAAAGGTGCAATTGAAAAAGTAGTTTTCAAAAAGATAAGATGCTTTCTCTACAACTTATTCCACTTCCATTCTGTTCTGTTCTTTTATGTACAGTGGTCCCCCGGGTTACGAATCCCCCGGGGTACAAAAACCCCGGGGAAAGAAAGAGCCGGGGCCGCAAAAACGGCCCCGGCTTGCGAATAAAACCCCAGGTTACGATTAAAAAAACCGCGCGGCCCCTTTAAATTTGCCACGCGGTCCGGCAAAAAAAGCGGTCCCCCGGGTTACAAATATTTCCGGGTTACAAAAGGTAATCCGGAATGGATTACTTTCGTAACCTGGGGGACCACTGTACACTTGACTATTCCCCCAAATCTGGAAATCAGGAAATGTACCATGAACAATATTTTCTCAGTATTTCTACAAATAAACTACCTGATCAGTAACCTCTCTTTTAGAGGCCAGAGCTGTCCAAAACAACCTGGATAGCTGTGCCACAACCTGGCAGGCCAAACTATCAAATTTTTGTTTTGCCAATTACAACAAGGCTTTTCATAGTCTGTATGGGACAGATATATTCCACCCTTTTGGGCTTTTCTACTGCAATAATAATGTACTCGCAACAAAATTTAGGTCCAATCCACATTGCAGAAATAATCCAATGTGAGACTGCTTTAACTATCCTGTCTTGGTACTAGAGAATCCTAGGAACTGTAGCTTATTGTGGCAGCAGAGCTCTCTGACAGAGAAGGCTAAATGTCTCAAAAACACTATAGTTCCCAGAATTCCCTAGCACTGAGCCTGGGCAGTTAAAGCAGTCTCAAACTGGATTATTTCTGCAGTGTATCTTGGAACAGTCACAGTTGCACAATGGCTGTTTGTGGTAAGATTTAATTGCATGTTTGTATTTCAGTTACCAAGCTGAGTAAAGCTGAGTACATACCCTCTTCAATGACACGTCCTTTGTCATCCAACATGCCTTGGATTTCACATCCTCTAACATATACAAGGCCTGTCTGCTCAACAAATGGTTGCCTTCTATCAAATTTTGTACCATATGGTTGCGTAGGTCGAACAGTAATTAAAAAGCAAACATCATGTTTACGAAGACCTAAACAGAAGGGAAAAATAAAAATGTATTTGGCTCATTTCCTACTACACACTTCAACAGATAAACAATTTCAGTCAGGTTGTATGGTAATGGATTTCAAGAGACATTTATAAAATTAACCTGGAATTTTTTATTTTCATCTACTGGACCCATTATCAAGTGGCATTAACTTTTTTATAGAAATATGCAGTCTGTTTTCCAAAGAGATCTCAGCCATGAATCCAACACGTATCATTAAGAAGCAGGTATGTACTTTGGCTAGTTTTGGTAGCCAGCTTATTTGTGACTGCCAGTTCTCCTTACTAGTACTGACTGAGCCCATGATCTGCCACATAATAAGGCAACAGGCACGAGCCTCTTAGCAAATTCAAGACAAGCTCAGGAGAAATGCACTTTTCAATGTGGCATAAGGTGCAGGACTTTCAGGGGATGGGCTGAGAGGCTCAGATATTGTGTCAGGATAGAACACAATCAGAAACAGCAAGAAAGACTATTGCAAGTTCATGTGCTTCCAAGCACAACTGGGGGTGAACTAATGACTCCATCAAAGGATCAATGGGAAAAAAAAGGATCAGCTTCCCACCTCACACTGAACTGGGATGCACACAAAGGCAGCAAAAATCTCTTGATGCTCCTGAGGTGAGCACTGCAGGAGGCAACAAGCTGATTCTTGTCGCAGAGAATGAGCAGGACTATTTCCTCACAATGTGCTAGGAAGCAGTCAAAAGTGGGGGGAAAGAGAAGAGATTCTCACCATCGTTGTGCTTCCCAGCTCAAGGAATGATCCTGGCACTCCTTGAGATAAAAAAGGACTGGTATGAACTCAGAAACAGCAAGTTTTTTTTACGGCTTGTGAGCATGTTCTAGCCCAACGTATATTGCAAGGCTGACTCCTTCTTTCTCTCTCACACACACTGCCCCTCCACCTCTCACTTCATGAAGGATGGGGAGAGGTGAAAGATAAATAATAATAATAAAAATAAGATTTTTTTATTTATATGTTCCCACCTCTCCCAGATGTATCAAGGCAGGATTACAACCTGATATCAACTATAATAAAATACAAATAGAATACAAATACAGCAAATACAATAAAATGCAATAAAGTACGAAATTAATTAACAATTAAAACAATACTATCAAAAGCAAAGGTGGAGAAGGATAGGTTCCTTCTGTCCAGGATTGCTGCTTCTTAAATTCAAAGAGGGAGATTTAAATGATGGACATATGTACTAAACAGCAAGACAAGTATCTAAAAATCTTGCTGAGGCACACATTATAGATTTATTTATTTATTATATTGATTTGTATTCCACTTTTCTACCAGAATTGAGAACCAAAGCGACTTAGTCTAAAAACACAGTACAATTAAAAACTTTAAAAAGTGACAATTAAAATGGAATTAAATTATTGCAATATTAATACAATTAAAGCTAACAGCATTTAAAACCATACACATTAAAACAACACACCATTCCCAAAACATAGATATACTATCTCTCCTGGTACTAAGGGAGACCAGAAATACAAACTGATTTTTATACCTACTACAGTTTACACACAAGAATGTCTGCCATACATATGTTGGATTCATTTCTTTACTGGATTCAGTTGTTTATTTGGTTCGGTTTGTTATTGCTTATCATTCACTTTCCAGTCATTATTATTTCTCCAATTGTCTCTTATCAGTTGTAATACTGCAACCAATTTACTAAGGATAAGAAATTACCAGTGGTTGTCTAAAACAGCAAGAGACATGGTCTTGCCAGTGATTGTCCTGCTGGGAGGTGGGGGTGGCTAGGAGGCATGTTTTGGGAATAAGGGGGCCAGATTAACCCTTGAGGAAACCTTGGAAGGCTGCACTCCCTAAAAAATATATTATTAATTTTCTTCCCAAATGCCTTCTCTGGCCTCCCCTGGTCGTCATTAGCTTTGAAAAGGCTTTTTTCCCCAACAGGAATTGACACAGAAGGCATTGCCAGTTCCCTTCCTTTTTTCTTTTTTTAAAAAAGCTATTAAAATGCCAAAATTGACCCCCATGCTTCCGAGACAGTTAGCAGGAAATTTTGGAGGAATTTTGTTTTGAATTATTTTTCTTTGAAAAAATATTTGGAGAAGCTGAGAGCCCAAAAACAGCCTTGGTGGTGCATGTGGCCTGCAGGCCATTCCTTGACAATCCCTGATCTTGTTCCACTGCTAAAGGCCTTTTGCCGATTAAAAAAAATCCTTTTAAGTAGGCTTTCCAGGCATTAGTCTGCTGCAAAATTGTTTTAACAGTTTCAGTGAGGATCCTCTCTATTTTCCTCTGCAGGTCTTAGTCTCTTTTATTGAATAGATTATTTTAGTTTAGGTTTTCAAATGCAAACACACATGCACGCACACAAATATACATATGGGGATTTAATGCTTTAAAAAATATATTAATTTAAACTTTTATATTATACTGTTCTTCAATTATTGATGTATTCCGATTTATTTTTGTTGTACTTTGTGTTCATATTACCATTTCAGTTGCACAATACTATCTCTGGAAATAAGGAGAGTTTGAAAATCTTATAAAAGTACCAAGCAGGAGTAAAAGCATCACTTCCACCACCATCAAAAAGTAACACTACCTTACAAGAACACTATTCCATTCTACATACCTTCCCACTCCTCCTTGATGTTGTCTCTAACATTCAAGTTGATTGTCACGTCTGCTCGGACTCTCATGGGCCAGTTTTCTCCTATGTTGGGCTTTGCTACCTCTATGACTGTGAAAGAGACAATTGGCTGTGCCATTCGAGCCCATCCTCCAAAGATAACACCACCATATTCAGATTGCCTGAAAGATAAAATTGAGATCCTAATTTTGCATTGGATTATTTTGAAGAGGCAAGTGATCCAATTTTGAGAGATAGGTGGGATTTAAATCCAATAAATGAATAAGTGCACCCCATTACAAACATGTTCATGAATTATTTGGAAATACTTTATGTGAAGATTCAGAAGGGACATGTGGCCACTGATTCAACCCCCTGCCCAACAGTGGAGGAAGGAGAGCAAACCCTACAGGGAAGGAAATGATATCCATTACCATAACTTCTCTGGGCAATTTGGTCCCCCAAAAATTCCCTGTCTGAAAGCAAATAAGGTTACAAAGACCCAGTTCAAGGCTGAAAATAATGGTAGAAACAACTTCATTCACATAAAGCCTTTTAATTGTGGCAGTGTCTGATACTCCAGGAAGTATTTGTAGTGACAGGAGGTGTAACAAAGAAACAACTCATTAGAGAAAAAAAAAACATCTGCAGGAAAAAGTCTTTCCAGATCCATCAAAATCAATGCAACAAAATTCATTAATTACCATGGTTTCATCCTAATGACACTATCCTCAATGTCCTGCCTGATCTCATAGGTAGACTCTAGGCGAAAGAGGTTGAAATTTCGTAGAAGGTAGTCATGGAGAGTCAGAAACTGTAAATTCAATTTTGGGAGAGCAAGACAACCTAAGAAAAAGAAAAGTGTGGGGTGGGGGAGAGAGAGAGTTTTTCTTTAGTTTATTATAGGAACTGCATTTTTTTTCTTATAAACTATGAGGCTGCAAATTTATGTTGTTTATGGAGATGATGACGATGAACTGGATTCATAAATTTTTTCCCTCCACTTAGCAGACACTTGAGGTAATATACAATAAAAACAAAATCCCCACATAAAGCAAGACCACAAAATCTTGATATTTAGAGCAAGAATTAAATTAAAATAGTGGGAAAATCTCAAATATTAAAAGCTTGACAGAACAAGACCATCTTAATTGACTAAGTGAAGCAGAACAAGAAGAAACTTGTCCCATCTCAAAATGTTCTACAATGGGGTACCGCTGTTGAAAAGGCTCTGTCTTTGGTACCTATTAATTGAACATCTCAAGATGACAGGAAATGTAATAGTCCCCTGACCTTCCTTAGAGGTCTTTAAGCAGAGGCTGGATGGCCATCTGTCGGGGATGCTTTGATGGAGAGTTCCTGCATGGCAGGGGGTTGGACTGGATGGCCCTTGTGGTCTCTTCCAACTCTGTGATTCTATGATTCTATGATTATGTAATAGACCATTACGGGCAGGTTCATAAGGAAGGAGGTACTCCTTCATTGGGGCCAGATCACCATATACTTTTCCTGAGGTAGAGAAATGATTAGTGTCACCACACTCACCCAAATCAGGTGATATTACCAAAAGGCACCCAAGTTATTTTGGCACGAAGGAGGGGGGGGGGGGAATCACACAACTGCTTTATTTACTATGGTTTCATCCTAATGATTCTATCCTTAATGTCAAGCAAACAGCTCCGATATCAATAAATAAAAAGAAACCCTTTTTGCTTATGTAAAGTAGCAGATCTCACATAAACAAAGTTAATTATTTCTAAAGTTTTTAGTTGTCTAATTTGTGCATTTATTTACTCATTTTTAGTATAGAACTACCATTACTGAAATATTATAAACAATTTACAGTACTATAAACAATAATTATAATACAAATATTATAAAAATATAATAGCAATAGCAATCGCAAGTACATTTCTATACCAACAACTATGATGTCAGAATGCACAGGGAAGCCATTGAAATCCATTAACACCTTGACAATTTCAACAGGAAAGAAGAAACCCTTAAAGTAAACTAAGTTTTACCAGTCCTGAAAAACACCAAAACCAGGAGCCAGTAAATGTAAATGAAAACCACCCAGGAGGGGTGGATGCTATGGATACCAGCCGTGAAAGCCTTCAATGTCACACATTTCTATACCGCTTTTCAGTGCACTTAAGCACTTCTGATGTGGTTTACAATGCGTAAGCTAACTGTCCCCATTTTAGCAACCTACGGAAGGATGCAAGGCCTTGCCTGGGATCAAACTCACAATCTTCTGACTGTGAATGGCTGCAGTACTGGCATTTAACCACTTCGCTGCAGTACTGGCATTTAACCAGGGCTTCTTATAATATAAATACTATAAAATACTTTTGTGTCCAAAAATACAGACATCATCACTTAAAAAAATAGGCTCTCTTTCGAAATAATAAAGCAAGAGATGCAGAACACAAGTGAACACAGAATTCCTAAGCAGCAATGTATTCAAAGTTTAATAAGCACACTTACTTCTCTACTCCAAATTGAGATTAGGCAGATGGCTTTACATTTAAAACTAGAATGATTTGAAAATCTTATCTATGTTGCAACAAATATACCTTCTCCAGAATAATATTCAGTTGGGACAATATTTTCATCCCAAATAATCTTCTCAGTGGGATACAGAGGCATCTGATTGAGCTGCTGAATTTGAGAAATTCGACGTTCATGCCGGGATACCTAAAAAGTAATTTTTTAAAATAATGTGCCTTAAGAGAAATGACAAATATACAGCTTCTATAAGAAATAAATCAGACACTACTACATGAGCCTGGTCAAGTTACACTCTCTGTGCCTAGAGGAAGGCAATGGCAAGCCTCCTCTGAATAAATCTTGCTAGAAAACCCTATCACAGTTGCCAGAAATAAAAGTGGACTTGGAGGCACCAAACAACAATAATCAACAACAAAAATCTAAACTCTCTAAATTTTTTTATTTACCTGTCATGCTGAACAAAAAAATTATTCTGTTGCGACAATATTTTAATTGCAAACAATATCAGTGGGAAACAGAGACATCCAACTAAGCTGAAACTTGGTTACTATGTCTGAGACTATCTCCATACTATGACACACACAGGCAAAAGCATATACTGCTGCCCAATCACAATATTAACCATAATATGGTTAGAAATGTATAGGGCCTAGCATTCCATGCGTAATAAACTGGTTGTCAATAGTTAGTCCCAAATATAATTTTATAATTTTATTTTACTTGTGATTTTTTTTTAATGTTTGGTAGATATTGTTCATGGGATGTACAATAAAACATTACTTTCACTGATGGGGCACACCCTATAGGCTCACACACCCCCGCACTTTAATTTTGGTGCAAACAATGGTTAACATTTTGTATAAACCAGCATTTCTGCCAACCACAGTGCTCAAAAAGAAACAAGGAAGCCTGCTAGGTCCTCTTTATTGCTTAACTCTGGTTTTGCAGTTGATCAACAATTACATCTGTACCAAGCTGTGTGCACATTTTTACCAGCAATGTGATAAATCTGGTAAATATCCAGGTTTGGGACGCTGACTTATTGCTGACAATCAGTTATGTGCAACCACTAGCACTCATTTGTGCATGCCCTGATGTGCTGAAAGATACAATTCTATTAAGCTTAGAATAGTTACTTGTTTAGACTACATGTCTCAGAAGCACTCAACCAGTATAGCCAGCATCCACGTTGGATGGGACATTTGGGGAGTTATAGACCAAAAAGTTACTTCTGCAAGCTCTGCTATTTCGGGATAGTCACACAATTAAGAACTTAAGCAGAACCCTGTTGGAATAGACCTCTCCAGTCCATCATTCTATTTTCAAAAGCAATCAAGCAGTTGCATATGGGAGGGCTGGACAAGCAGGAAGCAAAGACAATAGCTGCTATTCCCTCCATCGGTTATTTTATGGCAGATTGCCCCTCAAATCTTTTGTTTGCCATTGTAACTAACAGTAATT
This sequence comes from Urosaurus nigricauda, assembly GCA_034509955.1. Taxonomy (NCBI): domain Eukaryota; kingdom Metazoa; phylum Chordata; class Lepidosauria; order Squamata; family Phrynosomatidae; genus Urosaurus; species Urosaurus nigricauda. Next base: position 54,082,275 of record JAOEGL010000001.1, read on the forward strand.
GATCATGTATGCATCTGTCTAACTCCCTTGTAATGCCAGCTAATGGTCAAGCCTCATATGCATCTCATATGTAAATGTAGGCATTGTGTGTGAAAATTCATCTGGTATTATTAGCATTAATATTCAATGAATTCTGACATTCACTTTTGGACATTTGTTTTAAGGCACTTTGTGACACACATTTTAATGTACTATACAACTTTCCTAGATGCATAATGCAAAAAACCTAGCCACCTAGATAATGAGTAGTGTTAACTGTCTGTTAGGTATTATGAAGAGTCACCCTGCATTATTTTTTATTTTGGCAAATCTGCTATTTTTAAATACTTTTTAAAAAGCAATCCACTGAAGTTACATGAGAGACTATACTGCCATGAATAAGATCCTCGATGTAAATAACATGCATCCAGTGACACAGATTTCACTGCCATCAAATAAAAGTAAATCTTCAGTGACATCATCACACAATAGTTAACACTGACCTTCATGTAACACAAAATGTGACATTCAAACACAGCATATGGACAAACTGCCTACACCAGTTTGGTTGTCTTTAACAGTTCTGCTGTATCAGACCAAAGGGTATCTAGTCTAACAGTTTTACCTCAATGGCCAACTGGATGTGCATAGAAAGCTCACAAGCAGAACCTGAGAGCAATACTACCTTTGCTTCCATTCCACAGCAACTGGAAAAGAGAGGCATATTGTCTCTGACCCAAGATGTAGCAAAAATCTTGGGTCAGAGGCAATCATGACTAAAAGCCATCATGACTAGAAGCCACTGACAACCTTACATCTACATGGATTTGCCAGATCTCTTTTGAAAGAAATCAAATTTGAGATAGGCCACAACTTCCTGAAAAAGTTAATTTCATACTATTTTTATTTATTTGTTGGATTTATATCCTGCCTTTCTCCCAAAATGAGATTCAAGGAAGTTATGTACTATTTGAAGAAGTACTTCCTTTCAGAATCTCAAACTTCTCACCATTCAGTTTTGATTATTCTCTCAGAGACCACAGCTTAGAAAAGTTAATAGACATTTGCCTAGAACACTATTGTGTGAGGCAGTATTTACACAATTTTACGAACACTTTACTTATTAAATAATATCAACTGAGAGTCCATGAGATTTTTCCTCAAGGAAATGTTAGTAAGAAAGAAGTACAACTGATATTTCAGCTTAATGAAGATAATAAGATGTTTGTGGTCTAGTGCAGTACTAATAGTGGTCTGCAACAGATTTCTCAAAAGAATGCAAAAACAATAACAATATGATGAAAATATACTACAGGTTGAGTTTCCCTTATCCAAAATGTTTGGTACCAGAAGTATTTTGGATTTTAGATTTTTTTCAGATTTTGCAATACATCATTTGAATATACATATTGAGATACCTTAGAGATGGGACTCAAGTCTAAACATGACGTTCATTTATGTTTCATATATACCTTATATGTGTATAGCCTAAAAGTAATTTTATACATAATATTTTTCATAATTTTGTGCATGAAACAAAATTTGTGTACACTGAACTATCACGAAGTAAAGATGTCACTATCTCAGCCACCCATGAAATTGTTTTTTTGGAGTAGTTCAGAATTCAGATAGACCCAGCCTGTACTATAATAAAAGAAAAGAACTTCCAAAATTTGTAAAAACAAAGTCAGATATAAAGAAATGGATCACATTTACCAGGAGTTCAAGCAGAAACTCTTTTTCATAGTTTGTATCTTCCCCTTCGGGTAGGGCTGGCAATAAGCAGAGATACGATGCCACCTGGTGGAGTGTATTTGGACTAAACAATAAAGCAAAAAGTGATGAAAGAGTCATAGAATCATAGAATCGTGGAGTCGGAAGAGACCACAAGGGCCATCCAGTCCAACCCCCTGACATGAAGGAACTCCCAATCAAAGCATCCCCGACAGATGGCCATCCAGCCTCTGCTTAAAGACCTCCAAGGAAGGAGACTCCACCACTTTCCAAGGGAGTGTGTTCCACTGTCAAACAGCCCTTACTGTCAGGAAGTTTCTCCTAATGTTGAGGTGGAATCTCTTTTCCTGGAGCTTGCATCCGTTGTTCCGGGTCCTAGTCTCTGGAGCAGCAGAAAACAAGCTTGCTCCCTCCTCAATATGACATCCCTTCAAATATTTAAACAAGGCTATCATATCACCTCTTAACCTTCTCTTCTCCAGGCTAAACATCCCCAGCTCCCTAAGTCATTCCTCATAGGGCATGGTTTCCAGACCCTTAACCATTTTGGTGCAGCTGGGGGACATTTGCTCTGACAAGAGGGCCCTAAAATCTGGGGTCCCTCAAGGAGCCATTCTGTCCCCCATGCTTTTCAACATTTACATGAAACCGCTGGGAGAGATCATCCGGAGGCATGGGGCCCCAATTTTTAGCCAACTGTATTTTAATGTTTTATATTGTGATTGTTTTAGATTGTTTGGGAACAGGGATTAATTTTGAATTTCACTGTATTTTTAATGTATTTTTACTGTTGTAATCCACCCTGATTCCTTGTGATTGGGCGGGCTATAAATAAATCTATTATTATTATTATTATTATTATTATTATTATTATGCAAAATCAAGGTTTGCTTATAGAAATATAATGGCGCTAGATAAAGTATTTTCAAGCCATGGATGCTCTCCCTATTCTATCCATGTTATTTCTACATCTGGTACTAGGAACACATCTACTTCATTAACAGAGTTATGCCAGAAAATAACATTCCAAATAAAAGCATCCACCAGAAAAACATCCATCCCTATGAAATTTGAGTTTTAAAAAATTACTTACTTTAGGGGCCCAAAAAGCTTTATTAGGGAGTCACGTGTATCTACTGCAGAAACATTTGAAAGGGCAAAATTGTAAAGTTCCGGGAAATGTGCAAACGCTGCTCTCTGGAAACCAATCAAAAAATAGGATGAGCATCAAAAAAGTCATTTTTATCTACCAACATAACTTGTGTAACACTGAAATATAATAGGATAAACACAAACCTCCAAGAGCAGTACTGTAAGACACAGTAAGACAGTGTCTAATACATAATGAAGATACCAGATAAGGTTAAAAATACAGATTAGCAAATGAGGACTGAATCATGTTTCCCTGTTATATTTTAGATATTTTTACTGTAAGATTGTTAGCTACCCTGAGTTCTTATAAGACTGGGTTTAATATGACAGATCATAAAAGTAATAATAATGCTTTTTAGGACTCCTAGAAGATATCTGTCAACTTGGATGCTAAAAAATGTCACAGACATTAATGGCACTATATAAATAATAATTTAGTCACTAAACACCATTGGAATTGAATTAAACTGTTTGTACCTCTTTCCAGCTGTAACATAAAGATGATCAGATTTGTCAAAAATATCTAAATTACTGGGTTTTTGCAAAAGGATATAGGAAGTTCCTATCTCAACATTTGCAACTATGTGGGAGGAAAATCAGAAGTTCCCAATTTAATGTACCACTCCAATTTTCTCCAATACATGTAGTCATCAAAACCAATACTATAAAATAACATATTAAATTCCTGAGGCCGAGATGTGTAAAACAACTCTGAATAATGTGTAATTCAACAGGCAAGACCTAGAACCCTGCAAACCTTTTGGGGAAAAAAGAAGAAATGCACTTTGTAACATTAAACCTGTGCAGGTTTTCAGATATTTGCAGCAAAAGATGAGGAATACAGAATCATAGTTTATGTAGCATTAATCCATGGTGTATATATGTTTTGACCTTGTTGTTAATTTGTACACAAGCAGTGGCATACACATGGTACATGTTGGGATAGATACTGTGAAAACACAGAGCTTAAATGCACAAAGATCAGGAGAGAGGAGGTGCAGCATGGGAGTTGAAATAGGCAATCAGAGAAATGAACAACGAAGGTAGAATGAGTGGGTGGGGAGTATATTTGATTGATCCCAATGCTCCATTGTATGGATGGCGCAAGGCTGCAACAGCTAATATTCAATACCATCTAAGCCACTGTAGTATTCCAAAACATGCAAACTTTCCTAACTGATCAACTGTACTTTATTACTAAGATCGGACATGATCACATATTAAATTGGCATAAGTCCTAGCCTTGCAATCGAGTTATCAGTCCTTTTGAAATTTATCATTATCCCTGTCTAAGTGTGCAAAGTTAAGAATATGTAAGGCTCTCAGTGATATGCAGTGAAACTGAATCAGAATCTGTTCCAAGTATGGGAAGGGGAAAATATTTGGCGATTGCTGCAGAAAAGCTTTTAATAAAAGGCACACCAAAAGAAATCACAAACCTATCTCGTAAAATGGCCATTTACCTGGAGGGAAGTAATTCTATCATAGTGAATTGTGGTCATCTCATTCTCTGTCAGTGCATTTCCAGTCTGATCATTAATTTCAAAGCCAGTATAGAACTTGAGCATGTCTAAAAGCTGAAACAAAATTATGATAAATCAGATATTTAGAAAATTTGAATCTCCAGTTACCATGTGAAACCTAAAATCTAATATCTAGTATGACCAGAAACCTTAAACCCAGGAATCCATACACATTTTTTTAAATCTAGGAATCTATACACATTTTGCCTAGTAATATAAAGACACATTTTTATATTACTATGTGTCATTATATTACTATGCAAATTTATTTTGTAACTTGTTCCTCAAAATATTTAAAGATGTTCTAATACAGTATTTTTATATATCTTTAGGAGGTAAATGCAGGTCCTAAACAAATAGGAACACTTCCAAACTGTTACAATGTAAAAACAAAACAAAACAAATCAAAAACATACAATACATTTTGACAGCATTAGTCATCAACGGGAAGAATTTTGAAACATGGAATTGCACTATGCTGCTCTTCCAATATCAGATACTTCCCATTAGCAGCTAACAGCTAGTCACTCACCACCTATCAAACAGCTTCAGTCCGGATTATCTGAAAGACCTTATTTCCTTATGTAAACCAGTGCAACCATTAAGGTCTGCAGAGGAGGGCTTTCTCATAGCCATACCACCTTCACAGGAGCAGTGAGTGAGAAGTGAGGAGACAGCCTTCTATGTGGTTGCTCCCAGATGGTAGAAGTGCCTTCCACAGAGAGAAGTTCAGTCCCACTGCCCCTGTTCTCTTTTTGCTGGCAAGTGAAGACAAGCTATTTAGTCAGGCTTTTGAATTGTGAATTTGACGGAGCTGTAATGTGTGTGTAAATGGTGTGTTGTTTCTAATTATTTTGCGTTATTTTAACTGAAAACACATTTAAATATGTTTCAGCATTTTAACTGTTTACTAATATATTTTAAATGAAAGTAAATTTTAATTTATTTTAAACGTTTGTACATTACTGCCTTAACTGTACCTTTTCATAGAATCATACATTTGGAAGAGACCTCAAGGGACATCCAGTCCAACCCCCTACCATGCAGGAATATGCAGTCAAAGCACCCCAAACAGATGGCCATTCAGCCTCTGTTTAAAAACCTCCAAAGAAAGAGACTCCACCACTCCCTGAGGAAGTGTGATCCACTGTTGAACAATTTTCTAATGTTGAGGTGGAATTTCTTTTCCTGTAGTTTGCATGCATTGTTCCAGGTCCTACTCTCTGGAGCAGCAGAAAACAAGCTTGCTCCATCCTCAATATGACATCCCTGCAAATATTTAAACAGGGCTATCATAACTGTTTTAAGATGCTTTGAATCCCATTTAGGAGCAAGGCCGTATATACATTCAATAAATAAATAAATAGTTTGAGATGTAATATTGTGGCATTAAAGTTTGACTACAATGGTAAGTACTTTAAGATGTTGAAATGTACTGCAGAATAACAGCAGGTCTCACCTGGCAGAAGAGATGGCCTTCCTTATCCCTTTTAGCTAAGCTGGACAAATAACAATGCACAACTAGGTGGGAATCATCTAGGACAGTATTAAACCAGCGCCTTGTTGGAAGCAGGGCCTGGAAGAGATAATATCACATTCTAACAAACAACCTTACACATGATCTTGTTGGGGCAGCTATGACCAGAAGAATGATTAGAATGCAATATTCTGTTTAAAAAGTGATGGTAATTAGTGACCAGAAATCCTATGGAAGGGAGAGGGAACTGTGAACCTCTAAATGTTGCTAAACTACAACTCCCATCATAACTGCTGGCAAATAGTGTTAGGAGCTGTGGCATAAGCAATATCTGGTGTAAGCCATATGCTTTCCCATCCTTGCAGGAGGGAAAGAGGTTGAAATCATGCAGCTCTCCTGATGTAGGACTGCACTTCCCAGCATTCCTCATCATAAGCCATGCTGGCTAGAGCTTCTGGGAATTGCAGTTCAAAATATCCAGAAAACTGCAAGATTCCCTTCCCACCTTATTTATTTATAGTATATATCTCTGGCCCCCAACCCAACCCCAAGTTGAGTTACAATGGGCACACAGTGTATGAGAAGCAGGGCGACATGTGGTCCTTGGGAGGCCCATGGGACCCTCTTATGAGGCCTTCAATTTTTTTTTAAATTTATTTTCAGACTGATGGGGGAGGGGCGAGGGGTTGCTCCCAAACTGCTTAAAATCCCCTCAAAACCACATTGAAATGTGTACATTTGCTAAACCCAACAAGAGTAGACCTACTGAATCATCTGCTCAATGACAAAAAAACATATGTGCAAATCTCATTGATTCTCTAAGTTTACTCTAATGGGGGCAGCAACTGGATATAGGTTACAATCCTGTTTGTGTACAAAGTTAGTTGCACAGTATAAGGCAGGGGATTAAGCACTCCTATAAATGCTTTGTTGTGTTCCTTCAAATAGTTTCTGACTTAGGGTAACTCTAAGATAAAACTATCACAGGGCTTTTTAAATAAGATTTGTTTAGAGGGGATTTGCCTTTCCCTGAGGCTGAGAGATTGAGACCTGCCTAGTGGGTTTCCATGGCTGAGTAGGGATCTGAACCTTGGTCTCCAAAGTCATAGTCCAACACTCAAATCACTATGTCATACTGGCTCTCTGCTTGTCATGAACTAAATCCTGTCAGAATTAACAGGTCTAAGTAGACATACAAAGGATTGGACTGAAAAAGTGGCACCTTTCCATTCTTCTCCTTTTAAGGACCATTTCATAATTAATCATTAATAAAACATATGTACAATATTAAACAAAGAATTTTTTTTAAAACTACCTCTGAAGTATCTGGTGAAAGTCAGGAAACCTTGATGAATAAATCATTAACTTCCAGAAATTTTGATTTAACACAGAATGTGTTAACAAATCTGTTTAAATATTATGCTGCAGCTTTCACAGCTACAACCTATAAAACATGGCACAAGAAAAGTAAATGACAAATTCTGCTGATGACATGTTTTGGAGAGACAAAATACAAAATGGCAAGCACTTAATTTTTTTTTTTAAGAAGGGTATGAAGAAGAGACTATTTGTTGCCAATAAAACTGAACTGGTTAGAGCACATGCTTTGCTTTTGCTCAAGTCACATCACTGCTAAGCAGCAAAATGTTCAAATAGTTTAGCCTCAATCATAATAGAAATGTAACCAAATACGAAACGCCCTGGAGGAGCATAAGGATCTTAAGTATATGTAAAGACACTCTGTTCAGATGGGACAAGCTACAAGAGAACAAATGTGATGGCTTTTTATAGCCTATTTCTGGTTTGCCAGTTCCAATCAGCACAACAGGCTTCAGAAACTATCTGAACTCTTTTAACTCTCCTGTAATGCCCTCAGCATAGAAAGAACTAACATGAAATGTTCTGCTGCTTGGCATTTTGGCTACGATCCAGCAGTGTCCCAGCTGAATACCTAACGTACCCTCTCTCTGGGGACAAAATCCTGTAGTTTGAAGTGGTTGATACCAACTATGATGCTCCTTGGAAGTGCAGAGGGTTTTTCTGCTTTTTGCTTAGCCAAACACGAGAACATATTTAGAGATCAAAATTCTATTCTTTGTATGTTACTCTTTTCATAATGGATGTTGCATACTTTGTCTAGACTCCTGTTGGGGTATTAGGCTCGCCTTACGGTCACCTTAAGTCAGAAACAACTCAAAGGCACACAACAACAAACTCAGTTACACTAACTATTGTGCTTTTTACTCAATTGTATAAGAAGACATTCAGTATTCCCTTATGTGAACAACTGCCCATTTGTTCACAGAACTACATGCTGATTTAAGCTCTGGATGGCATGCAATGCACACCTTCATGCCCTCCTAGAATGGCCACCAGAAAAAATTCTTCTGGAGGAGGGAGGGTTAAACAGAGGTTCTCAAGCTAATAGTACAGTGGTCCCCCGGTTTACGAAATTAATTCATTCCAGCACCCCTTTCTTAAACCGAAAAGTTTGTAAACCGGGGCCCCTTAAACCAGCCTCCGCACCATTTGAATTTCCCACCGCTTTCTTTTCTTAAACCGGGGTTTTTTCCGTAAACCGGGGCCGTTTTTCCGGCCCCGGCTCTTTCTTAAACCGGGGTTTTCGTAGGCCGGGGTATTCGTAAATCGGGGGACCACTGTATTTAAAATAACGACTCCTAGTGATTACTGATACATGAACTAACCTCGGTATTTTTAAAAAGTGACTCTTTGGAAATTATGCAAGACACTGCTAATACCACCATTTACACCATCTTCATTTTAAGATCACCGCTGCATCTCAAGATACAGGTGCTCCTCGAAGGTTGCTTGAAACTGACATTTTTTTCTTTTCTTGTTATATGCAGATTACAGTACATGCCATGTCTCCCCTTTGCTTTACAAATAACAAATCACACTTCTGGTTGCTACATCTCAAAAAGGATACAGTTGAGATGTAGAAGGGGAAAATGTACTAATGAACAATGTTTGCAGCATCAGAAAAAAGACAATAAATGGGGACATGATGGGATTTACATTCTGTAATGTACAAAAAAAAGCAAGCAGAAAAACAGGATATTTTCTTCTCTCAAGGTATCAGGGATTATCCAGTGAGTATGAACAGAAGATTCAGGAGGGTCAAAAGGAAATATTTCTTCACACAACAAATGGCCAAATTCTGGAAATCACTACAGGTTGAGTCTCCCTTATACAAAATGCTGGAGATCCGAAGTGTTTTGGTTTTTTTTTTTGGATTTTGGATTATTTGCATATACATAATGAAATAGCTTGGAGATGGAATCCAAGTCTAAACATGAAATTCATTTATGTTTCACATACACCTTCTAAACATGGCCTGAAGGTTATATGATACATAATATTTTAATCATTTTGTGCATGAAACAAAGTTCTGTACATTGAATCATCAGAATGCAAATGTGTCACTTTCTCACAACCCATGTGGACATTTTTGGAATTTGGAATATTTTGAATTCCAGATATGGAAGACTCAACGTGTACCACAAAATATAGTGATAGGTATCCATTTCCATGGCTTTACACAAACTGATGGAGGATAAGGCTATCATTACTATTAATCAAGGTGGAAAACAGGATGTTTGATTAGGCTTTTGCTCTGATCCATCAGGATTCATCTGGACTCATAGGACAAGAAGTTGTATCACATTACAGTTCTATTAGAAATCATTTATGTTAACATATTATAGAACTGGTTTTTTTTTTTAAAAAAAGTCAAGTTTTCTCATTTCATTCTGATAGAGATAAACTTTTAAGTAACTTTTCTTACATATTATTGTTCAAGGCACCTCACAATGAGCATATCAGAAACAATCAAGAAGCATAAAAACCAGCAAAACCAACACTTGTCTCTGAAGATCTAAAAATAAATATCATATCTCTTCAGCTTCTTTTATCTAATATTCCAACTTTTGGGTTAATAGTGTTTCTATCATGACACAAAGACACATATTCTTCTTATACAGTACAGATTGTTTATCTAATACCATCTTACAGTTCACATACCTCTAGATCTATCATGAGTTCAATGAATCTTTCACAATAGTGCACTTTATCCATAGAGAGAGGACCTAAAAGTAAACATAAAGAATTACAAACTAATCCTGGAACTGATTAATGATATTCTCCCTGTGGGATTCCGAACCCAACAGCTGTTGTTTAATTGTTACAGTATTTCAGTATTCTAGGTCTTAAGCATAGGTGAATTAAGTTTATCAATGAATCAAACGAACAATTTACACCCCACCTTTTTGAGACTAACACTCAGTTTATGATGGATGCCCTTAACTGTTTTCATTTTGGTACCTTCTCTAAAATCAGTGTGTAAAATTATTAGAAAAACAGTGTAACATTATGTTTATGATTATACATAGATTTAGATGGTAGTATACTAAAATTAATAAATATTATGATTACCACATGTTGGCAAGGGATGTCTTGGAGTTAATTGCAAGAATTAACACAGGTACCATGAAGCACCAAATCTGCAATGTACTGAGTTTATTTCCAAGGGATCAAAGTAGTTTGCTTTTAAAAAATAAAATAAAAAATTCTTAAATGTTTGCTGTTTTATTCCAATGATGCCTACTCTTTCCATCACTTACTTTGCATGTTTTCAGGAATATTATGGAAATAAATGGTGTTTGATGTGTGTTCTAACATGCAATAAAAAGCACAGCAATTTTTCTTCACATCATGATTTAAACTATTAAAAAAATATTTTTAAGAGAATACTGAAATGGTTTGGCAAGTGATACTGTGCCACAAAAGGAAAACAACTTATTTCCTGGCATCCATGAAGTTTAAATTACAACATTAAGTTTAAATTCCAAAATTAAGCTCTCAGCTAGTAGATATCCTTGAAACAGTGGGTTTTTCTTTCATCTGGGAGAGAAACCCTGGGAAAATTTTTTTTTATAAAAAGACCAATATAATAATATATAATTTAAAGATAAACATGTCTAACATAGGTCCAAAACACAGTGCAGAGATAATCCAGTTTGAGGCCGGTTTAACTGCCCTGTCTCAGTGCTAGGGAATTGTGGGAATTCTAATTTGGTGTGGCACAAGACTTCTCTCTGGCAGAGAAGGATAAATGCCTCACAAAACTACAGTTCCCAGGATTCCCTAGCATTGAGCCAGGGCAGTTAAAGCAATCTCAGACTGGATTATTTCTGCAGTGTGTTTAGGACTAGAGAGAGGTATTTTGCAACTGGGTAATCACAAACTCTTATTTATTCATGAACACTACTTCAAACTTACAACTGCTTCAGTTTGATTTCAAGAAAAGTTTTTTTAAGAGTGTACAAGTGACCTAATCATTTGAAAGGCTGCCATTAGTTAAAACCATTAATATTTTTCAGATATAGAGCAAGTGCCAAAATATCCTTCAGATGTTCAGTTACAAAATCAATAGCAAAATCCAATTTTAGACTGATAAATCTCATACAGTGTAACACAATATTAGTGTTCTTGTTACTCACTTTAATATATTTTCCCATATCAGATCTTGGCTTAGAAATTAAACCGGGCCAAATACAGATATAAATATATAAAATGTAAAAATGCCTGCCCATGGAAGGAGAGCAAGGAGGAAGCCATCCTAGCCTCCCTATGAAGGGTGTTCCAGCTAGCAGCAGCTAACAAGGACCTTTGTCGTGTTCCTGACAGATGTGCCCGAGAGGGTGGCTGAGATAAGGATCACATCCAAGGTCTCCAGGTATTGTTGGACTGGAATACCCAACATCCCTTCCCCACTGGCTATTCTTGGCAGTAGTGATGGGAGTTGCAATCTAATGCCACATGAAACATCTCAAGTTTTACATTCCTAAGCAAAGTGTTTTGGGTGTCTTCATCAGAGAAATCCATTTCTTTCCCTCTTCTCATCCATCTATGTCATATTTGTGAGTAAGGGTACGGCAGTTCTGAAGGAGCTAGTGCACAAGAGTTTTTGAGTTACAGTGGTAGTTTATCCAAGATTCTTCCATGCAGCAGTGGTCTAAAACTACTGAGCAAGAGCATTCAGTCTGCTACTCTGAATTCATCAAGTCCTGTTGCCAGCTAACTCACTCCCAATGAAAGAGTTCTGGGAAGCTTAAGCTGCATCCTGCTAGTTTGCTACTAAGTAGGAAAACTGTACAGTGCTCCTGTCCACCTTCCCCACAGTTATGTCAAGCAGCAGCTACAGAAGGGAAGAGGGAAAGCGAGGCTCTGAAGAAATAAAAACGGTATCTGATGTACTTAAGCCCAATTCCCGCTCACCAGGTTGCCCCTTTCCTTTCTCCACATTTTCCCCTCCAAAACACCATGTTACAATCTACGCAAGTTTAAATTCTTGTAACTTTAATAGTTTTGCACTCTGTACTTAGTTTAAATAGACAGATCCTTTCTGCCCTTGAAGCTAAGCAGGATCAGGCCTGGTTTGTCCCTGGAAGGGAGATTAGCAAGGAATACCAAGTACTATTGGCTATACTCAGAGGAAGGCAATGGTAAACCATCTCTTAAGTATTCTTTGCCTAGGAAAACTCAATGAAATTTAAGGGGTCACCATAAGTCGCTTAGGGAATACTGTATAGGGAAAGAGGACACATGGAAGAAGTGAAAGGGGATCTATGCCACATACACAGCTTCATATGACATACCTGTTAGTGGTATTGATTTTAATACAGAGATGAATTTCTGGATCAATTGTGAAAGAAATCTTCTTTCTTGGTATGCTCTAAAAAGTAGAAAGTTGTAGAAATACTATTCAGGATAAATAACCATTTTAAATATATTACTCTCCTATAATACCAGTATATCTTCAACAAACTTACAGGGATTGATAGTGAGAATTGTTATTTGATATATACAGTAGTGACAATTTGAGTATGAGAGTAGTACATGTAGCTCCCTAAAATATTTCTGGAAAATGTTTGAAATCAGCAGAAGAATTAGAAGATTCCCAAACCAAACCTAAGGAATTCTCGCAGTGTGACAATTTCCACATGACACTGGAAACTACTGGAAACAGTAGAGATGCAGACTGCTGCCTTTAAGCCTATCAGTGTGAGAGGAAGGAAGGAATGACAAAACATTTGCACAAATATGATCATTTAAAAGTCAGCAATGTTCTCACATTTTTATGTGTGTGTTTTTAATTCTGAGAGGCAATAGAAAAGTTATCCTTTCCAGCTCAAGCAATTCTCATCTCATGTGTCTTTTACTTACTCACGAGGACATCAGAGCAATATGGGTTCCACATTATATCCCATTTGGTCTGCACATCAGATGCTGTGTATACCAGAACAGCACTCAGAAGTATTTTGCAGAATGGGTGCACTGTCTCATATGTAAGAGCAGATAATTATCAACTACATTTTAGTCTTCTAGCTGAAAATGAGGACTGAGTCTGAACCATACAGATAGTCTTAAAGTGTTAAAGATCCAGATATAATCCAACAGTGAGGTTTAGGGTTGTTCCCAAATTCTCATAAGTGAATGCCGCTACATGACCCCGCTCATGGTGTGAATCAGACACAAGACATTGATGCCAGCCCAGCACAGAACATAGCCCCCATGGGATACAAACCAGACCTCAACCAAGCAGAAGAGTTATTATTCAAAAACAACAGAGTACAAATCTGTACATACTAGATTTTAAATGCAATTCATTGTTACTTTTAAACATACTGTGTTTGTGCATTTTCATCCATTTTTCCATCATTCTTTCTGATCAAATTCCAAAATTTTCTAAGCTTTGGAGTCTTCTTTAATTCAAGTTCCAGACGAGCCTAAAACGGTGAGGGGGACACTCAATTTTTCAGGACTCAACAAACAGCAATAGCAAGTACATTTCTATACTGCTTATCAGTGAACTAGCGCTCCCTAAGCAGTTTACAGTGTGTAAGCCAATTGCCCCCAACAAGCTGGGTACTAATTTTACTGACCTACAAAGACTGAGCGGACCTTGGAGCCCTCCTCTAGGATCAAACATACAATGATGTGGGTGCCTGCAGTACCAGCATTTAACCTATGTTCTTTCCATAACCATTAAATTACTCAGATGGGACAAGAACTTAAGCTTCTTCAACATGATTGTTAGAAAAGGAAGTCAGAGAACAAAAAAGCATTTATGAAGTATCTCAAAATTGCTAACTTATGAATATAGATACCCTTGAAGACAGGATCTGTTTTGAGACAACAATTCATTAGAAAGTGTGGGGGGGGGGGAATTCTATGAAACTAAAATATGCTTGTAATCCCAAATAAAATTTATTCCGGGCACAAGAGGTTAAACATACCCTGGGTAGCATCCAGATCTAAAACAGATCACCATTAGTCTAGGCTAGTGCATATAAGTCACCTTATTTTCCCAGAATAGCAATTATCCTTGGTAGTCAGTGATATGAACTTTTGCACAAAGTCTGTGCTACACAGGTTCTTAATGTGAAACACTTACAGGCTTCAGACCCATCCACATTGGCAGGGAGATGAGCTGCTGAACTTGTTCTCTAATCAAATCCACTTCCTGTCACAATATTAAACACACAATTAGCATATTTGTACAGGACTGATATTTACATAGGTTTTGAAGAGAAAGCAAATTAGGTGACCCTAATTTTTGTCAATACCCTTTCTACTGCAGTAAGAACTCTGAAATACAAAATTCCAGTATTTTCTACACCCCAACACTCAAGAGAACTTTTGAGAAGATTCAGAACAGAAATCTGCTTGCAGGTTCAATAATGTATAATAAACTTATACAAATAGGCCTGCAATGTTCAATGCATCTCATCAAACATAAGTTGTGGCCTTTAAGTTCTTTGCTGGCAAACAAGCAAACAAACAAGACTTACTGAGGCCTTGCTGAGTTACCATAAATGGCAAACACATTGTGGTTAATAAAAAAAGAGCATCTTCCTGATTTATTCACACAAAGTATGCTATGCAAGACAACTGCCACATTTCAGAAGCTTTCTCTTTATGCTTCAGATTTATAACTCACCTTTTCTGGACAGAGATAGAAAGTGAAACGTGAACCTTGAGCTATTATAATCTGTAAACTGATATGCATTATGATGGGAATGTAGCTAAAACAGGTTTACTGAGGAACCAGAGAGGTTATCAGGATGCTTGGAGAAATTCCAATATTTGAACTCACAGAAAGAAGATTTGGGAAAAAAATGACTAACACTGGCAACAAAAGAATTAATTAGGACTAGGCATGTTCACTGAACAGGGGGCAAGGTGGAATGAAATAGGCTGAAAGAAGGTACAGCTGCTCTACTTCTCAAAGAAACAACTTGTTGCACGTCCAAGGGTTATGTTGTTCATTGTATTCTTTACTATTTGTAACAAATTTTCCATTGTGGAAAGACATTGTTTGATTCTGCAATTTTGCTGTCATTTCTTCAGAGCACCCTCTGAGTAACCATAGATTTTCAATTAAAGTTTTTTTTAAAAAAATCCTGCCCCATATCATATAGTGAACAGGTTGGAAAATGAAATTAAAACACCCCTGACAAGTCTCATTTGCTTTAACATATGCCTACATCCTGGCCCTGACCACTGCGTAACTGCCCAAAGGAGAGCTTGTCACACCTCCAAAATATGCCCAAAGCTACACTCTTAATGTGTCTCAAGGAAAAGGAAACCTGTAGCAAAGGAGCAGCTCTTTATCTCTCTATCAGGAATTGGCCATTTATGGCCCTTCAGAAGTTGGCTGTATTAGCTAGAGCCAACAAAAGTTGCAACAATGTCTGGAGGGCTGCATGGGTCCCATCCCTGACCTAAAGAGGTTTTTGCAATCTTAACTTGCTAAATGATAGATGTGAGAGAGAACTCCTTGACCAAAAACAAAACAAAAGCTTTGACCACTAAGCATGGAACAGTACAATAGCATGCTGTATAGGTGGAAAAGGCTAACAGAAAAGCAGACTGCTGTAAGAAGTGCAACAGGCATTAATGCTTGGTGTGAGAAAGGTGGCAAATTGCAACAAGAATAAATTCAGCAAATATGCTTACCAAACTGTTGAAGCAGTGATCAAGGAAGAGCGAGAGTATTGTCTGCTCTTGGAGAGAAAATTCACTGTCATTCTCAACCAAGGAAGCATCCAGCACACGCTTGAAAAAGAATGGAAAGTGCTCTGGCTTCTTTTTGAAGGTCTAAGTGGAAGACCAAAAAAAACAGCAATCAGTTCAAGTGGAACACCATTAAGGAAAAAATAAAGTCAGTTCTCACTATTACATCCACATAGAGTAAATGCTTGGAGTTGGGTAGTGCCTGTTGGCCCCCATCACTGACAACCATGTATTTAGAGGAAGATGGGCATGCTGACTAGTTAAGTAAGTCTCACTGAATCTATGGATCCGAATCTAGCTAAGACAATTGGAATTTGTTTGCAGAAATCACGTGTGCAGGTACACATGCTCTCAACATCTTCTGAATACATGGAAAGCAAGGGAAGAACAAGCAGATGCACAGAGAGTGATCCAGTGGACACAATCTCACTCCTTGTCCAAGTAAGTGAGAAGACAGATTTAAAGGACTACAGATGAAAGCAAATGTGTTCATTCATTGTCCTATGAAACATTCATGTTTTTAAAATGGTATTATGCAATAGGAAATAGAGCAATTTATCTTTTCTGACAGTGAAAACAATTATACCACTGTTACTGCATTAACACTGGGTCCAGGCCAAGAGATATATAAAGTAAATAAATAATTAAAAAACATTTTGTCAATACCTCCCCATATCTGGATGCTGCAGAAGCAGGTTATGCAGAATGCAAGGGTTATACAACGTATTAAGACTGCTGTGACCTCAAAAGATTTTTGTCATTAGTGGAAATCTTTCATTTAAAATTCTTACTTTTAGCTGATTTTAATTTTGTTGTTAATTCTATTCCTATTTGTATGTTTTGAATTTTGAAGTTGTATTTGTTTTTAACCTTTCTAAGTAGTCTGCAATCCCAAACTGAGGGGAAAGGTAGGATACAAATAAACAACAACCACAAACAAACAAAACACTACTGCTGCATTATTATTATTATTATTATTATTATTATTTGGAGGTTGGAAATTGTGGATCAATTACTGCTGTCAATAGTTGAAGTTTATTATTAGTAGTACAGTGGTCCCCCGGGTTACGAAGGTAATCCGTTCCGGATTACCTTTCGTAACCCGGAAGCTTTCGTTTCCCGGGGGACCGCTAAAATCAACGGACCACGCGGCCATTTAAAGGGGCTGTGCGGCTTTTTTCGCTTCGTATCCCGGGGGATATTTCGTATCCCGGGGGATAGGAAGCCGGTCCGCCGCCTTTCGGATCCCGGGGTTTTCGCAACCCAGGGGATTCGTAAGGCGGGGGACCACTGTACTTGTTAGCTTTGCAGCCTGGCCAAGAATGTAATTTCTCAGAAGCAACTCTGGTCTTAGCATATATTACTTCTAAGTAATGAATACGTTGGCAGTTTAAGCAGAAACAACTCTGCAAAATAACAAATGTGGGAGATTCACAATCTCTTATGATTAGATTCTTAATGAACAATGTTTGGTCCCAAATACATGCTATGTACTTTAGACGCAACTTGGAAGAAAAGAAATATTGGTTCTTACTGCATGCAGCAATGGGAGGACATAATTTTTAAGCAGTGGAAGGACATAATGTGAGAAAAGAAGAACTCACATAAGGATGTCTCCCCTTCACTGGTTGAAAAAGGAGCATTGTCTCTTACAGTGACACAATCACCATCAGCAGCGGATGGAGAGCATTCTCATGTGGATTGCCCAAGGAGGAAACCAAGAGCCCACTTTAAAAAGCAGTACTTTTAAAAGTACTATTGTGCCTACTGCTTCATTCCCTTCCCTCTTACCCTGGTCACCATTCTCCCTGCCCATCTCACCTCTTTCAGAATTAATGGAGTGACACAAATGGAAGATTAGAAATCAGCCACTCTGGGATGTAGAAATGTCCCTACGATGAACTTGGTGAAGTTTCAATGAAGTCATCTTACAGAAATGACATGTTCTCTTGCCCTTATCTTTAGAAATCATTTTAAAAATGCACCAATAAATGGCAGCATTTGTGTCCAGCAACAATACAGAGGGAGCAACTCAATCACTAAAACAATTTGTTTCATGCTGCTATTGCTTCCAGTGTGAAGCCTTTCAACTGTCCACTGCTATTCTTCAACTAGAGCATGCTGTTGTTTAAAAGGCTACATAAGAAAATGTCAGATGAAGCACAATGACAGCCAATATTGAACCTTGTGACATTCAATGACACTTTAAGTGGGCAATGTGAAAGTTGCAAATGGTGGATCAAAGTTACTGCTAGAAATAATTAAAGTCTATTACCTCCCATGCTGGCACGTTCTCCCTGAACTTTTCATTCACCATACAACAGATTGACATCAAATAAGCTTTGCTGGACACTTCAGGAGAATAATTCATCCACAAGTAATTTTCTAGGTACTGGCTGTGAACAGTGAAAAGACAAAAGCGTTACCACCCATATGTGTTACTCATCAGGGGATAAGAAGCATAATTACCTATAAGACTCATCAGCATGATTTATGAGTAACTTTCAGTTTTACCTCTCCAAAACTTACCCAGGCTATTTAAATCTGTCTAAGCATACATGACAGATGAATTAGTCTTCTAGATGGTTCTGTTCACTGAAGACGTATTATATCTACTTGGTACAAGCATTATATTAGACTGAACACTAATTAATGTTGATTGTACAGGGGGGAGAGAATACATCTGCACTACCTGAGGGACAGATTTCAACAGACACTTGAATTGGTACTCAGAAAACAGAAATCCCATTGCCTCCTGAGACAAAGAAATCTGGTTTATACAAGTCATTACTACACCAAACAAAACATGGGGAGAGAGGAAATCACACCAACATCATAGTAACTTACAAAAACAAGATGGCTTGGTTCCACAACAACAGGAAAATTAAGGAATCATTGATATTTAGCCTAGACTGGCCCAAAGTGTTTTCTTTTTTGTCTTTAGAAACACTTCTGTATTATTGCTATATAGATTTAATTATTCAACAACAAATCACCATCTTCGGCATTAAATGATCACATGGTATAGAGTTTTAAGTGTTGGACTAGGATTCTGGGAGACCAAATTTGAATTCCAGTTCAGCTGTGAAAACCCACTGGGTAGCCTTGGACAAGTCACACTTTTTCAACCTTACAGAAACCTTTCATCTTCTGATGAAATGCTGTCAATAAAACCCTAAGATATGGTCACCATAAGGTGAAATTGAGTTGAGGGTATATAACAACAAATAACAACAATAGTTAGTAGGATGGACCAACTTTGCCATGCATCTGATCTAAGTATCAAATTGGGGAAAAAAAATTTCATCACTCTGATCCTGGTATGTGAAAAAGTGCACAAAAATTAAGACTATCTTTTCTTATGTGTACAATTTTCTATCAAACCCCAAGCACAAACTTTCTATCTGTGTCTCATTTCCATCCAACTCCTTCTTCTGTTTATTATCACCACCAGCAGAGATTGGTCTATAGAGGGAAAACTGCTCAGAGTTTTCTTCTGATCAACAAAAAATGTCTATGCACCTCCTTTCTTTACAGTATTTATAGCTCAAATTTTCCATTAAAACATCCTTTTTCAAGCCCTCAGTATCAGTGTTTCTTTGTGACCCTAATTTGGTTTGGTTTTTCAGTCTACTTTATTTTATTCACCAAAAGTTCAAAAGTGCTTCAGTGTAACAAAACAGGGGTTAGCGTCTATTAATTGCACATTATAGACCTAATGCAAAAGCAAAGGTTTCAATGGAGCTGTACAACAAACTATTGAGTTTAAGCTCAGATTCATCATCATCATCCTTGATCATGAGTGATTAAAAAAAATAGTTGGAAATTTCATTTTCACCAGTTCCACCAATGCTTTTATGTACTCTACTGTTAAACATACATGATGTTATGCTACATTTTCTATAGAACAGACTTCCCCAACCTGATGCCCTGCAGTTTTGGACTACAGCTCCCATTTTTCCCCAGCCAGCATGTCCCAAATGGCTGTACAAAGTTAACTGTACAGCTTACATTTTAGTATACGGGCAATTGAAAGAATGAATTACAGGGCTTCACACAATTGTGTTACTGCACTTCATTCTGAACTTAGAAACCATATAAATCATTAGATACACAAGACTTCTTCAAAATTATCTCAGCAATCCTTTTAACTACCTGTAAGGTATATTTACTCCCTGCTGCAGATTAAGGCTGGGATATAGTGGCTTGCAAAAGTCCACTTAGTTAGTTTGCAGCTATGGAAATTTTGATCTTGTAACATTCTAGCATATGCATTACTTAACTATGTCGCATTGTTTTTTAAAAAACAAATAAATAAAAACATTAAAATGAGTTTCTTGCTTCAAAAGCACTTACCTAAATTCTAGGAGCATTATTTTCCGAATAGCAAATCTGAAATCAAACAAGGGGAGGAACAGATCAAACCTTTTCTGGCCTATATCAGTTTTCCATAGAGTGATTTGTATCCGAACACAAATGCCTTGATTTAATTCCTCTAAGAGACACTGGGACTTTTGGATGCTTTTGAACATCTCACACTGCAACACTGACATTTCATCTCATACGCTGCAATGGCACAATCATTGGGACACCTCTATTTGGCATTCAGAATATTCTTAAGAAAATACTTGTAGCTTTTTGTTTATATTTGCCAATCTGTGTCTGGGCAGAGTTCCTTAAAATGTACTATTATGGTTACCAAAGCTCCCAAAGTTGTAAACAATATTGTTTCATAAGTGGATTAAAATCAACATTCACAGTAAGACTCTCTTAAGCTTTGGATATTCAGGAAATTGATAATAGGAAATACAATTATTTATATATTTACAATTATTTATCTATTTATTAAAGTAAAATAATTCATTTATGCAGTTGCATACTCCTTAGGAAATATCATCATATCACACAGATGTATCTAGTCCATGAGCCTGCTTGAGTTTTAAGTTCTTTGGCACAAAGAACTGTTTAGAGATGGATCAATTACCTGTTACAGGATAAGTCAACTGAAAAATGGCAGCAAGAATGGGAATGTGTGACAGAATAACTATTTGAGGATTTGACACTTTCTAGCAGAGTTGGATTAAGTACAAGATGTAATATTTAAACTGTATAAGATGTTAGATATAAGACATTGTTATTCCAAGAATATCAGGAGTTACAGGGAAATACCTATGTTGACGAAGATTTACTTTTAATCTAGAAATAAATTATTATTATTATTATTATTATTATAAATGAGAATGTAAAAAATATATTTTTAGCCACTGCGGGGGTCACCAGCAGTCAGGAACCAGCTTCTCCTGGTTTGACTGACTGAATGGGTAGACTGGAAGTCATCTGCTGCTTTTTCTCTCCTTTTGCTTTGACAGAATTTGTTTATTTGTTCTGTCAGCAAATCAGGTTAATACACCTTATTCCAGCTCAGTTTTAGAGACACATCTTTTCTGACTTGGCATATGGTCTAGCATTCCTTACATGGCAGCTATTACATAAAATCTAC
The DNA here is from genome assembly GCA_034509955.1 of Urosaurus nigricauda. NCBI lineage: Eukaryota > Metazoa > Chordata > Lepidosauria > Squamata > Phrynosomatidae > Urosaurus > Urosaurus nigricauda. The sequence continues at coordinate 54,103,738 of JAOEGL010000001.1, forward strand.
ATTTGAAAACCCTATGTTGGGATTGTTTTTCAGCAGTATGGTGTTTCACTGTCTTCTATACAGTGTATCTTTTCAAACTCATTTTAAATTCAGGAATTTATGGAACCTTTGGAAAGCGTGAAATGTATCTGCAGTAAGTAGGTCATGTTATTACATGTGATAGCACAACTATAGCGTAATACAGTATAATGTAGTATACTATGTAATAGTGTTGCTCTTCCTACTATGAAAGAGTGATATCAGTTTATACTGCTTTGAGACAGTGGATTGTCTCTCATCTTATGCATCTGTTGGATTTTCAAAAATAAAATAGGGTAACCTAAATGGGCTTCTACAGCATGTTTGCCTGTCACAACACTTAAGTTCCTCTCTACACCTGAGAATACAAGCTCTTCCTGTGGAGGTCAGGTAACTCTGCCAACACAGAGACCTTTGACTTTATACAGAAAAGACATACCAGAACTCAAAGGGGCAGATTTTATGGTTGCAATGCAGAATTGACACTTCACTGCCACTTTTATTTCCTTTGTTCCTGTTACTTCTCTGATTCTTTCTGGAAGAAAGTCCTGAACATTGTGTCTACCTAAATACACTCTCTATAATATTGAAAACTAAGATGCCAACTTGAAGACCCCTGTCTGATCCCTGACACTATCACTTTTCTTCTCCTCTGTGATTTTTTAAAACATCTTTGCCTGATAACAAAGTCAGTAAGCTTTGAAAGGTAGTGTAATAGTTTCTGCATCTTCTGGTTAACCTGATAAAGCTATCACTGTGGTGTGTATTTTGGACTGTGTTGCACAAAACAAGAATAAGACTGGAGGGAGGAATTAGAGAAGGGGTCAAGTGCCTGCTGCTAACATCCACTACCTGAATACGTTGCCTCCCTTGATCCATTCTAATGGTAGGGCTGGACCTATTCAGGAGTATTTCTCAGTTGAAGGTACCAAGAAGCAATCTCCAACCTAACCCTTCACATTTGCAATTTGAATATTCCCTCCTTTCTGTCAAACAGGCATGCATTTTGGAAGCTATTTAATGGTTATCACAGCTACCCTGGCCTTTTTATCATACTAAGAAGTCTGAAGGTCACAAAGTTTACGGTCACTACTATACAGTTAGGTAGTTCAGAGCATAAAGTTTAGTTTTCAACAATAAATTTGGAAACATTTCTTCAATATGAATATAATACGGAAAGTGAAGTTTACGTACTTTGATTTAACAATTTCTTTTCCATATACATCTTCAATAACCTAGAAAAAGAGAGAGGTTATGTATGTACCAGAATTACTGCATTAGTGAGATTAAATCCCTTTTTGAATAATATGCAAAGAAATCTAGTAAATTAGGTTACCAAGAACACTAATACTATAGTAGTGCTTCATGTTAACATTTTTCTTCACTAAAATCATAGGTTAAAAGGATTTGTTGGGAAACAAGAACAAAGGAGAAAAATATCAAAAATCAAACTGATTTTTAAAACACACAAAGATCAAGGTAGAGTAGTTTCAACAGGTGTTTGTATTTATAGACAATAATGATAAATTAAAAAAGAGTGCAGTCAAAAGTATTTTAAAATATACAAATAACCAGGGAAAGCTGGTATCAAAGCTGGGATCTCTGAATAGTTTTAACAATATTCCCATTAACTTGTAGCATTTACTGTTGAAATAAGATAGAAGCACTGAACAATGTGTTAAGCTATTACCTTTGACTCAAAGGGTAGTTTTTTCTTGACATGTGGGGCCCAATACTTATTTGCCAACTGTAAGATAAAAGACCATGTCATTAAAATATGCAAACAGACATCCAAGCAAACTTTTACCCTATTTTCTCCAATGCACAGAACAATGTGAGAATATTTCTGCCTCATAATATCCAATGTACACAGTACTGTTAAGCGTGTGATGCTCTAAACCAGTGGTTTCAAAACTTTGGTCCTCCAGATTTTCTGGACTTCAGATCCCAGAATTCCTGACTGTTTGCCAAGCTGGGTGAAGCTTCTGGAAGTTGAACTTCAAAGCACCATGTCGAGACTGAATAAATACTATTGTCTATTCTGAGTTCTCCCTAGAAGCCAAAATGGCTAAACTGAGGCTGTTGTACTTCAGCCACATCATGAGAAAGCATGACTCACTAGAAAAGACAAGAATGCTTGAAAAGTTGGAAGACAGATGGATAGACTTAACCAAGGAGGACATGGCCTGAGTCTTCAAGACCTGAGCAGAGCTGTCAAGGACAGTTGTCTTGTGGGTGTCCTCATTCACAGGCAGAAGCCATGGATACGGAGGGTGGACTGAGATGTTGTTGGGCTGTAGTTCTCATCCTGCATCATTGGCTATCTTGGCTAGGGAGGAGAGGACTTGCAGACCAACAGCATTTGGAGGGTGCAGTAGAGATAGAGTAAAAAGAGTAAAAACATGCAATTGAGCACTAAAGTTAGAACTGTCCAAGCCACTGTATTCCCTATTACCATGTATGGATGTGAGAGCTGAGCAGTGAAGAAAGTGGATAAAAGAAAATCAGCTCATTTGAGATGGGGTGCTGGAGAGGAGTGCATAGGATACTGTGAACACCCAAGAAGACAAACAAATGGGTCTGTGAACAGATTAAGCCTGAAATCTCCCTGGAAGCCAAGATGATCAAACGGAGGTTGTTGTACTTTGGCCACATCATGAGAAGGAACAACTCATTAGCAAAGATGGTAACATTAGGAAAGGCAGAAGGTAGTAGAAAGAGAGAAAGACAACACACCAGATGGACAGACTCAACCAGGAAGGTCACAAGCCACTGGGAAGTAAGACCTGAGCAAAGCAAGGAAGTGGAGAGCCACCACAGACCAAGTAAAGCATCCTGTGTTTGGTCCAAAACACATTGCAGAAATAATCCAGTTTGAGACTGTTTTGACTGCCTTGGTTCAATGCTAGGGAAATCTGGGAATTGTAGTTTTGTCAGACATTTAGCTTTCTCTTTCAGACAGATTTGAAGCCACAACAAACTACAAATCCCAGGACTCCCTGGAACTGGGCCAGGGCAGTTAAGGCAGTCTCAAACTAAGTGTTTTAGACCTTAGCTCCCCCCTCTGTGACTCCCTTGTTACCTTTCCTTTTTAATTTTCTCTCAGCGTGGCCTAGTGGTTTGAGCATTGGACTGCAACTTTGGAGACCAGGGTTGAATCCCCTCTCAGCCATAAAAACCCACTGGGAGACCTTGGACAAGTCACACTCTCTCAGCCTCAGGGGAAGTCAATGGCAAACCTGTTCGGAACAAATCTTGCCAAGAAAATCCATGCCACAACATACACTCACAGACACTTGGCAGAAGGAATGACACCCAGGGGAAAAGAGACACACGAAATGTCCACATTGTAGAAACAATGCAGTTTGACACCACTTTGTTGCCCCATCCTATGGATTTCTAGTTTTACAAGTTCTTTAGCCTTCCCAGCCAAAGAGTGCTGGTGTCTCACAAAACTGCACATCCCAGAAGTCAATAGAAGGGAGCCTTGACAGTTAAAGTGGTGTCAAACTGCTTTATTTCTGCAGCATAGACACACCTTATGGGGGGGAAGGAAGGATATGGGCTTTGCTGGCCAGTGTAGAGGTCCAAGGGGGTATAGAACTAAAGCACTCTGACACCTCTTTAACCCTGGGATGCATAGTTTTGAGATACCGGCATTCTTTGACAGAGAAGGCTAGAGACCCTGTAAAACTAGAAACCCCAGGAGCCTGCCCCTTTCCTTCAGAAGCCACCAGCCCTTCTCTGTGGTGCCTGAAGACACCCTCCAACCCCATTCCCGCCTTTTCCAGGGCCTTCCCTCCTTCGGGGAAGGCCCTGTCCCCCCAAAAAGGAGTGCAGGCGGAGGGAGGCCAGGAGGCCCCAAGGGACAGGGTCAACAGAGGAGGACATACTGAAACAAATGACAGTATTTGCCCAGAGGGAAACCATACTTACCCATAAGGAATGGGGATTCACTCATCCCTCCATATATGTTGCTTTGATTATTCACAGATTTGATTAATATGTTCTCTCTAGGAATATCTGGGTCCTCCAGTGCAACTCTATGGTCAACTTTAACTAAAAGTTACACTGAAAGACCTAGAGATTCCTAGAAAGAATACTCTACTAGCCCTTTGTAGCTCCTCCAGTGCAGTTCTATGCTCAGTGTCTGTCGGACGGTGACCACAGAGTTGCCCTGGAGGACCTAGAGATTCTTACAGAGGCATCCTCTCAGGTAAAAAATGGTGTTTTTGTTATGTGCGGTTTTTCCATATTCAGCGGGATCCTGTGGCCCTAACCCTAGCAAGTATGGAGGGACAAGTGTGCTTTCTTGCCCATAGGGAAACACAGGGGAACACTTGCCTACAGAGAAACCATCCTTGCCCATTGAGAATCATTGGAGAACGCTCACCTATACGGAGGGAAATACTCCTAAGTAACACTGACAGAGAGGAGGGATATAAATAAAAGTTCTATTTATTCATTTCCTTATTTAATAATCAGAGAAGACTTGCTTATAGGGAAGCGCAGAGGAATACTTGCCCTTAGAGAAACTTTGGGGAATACTTGCCCATAGGAATTCATGGGAGAATACTTGACCACAGAGAAGCTATACTTGCCCATAGAGGATTCATTAGGGAATACTTGCTGATAGGGAAGAAGAACAGAGGAATATTTGCCCGCAGAGAAACCATACCAGACATACACTGGGGGTATATTTGCCCATAGGGAATCATTGGGGGATACTTTCCCATGGAGAAACCATACTTGCCCACAGGGAAGCAGAGATGGATATTTGTCCCATGGAGAAATCATAACTGCCCATAGAGGATAGCTGGGGGATATTTGTTGATAGAGAAATCATAGTGGCCCATAGAGAATCATTGGGGAATATTGGCCCATAGGGAATCATTGGGGGATCACTGGGCAAGTGTTCCCCAGTGTCTCCCTATATGTCCCTGTATCCCCCCCAATGATTCTCTCTGGACAAGCCTTTGTCAGTCACCTGCGTGACGAACTCCGCGTTGATCTGGGACACGGTGGGAGCCACCACCTTCTTCGGAGGAAGCTCCTGAGAAGAAGAAGAAGAAGACGCCGCCGCCGCCGCCGCCGCCATTTTGGCCCCTGAGAGCCCACGTGACGACTAAACCTACTCCTCCCCCCCCACCAATGGCTCCACTTGGACTCGACCGCTCCCCCTCCCCTCCTCTCGCTGAATGGTCCCGCCCACATCCAGGCAGCAGCAGCAGCAGCTTCCATTCTTGCACTTCCGGTCCTGCTGGTTAATTCTTCCCTCCACCAACTTGCCTCCGACACAAACGTTCCGGCTATTAATAAGGGGGGGAAGAAAGATGCAGTTGCACCGCTGTGTTTATATCAGTCCTATTATTATTATTATTATTATTATTATTAAATAATTAATAATATTAATTACAATCAATATTATGGATTATAATTAATAATAATATTAATAATTATTAATAATATAAATTTACACAGCACTGTTCACAGGCAATAACAATGGATCAAATCACTCTGCCTATAGAGTACATTCTATACAAAAATCATACATATTAATTCATGTTAACATTCAATAAAAACAGGGCAGGCAACAATTTAAAATGGCATCAGGTAACAGCCATGCAATGCCTAGAAACGCTTCCCTGGACAGTATAGTCTTTCAACTCAAGTTTTCTTGTTGTTGTTTTTACAGTTGTTGTCAGAATGGGGTGGAAATGTACACACACACACCCCATAGACCCTAATGGACACTCTGAATCTGAAGCATTTTGGGGCGTTGTGTGTGTGTTGTTGTGTGCCTTCAAGTCCTTTCTGATTTACGGCAACCCTAAGGCAAAGCTATCATGGGCTTTTCTTGGCAGGTTTTTTTCCAGAGGACATTTGCCACTGGCACCCTCTGAGGCTGAGAGAGAATCATAGAATCATAGAATCATAGAGTTGGAAGAGACCACAAGGGCCATCCAGTCCAACCCCCTGCCATGCAGGAACTCCAAATCAAAGCATCCCCGACAGATGGCCATCCAGCCTCTGCTTAAAGACCTCCAAGGAAGGAGACTCCACTACACTCCGAGGGAGTGTGTTCCACTGTCGAATAGCCCTTACTGTCAGGAAGTTCCTCCTAATGTTGAGGTGGAATCTCTTTTCCTGCAGTTTCCATCCATTGTTCCGCGTTCTAGTCTCTGCAGCAGCAGAAAACAAGCTTGCTCCCTCCTGAATATGACATCCCTTCAAATATTTAAACAGGGCTATCATATCACCTCTTAACCTTCTCTTCTCCAGGCTAAACATCCGCAGCTCCCTATGTCTTTCCTCATAGGTTAGGTTTCCAGACCCTTCACCATCTTAGTTGCCCTCCTTTGGACATGCTCCAGTTTCTCCACATCTTTTTTGAATTGTGGTGCCCAGAACTGGACACAATATTCCAGGTGGGATCTAAACTGATCTAAACACTATACTTCTATTGATGCAGCCTAAAATTGCATTGGCTTTTTTAGCTGCCGCATCGCACTGTTGACTCATGTTCAGCTTATGGTCTACTTGGACTCCTAGATCCCTTTCACATGTGGTCTCATTCAGCCAGGTGTCCCCCGTCCTATATCTGTGCATTTCATTTTTCCGCCCTAAGTGCAGAACCTTACATTTCTCTGCATTGAATTTCATCTTGTTAGCATCGGCCCAGCTATCTAGTGTATTCAGGTCATTTTGAATTTTGATCCTGTCGTCTGGGGTATTAGCTACTCCTCCCAGTTTAGTGTCATCTGCAAATTTGATAAGTATGCCCCCAATTCTGTCATCCAAATCATTAATAAAGACATTGAATAGCACTGGGCCCAGGACAGAACCCTGTGGCACCCCACTGGTCACTTCTCTCCAGGATGAAAAGGAACCATTGCTGAGCACCCTTTGAGTTCGGCCAGTCAACCAGTTACAAATCCATGTAACAGTTAACTTGTCTATCCCAGAGTGTGACTGGCCCAAGGTCGCCCCCAGTGGGATTGCATGGCAAGCCCAGAGAATAAATAATTAATAATAATAATAATAATAATAACTTTATTTTATATCCCACTTTTCTGTTGCCAAACTATCAAAGCAGCTTACATTGAAAAATCATTCCAATATACAGTACGTTGTAAATATAATATCCACCTCACCCCACAAAAAAGAATTAAACACATTACAATTAAAATTTATCTAGTAAAATAACTCAATAAGAGAACTCAATAAAAGAGTAGTTGCTCCTTAATTTACCCCAAGATGTCTCATGTAAATTACGGTGTTTTAGTGATTTTGATATGATTTTATAATGTTGGTGTTGTATGTATGTATTTTATTATTGTTTTTTTTTTTTTTTTACTGTTGTAACCCGCCTCAATTCATTGGCGAGGCAGGATAAAAAATATTATTATTATTATTATTTAATTTAGCTCTCTGTTTCATGCTTAAGGATTGAAGCGGGGAGGAGGGAGGGAATTTAGTCAGGTTTGTCTTTACTATGAACTAAGATGGTGGCAGCTTTTATTTTACTGCCTCTTTTTAGCCTTTATGTTGTTGTTAATGTGTGCCTTCAAGTCATTACCGGCCCTACGGCCAATCTAAGGCCATAGGAGTTTATCACACGAAGGAGATCAGGCGTTTATCCTGTGAATATCCAGGGGAAATCCCATAATTCAGCGTAACAACTTCACAACAAAACCCACCATTAAAGTGGTCACAAAAAAGCATTAATGCACATCCTTTTACTTTCAGGATTTCACTGACAATGCATTTCCAATATCAATTTATTTGCACAATTGCATGTGATTATCATTTGTGCAATTACTCACCATTGCCGCTTCATTTGTGGGATGCTTTAAATTAAATGCGCTTTAATCTTTCTTCAATGTCAAAATCAGACCCAGTGTGATAAACTCCTAAGACTCTACAATTGGGATTTCTTGGCAAGTTTGCTGTGGGGCAGGGTACCACTGCAATCCTTTGAGACTGAGAGAGTGTCACTCAGTGGGTTTACTTGGCCAAGCCAGAATTTGAACCCTGGTCCTCAGTCATAGTCCAGCACTCAAACCACTACACCATGGTGGCTCTCTCATACATACATACATACATACATATGTATATGTATATGTATATATATGGGTAGTGAAAAACAGAATCTGAAGTCCATATTGTGGTGATACTTTTGGCATCTTAACAACAGTATCAGCACAATGCCTGGATCAGGAGGTGCTGCTTAAGTAAGTGATCTACAATTCTAGGAGAACTCAGAAATGTTTAATTTAGAATGATCCTTCTTTATGCCACAGAATAAGGAAAAGTCACACCCAAAGGAAAATAAAAGCCTGTAAACTGGCTAGAGGCCATGAATATCCAAAAGGCCCCAGATCCTTTTCTGTGCTCTTGCAGGCTAAGCACAGTCAGACCTGGTTAGTATTTGCATGGGAGACTGCCAATATATACCAGGTATTGTAGGCTATATTTCAGAGGAAGAAACTGACAAACCGCCTCTGTGACTTCTTTTACTAAGAAAACCCTATGAAATTCATGGGTAGCTGTAAGTTGTCAGGTGATATGAAGGTATATACACACACATTACCAAAATAAAGACTTTGGATTTTGTTTTCAACATGACTTCAGTAAAATCTTCGAAGAAGACAAGCATTGCAGACTGGATGTTTTTAGACGTGCTTTCCAACTCTTTGATTCTCATTCATCTATGCAGCATGAGTGCATCTGATACCTTGAATATTCTGCAGCAATGTAGGATAGACAATTTTTTGTAATGTATTTTGGCAATAAAACCTAGTAGGATACACTCAGCATGTTGTGAACCATCCTCATTATCACCTTTCATTTGAAAACACTGTACCATCACTTGAATGCATTGCAAGATTATTGTTAACCACTTTAATGGTCCTATTATATACCTATTTGCCTGAGACCTTATCAGATGGGAGGAATTTCTCTTTAATTCGAATGGAGCCAATTGGAGCCAATTCGAATTCACTTGAATTCACTAGTTTAGCAAATTTACGTGAATTCCAATTGCATTCGGAATGCGTTCAGAATGACTTCCCATTACCCGAAAATGACCCCCCCCCATTGCCCGAAATTGCATGAGATGCTTTAATTCACAATAAGGTAAAACCCATGACTGCGTTTGGAATGACTTCCCTTTTGCCCGAAATTGTGTGAGATACTTTAATTCGCAATAACGTGAAACCCCATGATTGCGTTCGTATTGCCATTAGATTATACTCCCAATTTGCAACGTCTGATAAGGGAGCTGGAAGTAAGCTCCATTGGACTCAGTTAAGACTTACTTCTAAGACATGTTAGGACTGACTGGGTGAAGTGAGGGACAGGACTCCTGTGCCTTCAGTAGTTGTGTTGTTGCCCTTGAGTTATCTCCGACTCATTGTGACCCCAAGGATGAGACCACTTCAAAAAACCCTGTCCTCCACTGTTCTGCTGAAGTCCTGGAGGCTCATGGCAGTGGCCTCTCTGATTGAATCCAACCATCTGGTATGTCTCCCTCTCTAATGCCCTCTAGCTTTCCTAGTTTTTCTAGTGAGCCTTTCTTTCTCATGATGTGGCCAAAGTATGACAACCTCACTTTAGTCACCCTGGCTTCCAGGGAGCATTTGGGCTTTATCTGTTCTAGGATCCATTTGTTCATCTTTTTGACTGCCCACGGTAACCTCAGCACTCTTCTTCAGCACCACATTTCAAATGAGTTGATTCTTTTTTTGCCTGCCTTCTTTACTCTCCAGCTCTCACATCCGTACATGGTGATGGAGAATACTATGGCTTGGATGATCCTTTCAGTGTTATGTCTTTGCACATTAGGATCTTGTCTAGTTCTTTCACAGCTGCCCTTCCCAGTCCTAGTCTTCTGCTTTCTTGACTGCCATCTCTATTCTGATTAGTGTTTGATCTCAGATATGGGAATTCTTTGACTAGTTCTATTTTATTACAGCCAGATAGAAGTACTGGCAAGGTGAGCATGGTGCCAAGTGCTGGAAAGCTCAAAAGTATAGTCTCAGTGAAAAAGGCTGTGATCACTGCTTCCCTCTGCTGGGCATTTAGTATAAGAGTAGGAGCTATACAATGTTCTTTTAGTATTTACTTACAGGCATCTTTGTCCTGTGTTCATCAGTCTCCACGTTAGTGTAAAACATAGACTCTAAATTGGACTCTCATTTCTAGAGTCTTGAAATAAAATCACTTAATAATGAATGTATTACTTGAATTCCCAGGTTTTCCCCCCAAATGTAAAGCTGTTATTAATACTTGAAATAGTGTATACTAAAGCAGCATAAAATTAAATATTGACTTATATTTTGATAAATTATCTTTAAAATATTTGTACTGCACATTATTTATCATTCACACAACATCCAAATATTCATACAAAGAAGTATAAAAAAATCACAATCAAACCACGATTACACGATAAAACAACTATGGGAACCAGATATAAATGAGACAGGTTAAAAGGATGCTATTTTAAAATATTATTTCAAAATGAATTAAAATGATTAGGTTATCTGAAAAGATTTTAAATTAATTACACATGAGGGTTATGTGTGTGTGTTTTCTTCTGCAGGTACCTGTAACTAACATCTGCAAGAGAGACCACATTTGGATACCGCATCTAATGAAAAACTTGGCATTAGATGGGAGACCACGGGATCTTTCTTGGATAAGATTATTGATACATATTGACAGACATTTTTCCCAAATTTGGAAAGAAACCCTATTAAGTTGCAGTGGTTTAAGGGGGAAAGAAACTGAACTGAGTGCACAAAAAACGGTTTGTCTGTAATGGAAGTAGCAGAGAAAGATCTAAAAGGAAGTCCAACTGTTAGGCCCTGCTGGAATAGACTAAATGAATGAATGTTAGAAGCCCTTCATTATATAAATTCTCTTGATTCAGTGAATCTGCTCTTGTGGGACTAATAACTGAATTGGCCCCAGGGATTTCTGTCCCTAAAGCCACATGGCTGTGGGTTGAAATTTGGAAGAAAGCAAACAGGGGACCTTACATACACTGTTGTTGTTAACTGCCCTCAAGTCAATTTCAACTTGTAGCTTACCCTGTGAATGTGAGACATCCAAGTCAACATGTCATCAATAGCCCTACTCTGGTCTTGCAAACTCGGGGCTGTGGCTACTCACTTATAGTGTCATCTTCCTCTTTTTTCTATTGCTTTCCATCTTAGCAGGCATTAATGCATTTTTAAAATCAGTTATGTATTCTTATGATATATCCAAAGTATGACAGTTTCAGTTTAGGCACTTTGGCTCCTAGGGAGAGTTCAGGCCTGATTTGCTGTAATATCCATTTATTTGTCCCATTACATATACTGCTTTGAGTTTTTTGTGTGCATGTACACACATAAAGCCTGGAAGAGTCACTCTTTTATACTACAGCTCCCGGAAACCCCTAACCAACGTGGCTTGCTATTATAGTTTTTTCCAAGTTATCCACACACATTTACAATGGAGAATGGGCACAGTAAAAGGTACATCTAACTACTGAATGACATCCCAGGCCTTCACATATGAAGCAATTTTATAATAAGCATCCAAGCCATTGTGTTCCTCATCACCATGTATGGATGAGAAAGCTGGACAGTGAAGAAAGTAGATAGGAAGAGTATCAGTTCATTTTAGATGTGATGCAGAAGGGTGCTGAGAATACCATGGACAGCCAAAAAGACAAACAAATGGATCTTTGAACAGATCAAGCTTAAAATGTCCTTGGAAGCCAAGATGATCAAATTATTTTGGCCATATCATGAGACTTATTAGAAAAGACAATAATGATAGGAAAATTAGAAGGTAGTAGAAAGAGAGGGGAAAAAATAGAGAGGAACACACTAGATGCATAGACTTAATCAGAAAGTACAGGGTTGGATTTGCAGGAACTAAGCAGAATAGTTGAGGATAGGGGGCTTGGAGATGTCTCCCACAGGGTCACCATGAGTCAGGAGTGACTTGAGTTAACCATAGCAACAACAACACGTGGAGCCACTGATTCTGACAATCTCTGTCTCTTTTTGACAATTCCTATGGATGTACTTGGCCAAGAAAGAACAGACAAGGGCAGTGGTTCTAGTTTTGCTAGAGCAGTGCAGCAGCTCCTGAATTAAGGGGAGTTTGAAACCAAAGAGAAATAGCACAGCAGATCCACTGATATAATACCATTAGCGGGTTTACCATCTGGACCATGTACCATCTCTCGTACAATGTTTTGATTATATTATGATACGTGAGTGCTAGCACCCATCTTGCTAGATCCTCACATGCCATTGGAAGCTACTCTTACATTTTGAAAGCAGATTGATGGAAGTGCTTATGGAGAGGCAGAGTTTACTGTGTAATCTACAGGATCCAGGCTACGGTGGCTTTAATTGAATATGACACTGAAATTCCAGCTACTGAACATTCCCATATGGGGTTTTATTTTTATTATGTATGTGTTGTGCATTGCTGTGGGTACCATTTGTGTAAGAGCATTCTATAAATTTAAAAGGAGTGGGGAAAGTCACTCATCACAACAAGAACTACATGAAATAAGCTGCCTGGTCTCATTCTTGCATTAAATCACTCAATAGTCACAGCCCAATACCACTGGATATGTTTCAGCACATTCATAGCTTTGGCCCCAAATAACTTATCTTTATGTTGAAATGAAACTCATAAACATCAAACAGTTATTTCAATTTAAATATCTTGTAAAATCAAAATAACATGTTTTTTAGATTTACCACACTGGCAATAATCAATTTAAAATTGTCTTTACAAGCCCTGAAGTCACTAATTCACATAAATTAAAACAGTTCTGGGGGTGTTTCGTATGTAATCAGAATATCAGCAGAGCTTTATTTAATTGTAAAGACTGGGTATGTTTTATGTTTGCCTTTCAATCTCTTATGCTAGTTGGCTCAGTTTCTTGGATTCTGCCTTTTCAGATGAATGGGGTTTGTCAAATGTAGTGGTGTGTGTTTTTTAGATAGCAGAAGTTCTTTTCTTTGTTTATCTCATTAAACAGTAATGGTTGGCTGTATGTGATGCCTCAGTTTAGTAACAGATGCGTTCTGAAATATTCAGGACTTTAAAAGAAGCCTTCTGTGCTGTTTTCATTTGTGTATAAATATTTATTCAGGACATCTTCTGAAAAAACATTCCACCCTTGATATTTGTATATAAAATGCACAGTTTGCTTTGTTGGAAATTTATCTTGGACTAGAAAGACTAGATAGACCTTGCTGCAGACCTTGTTGTCTGATAAACCAGATACCTGTTTGGAGCTCATTAAACAAGGGGAATCATAGTTGATCCATGCTTAAGCTTCATGTCAACCTAAGAAAATCTGAGATCATCTGAGGATAGTGTCCAAACTAGATTTAAAGGGGAAAGCCAAGCCACATATGTGAATTTAAACAGGCACATAAAGAAGCCAGCCAGCCATTCACACAAACCAAGCCATCCATCCATCGGATCATGTTTTCTCTGTACCTATGTCACCTTCATACAAAAGAGAAAGAACAGCAGGCTCAGGGAACCCCAAGTTTTGTGTATGTGTTTGTGTGCATGCACACACACATGCATGCAAAATCCAAGGAAAACATCCCAAGTAGAGGACTTCTAGAATATTCCACAGAGTTCAGAATCATGCTCAGCAGCCAGAAAATATTGATGGCTGGTAGTGAATGAACAGAGGAGGACATGTTTGACTGTTAGAGTAAACCAGAGTTCAGATGTTGACACCACACTTACTATAGAGCACAGGGAGGAGTCCAGTGCTGATCAGTGTTCACAGGATCAGTTTTAGTTCCTGAGGCCTGATGATGTGGACAAGATGCGTGAAGCAGTTCTGCCCACCATGAGTCTGACCCATGCCCATCTTGTCTGATAAAGTCTAGCAAGTACGTGATTGCAAATATTCCCTTTTGGGATAAGATGCTTAAGAGTGTTGTGGCTGGCCATCTTCAGGTGTTCTTGAAGGAAATGGATTATCTGGACCCATTTCAGTCTGGTTTTAGACCGCGATACAGCACTGAAATAGCTTTAGTTGTTTTAATTGGCAACCTACTGCATGGGAAAGTTGATCTTCCTGGATAGCTCAGTGGCTTTTGATACCATTCATCATGGTATCTTAATGGACCGGCTCCATGGGATGGGAGTAAGAGACATTGCTGCAGAGGTTCTGTTCCTATCTAGAGGCTGGTTTCAGAGAAACATTGTTGGTTTCCTATTCAGCCCCATAGCTATTTAATTATGGGGTGCCACATGGTTCCATCATATCTCCCATGCTTTTCAGTATCTAAATGAAGCTCCTGGGGGAGTTCATAAGAGAGTATGGAGTAGAGTGCTATCAATATACTGATGACACTCAGCTCTATTTCTCCTTATCATCTGAGTCAGATGGGACTGTGCAGGTGCTGGACTAATGCCTGGATGAGGGCTAATAAACCAAAGCTGAATCCTGATAAGTTGGAGGTTCTATACATTGGTGATTCTTGTGTCCAGGAACCGAGTAAACAGATTATCTTCAGTGGAGTTGGAGCAGGTGTATAGCTTGAGAGTGCTAATAAATCAATCCTTGTCACCGGAGGTCAAAGCAACAGCCTTTTCTGGACAGAGATAGCCTAGCCACAGTAGCCCATAGCCCAGTTAGATTACTGTAATGCACTCTACAAGGGGCTGTCCTTGAAGTAGCTGGAAGCAGCAGCTAGTGCAACAGCTTGACTGTTGACTGGAGTACCATATAGACAACACATCATGCCAGTCTTATAAGAATTGCATTGCCTGACAGTACATTGACAGTACATTTCCAGGTTACATTGGGACCTCAGTACTTGAGGGAACGCCTCTCCCCTTATGTGCCTGCCCAATCATTAAGATCTATTAGGGAGGCCTTCCTCCATGTCCCACCAATAAGATCAATACACTGTGTTAGGACATGGGGAGAGGGACTTCTCTGCTGTGACACTTCAACTGTGGAATACTTTCTCCTGGAGGCCCAACTGGTGTTGACTCATGTCATTTAGGTTAAAACATGTCTGTTCATCAAAGCCTTTGGGCCTCATTAATTCATCACAAATATGGTGTACATAGTATGTAAAACTTTTAAAAATCTTTTAATCTACTGTATTTTAAACTTACTGCTGAAATTTAATATTTTTATGCATTTTATATGTTTTTAATATGTTCTTAAATAAATTTAAGTATTTTCTTGTTTTAAACTGTGCAACTTCATTTCATGCTTTTTGTAAGCCGCCCTGACATCTTTGATGTAGGATAGGATATAAATGTTTTCACAAACATAATAAATAAAGAGCATGCCACACTACATTTCAGTAGAGCCAGGTCCCACTTTCTAGGGATTACCTAAATGGACTGGTTGGATGTGCAACAATAATTGTATGAACCTGCTTACTCTATTATGAGCTCGATATGATGGTATGATAGTATAGTGCAGCCATCCCCTGCCTGTCTTATTCACCTATCATGTGTCATTCCCCTTTCCTCCAGTTTTTTGTCCCTTGGGAGAAAAGTGAACTACTGAACTGCTGAAGTGTTCAACCACATCAAACCTTGCTTGAATATCTCATTTAAACCATGCACTCAAAATACACATTAAGAAACCCACACAAAAAGATCTAGAAAGTTTTATTTATTTTTTTGACCAATTTTAAATGCATGCTTTATCATTTTTAATTTAATTCCATTTTCTCTGCTTATTTTTAAATTCCAAAAGTAATGTTTTCCATTGTACATAAGGGACATTATTTCACTATGCCACTGTACTTAATGGGACTTCAGCATTCATGGATGTTGGTATCCATGGGAGGTACTGGAACCAAACCACATTAGATACCAAGGAGCCATTGTATTACAATACCATAAACTTGGCATCTGAAAGAAAAAATCCTTTGGAAGGATCCAGAATTATTTGCAATGTGCAATTGCCTCATTTTGTTCCCTCCACTGGTAACTACATCCCTGGTCATATGCACATGCAACATTCAAGGATTCCCTTAATTTCAGCCATGGGGCCCTAATGTTCCATTTGATACAACTGAAGTAGTGCTCCTCTTTACAAATTCAAAATGGAAAAGTTATTCTTTTGGATTACAACTCACAGAAGCTGACAGCTATGATGCTTATTGGAGGATTCTGAGAGTTTGTCCTAAAAGGTATATTTTCTAAAGTCTGCATAAAAATGTTACCTTCTCAAAGGGAGGTGGCATAAATGTTTTGTTACAAACAATTTACTAAAGATGTCTGACCAACATGCATCAAACACTGCTTTTCACATTATAAGAGTGCACTGAATGTCTTGAAGCATACATTATATTGCTAAAGCCTCTTAAATGCTATTTTTGCTCTTTGCCAAAGGGGAAAAGTCATATCAGCTCAGCACTTTGGTCCACTTCCAGCATTTGATAGCCTAGACACAATGAAATGTCATTTCTATCAATGTTAAGCATAGATTCCTCAAATTATATCTCTACTTCGATTCCAGCTACATGGTTTGAGTGTGATTCTTTAATGTCAGAGGACTGTGAAAGTGTCTTTGGATGAGCCAAAGCCTGTAAAGATTTAAATTCAAAGCAGTCTCCCAGGTGACTGACAAGTAAATTCAAGTTCCCAAATTCCACCTGGCATGCAGAGCTTTTACATGGCCTCTCTTCAGTATGGGAGAGCTCATCTCTTTTTAAGTGGGCTGACTGTCTAAAATGTCTTCCTGCAAAGAGTACAGCCAAAGGGCTTCTGTCCTGTGTAAGATAATACCTTTGAAGATTGGGAGAAGAAGGGAAGGTTTTTTTTCCTATCTGTCACATTTGCACACTTTATGTCTATTATGTATATTTTTCCTGAAAGCTGAAAAAGTACATTGAAGTGCCTGTGGATTATCAAAGAAACCATCATCCAATTGAGTCATCTTTATTATGCATTGAATCATTGATGTTTAACACACTTCAACAGGTAAGCTTATCTTTCTGATTAATTTCTTAATCATGGGTTTGTTTACATTCTTGCCAGGATAATACCATTCCTCTCTTTGTGTTGCTCTCTCTTTGTGAGTGACAAGCTTTCTGTGGCCAAATGCAACTAGATCATGACCGCTTAAGGACTGCATTTCTTCATGTGAATGGGAAAATCCATGGTCTTTTTCTCCAGCCTGTTTTTCCTTTCCTTAAAACTGCCTATGTGGGTTTATAGTGATAGGCCCACCTATCTGCTTGTGATACTTTAAACATCTCTTATGCTTTCTTCTGCAAATCCAAACACTTTCAAACCATAAGCCAACTTCAGTACTGATAAGGAATAGGAGTGAAAACCCAAATTATCTGCCTGCTAGAAACTGCAGCCAATTTTATGTATATACTTATGTATCTCTTTCAAGGTTGTCCAGACCACAGAGACCCTTGGGCCCTTTTCCCTCCGTCTCCAATCACACAGAAAGTGTGGTTTGGAGCATAATGTCTTTTGGGCTGCAGAAGTTTACTTTTGGCTTTAAATTCTTTTTAACGAAGAAAATACCATAAAGATTTCTTTGCCATGTGTTTTCATCTCTGCTGACTTCTTGATTTCCCACATGCATAGTATTTAAATGGCTCTGAGCCAGCGTGGTTGAACAAGTTCAGCTTAGATTATGGAAGAAATATCTTCTGGCATGTCTCACACGTCTGAATGTTTGTCCTCCTTCTGGTGCCACACAGATGACCAGATCTTGTTCAGTGCTGCTGCATGCATGGTTGTCTTTTGTTGTAAAATAGTTTTGGCAAGCACAACACCCTCTGACCAAATCACTCTTGCTAAATACTCTGTGAAATTTCAGCTCGTTCATCCTCACCCCTGATGCTTCTTACTGTGAAACTGCTGATGGCTTTGGAGTACAGTTACATATTTTCAAGTCCTTGTGGCACATGGTATACATAAAAAGGGGGAGCAGACATTAGGGTGAGATGCTGTCTTTCCAGATGGACCAACTGCGTAAAAATTTTCAACATGCATGTTTATGAGATAATCCTTAGTGCTACTTTGGATGTAAAGACTAATGTTGCTAGGAAATGTCAAATATTAATGACCTTTCCCAGAGTATAAGGCTGATTGTGATGCACTACCTGTTTTTTTGTGTCTTGTACAAAAAAATGCTTTGTTCATGGGAATACACCTCCCAGTCCTAGATGGGGTCACACTCTCCTTGAAGGACCCTGTTCGCAGTCTGGGGGTACTTCTCGATTTGTCGCTTCACATGACTAGTCAGGTGAATGCGGCCGTCAGGAGTGCCTGTTATCAGCTTCGGCTGATCCGCCAGCTGCGCCCTTTCTTGGAGCCGAAGGACCTGGAGTCAGTGGTACACGCTTTGGTAACCTCACAATTGGACTTCTGTAATGCACTCTACATGGGGCTATCCTTGTGCCTAACTCAGAAACTTCAATTAGTTCAGAATATGGCAGCCAGGCTTGCCACGGGAACAGCGAGGAGAGAGCACATAACACCGGTGCTCAAATCTCTCCACTGGCTGCCGATTAGTTTCCGAGCGCAGTACAAGGTATTGGTTTTAACCTTTAAAGCCCTACATGGCTTGGGTCCACCTTATCTGAGGGACCGCCTCATCCCATACGAACCCCCCCCCGCACACTCTGGTCTTCTGGGAGGAACCTGTTGCAGCCTATGAAGACTAGGCTGATGCAGACCTCCCAGAGGGCCTTTTCGGCTGTTGCTCCCAGGCTATGGAATGACCTGCCGGACAAGATGTGTCTTATTACATCTTCTGATTGCTTTAAAAAAGCCTTGAAGACGCATCTCTTCCGGCAGGCCTTCCCAGAAAGTCCTTAACCTCCCGGCTCTGTTTGGGTTAAGCTCTCCCATTAACATCTTGACCCTGATATCTATGCAATGGGTTGCTGTTTTAAATTGTAATTTTACTATGCCGTTTTAACTGATGTTAGTTTAATTCAATTTTAAGGGGCGGGTGGTTGGGTATGGGTTGTGTATATTTTATCTTGTATTTTATAATTGATGTAACCCGCTCCGATTGGATACAGAGGAGCAGGCTATAAATAAAATTTTATTGTTGTTGTTGTTGTTGTTGTTGTCGTCAAGATCTTTGACACTATATTTTCAGCTGGAGCCACTAACACTCCAAGGATATCCCTGTAATTATACAAAGAAAGAAAAAGCCACTTATGTTTTCTTTCACATCATGAAGAATGATCCTATGTCTGTTTACTCAGAATATTCAGGATTTGGAGATTATCACATGCTTTAAAAACTTACCCCTTCTGTTTTCAAGTCTATTATAGTCAGGTATTATCGCAGGGAAAATGCCACCAATGTTGCCTCCCGACTGCCTCCTGTCTAAAACCCAGCTAGAAGGTGTGCTCAGCAAATTGGCGAGCTAAGTGTCGCTTGTAGCTGGGTTTTAGGCAGGATGCAGTCAGACAGCATTGGCATTTCCCCTGCGATAATACCCGACTGCATTCCATAATCCACTTGAAAATGGCAGGGGTAGGTTTCCTTTTTTAATGGGATAAATTCCTTAGTATTCAGTGGACTTCATTCCCAGATAAGTATGCTTGGTTGATACACTAACTACAAACACAATCCTGTTCTTAAACAAGTGACAGGGAGATTATCCAATCCTATATACCCCTTCCTAAAATATTCATATGAGAGTCAGTGTGGTATAATGGTTTAAATGTTGGACAAGGACCCTGGGAGACCAGAATTCGAATTCCCGCTTGGTCATGGAAACCCATTGGATGACTGGGCAAGTCACACTCTCTTGGCCTCAGAAGAAGGCAATGGGAAAGCTCCTCTAAACAAATGTTGCCAAGTAAGCCCCATTATAGGTTAGCTTTAGGATTACCATAACCAGAAACAACTTGAAGGCGCCCAGCAACAACTACAAGATATTAATAGGTACTTACTTATAGCTAAAATTACAATTATGTACATGTGGAAATAGTGTGCATAAGTACAGAAAAATGTGTCTATTTTCTGTACAGAATACCAAATACAGAGCTCATTCTTTAAAGCCATGAGAGTGTAAATGCAACCCCACTCTATGTAATTCCTCTCCAGTTCACAAACAGCACAGGTACATCAGCCCCAAAAGGCAACCCTAGCTAATCTAGCATTCTCTTCCCACATTACCAGATGCCTATAGGAAGCTCACAAGTAGATCATGAACACATTAGCATCTTCTCATTGTTATCCCTCAGCAAATGATGTTAGCATGTACTGTCTCTGGTATTCGAAGTAATAAAAGCTACTGTGACAAACAGCCGTTGACAGTGCTGCCCTTTATGAAACTGGATTTCTAAAATAGGACTGACTGTGCATGAGAATGGAGAAAAGAGATACAGGGGTTGTTTCCCTATATAACTGAACATCACCTGAATCCTAAAAAAATAAAAAATAAAAAATTGGGTGAAATTTCATAATAGTAACAGCTAATGATAAAGAGTCTTAGTGTTTATTAAAATGTTTAATATTTATAGCCCAATCTGTATCAAGAGATCTCAGGGCAGTTTAAAAATAGCTTTTAAAATGGTTACAACAGTAAGATACAGTTGGCCTTTGTATCCACTGATTCTTTATCCACAAATTCAACTATTTCCACAGCTTGAAAATCTTTAAATATATAATTTGCTTATTGTTCTATGTCTTATTTATCTCTTATCTAAACAAGATATTTTTGTATTTTGCAAAGAAGACATTGTTTATAAAAATGTAAGTTGTATTTTAAACAATAAAAAAGAAGAAAATATTTAAAAAATCAAACTTTGATTTTGCCATTTTACATAAGGGACACCATTCTACTATGCCATTCTATTTAATGCGACTTGAGCATCCATGGAATTTTGGTATCCTGGAACCAAACCCCAGCAGATGCCAAGGACCCACTGTATACCTTATACACAAAGCCTGAAGGTAATTGTATACATAATATTTTTAATAATTTTGTGCATGAGAACTCAGGAGCCACAACAAATGACAAATCCATGGATTCCATAGGACAGAGACATGGCAGTTAAAGCTGTGCCAAACTACATTATTTCTGCAGTGCAGATGCAGCCTGGAAACTGCAGTTCAGCATCTGGAGGACTGCACAATCCCTATCGCCAAAGGAGAAGCAACTATTTTTCAGGGATGCTGAATGTGCATATCTTGCTTTGAGCAGCTACTAGATAAATTCTGAAGCTCCTTCTGTTGATGCCAACACAGTTTCATTACATAGCAGAGAACAGTGGCATCTCTAGACTGTAAGCCTGAGGGTAGGGATCCGTCTAATTTAAGATTGTATGTACAGCACTGTGTAAATTTACAGCGCTATATAAATAATAATAATAATAATAATAATACATCTGGGAAGGCGGTTGCCTTCCAAGTACAGCGTGGCAGTTCCCCCCCCCCCCCCCCCGCATCAGGTGACACCAACACTAGTGACACCACTGGTAGAGATTTATACTGTGCCCTTACTAGAAAAAAGATTTTAGGAGTGCCACGTGGACGTGGACCAGCTTAATGCATCAGCAGCTGCAAAAGACAAAGCTGTCTGGGATCAGCCTTGTGGCCCTATACTTCAGAAGCAGCATATGGAACAGTAACATTTTGTTTTGTTCTTTTAATTTTTTATTACATTTTTAAAAAAAATAATAAAAAATACAGAAATTAAAGGAAAGGGAAAAGCCTGCATGTGCATTGCAGAAATAATGCAGTTTGACAGAACTTTAACTGCCATGGCTCAATGCTATGAAATTCTAGGATTTGTAGTTTTGTGAGAAATTTAGCATTCTCTGTCAGAGAACTCTAGTGCAATAACTACAGAACCCAGAATTCGATGACATTGAGCCATTGATAGTTAAAGCTGTGTCAAACTGCATTATTTCTGCAGTGCAGGTGCAGCCTATACTCTTCCTTTGTCAGGAACAATGTTATGTGCAGTGTGCTTTACTGATACCACAAGCCATCTACAAAAATATGTATTCGATAATATCCTGCCTATCAGCAGAGGATTGGACAATCAATAGCAGCACACTTTTATGAACTTATGTTATCCACTTAACATAGAATGCTCATCTGTATCCAGAGCTTGCTCAGGTAACTTCTCACAAAGAAATAGTTTGATATAGAGGGGAAAAAATACTCTGTTAGCTTCTTTCCATTGTTAAGAATCTGCAGACATGTTGTTAGCACTGCAGCTTGTATGTAAGAATTCATAATAAGAAAAGAGGAGAGGCAGGGAAAGCTAGAGGCATAATTTATAGGCCTAAGCATATGATAATCATCTTTAAAAAATTCAGAAGTCCCATCTCCCGAGGACTGTCCTCAGCAGGTGTTTGAAAAGCACGGAATTTACAGCTTGTACGTACTTACCATTCTTTAGTTTGACAGTGCTAGAAATCAAGTGAGGACCCCTTGTTTGCAGAGATCCTAAATAATGACTCATGCAAGGAAGCAAAACATACATCAACTGGTTGCACTGCCACCCCAAATTTACTTCCAGAAGAATTTAAATTAGCAAGAAAAACAGGAGGAATTATTTATGAGAACTTTAAATACAGGAAGGATTTCTTTACTTATTTTGTTTAGAAGAAGGGTGTTGAATGGAAACTAGAAGCCCAACCCAAATACTGAAAGGATGCGTTACGCTGTCATTTGCGATTTTGATACAAAAAAAAATTCCTCTAATTACGTGACATAAGCTTTTGATAGTCAACTTAAACAGTTCAGTCTATGGCATAAGATGTAATTATCTCATGCATTGTCGACAGAGCTATATCAAAAGATAATCATGTTCACTACTTGCAAATGTGTAGTGGTGTTGCCCTTAAAAAGATCAAGCCATAGGATATTAGCATATGGTATGGCATATTTCCAAGAAGCTTTCATGGTATTGGTAAGTAATAAGAACAAATATAGCAACACAGTACATGGGCTTGTAACCAGCATCTTAGTTTTGTGCCAATTAGCTGCTTGCAATGCTATCTTAACATCTTTGCATTTGTTATTACATATTATTGACCTAGTGTTGTCCCAGCTATTGATAATATCTTTTGCATCACCCTAAGAAGTTTTAGAACTGGCCAGTGACGTCACACAGGTTGGTTTCACCTTTTGATTGACCTCTTTCCCATACCACCTCATACAGAATGTAATGTTTTTGTACTGTTATTCATAAATTATAATTCCAGAATATCGCAGAATGTTATGATAATAGTTGTGACGAAAACAACTAGCAAAATTAAATTATACCTTCAAATTACAATATCATATGCACAGCCTAAATATATTTACATGTGCCTAGTTTCATTTGGTAAGACATGATGCTTTTCAAGAGTTTTTTTTTAAAAAAATAAATAATTAAATTTTAAAATGTTAAAATAAAATTTAAAATTTTAATTGTTTAAAAAACCTGTGGCCTCTCCTTTCTCCTGCCACTGAGCCTCACCCCACTCACAACTTCTCTTCAGTGTTTCAAAGAGACGCAGGCAAATGCCACAGCCCATTTCTGCCAAAAAGTAGATGTTTTGGAAGCTGTGTTGTCAAAAATCGCCAAAATTTCAGGAGCTATAACTACAGTCCTTTTAATCTGCAAGCCCATGAGGGAAGTCATGATTTTCTTTATTTGTTAGGCTGAAAAAGCAATGAGCAATAGTTCATTTTTCAAAGCCTTCCTCCCTCCCTCCCACTTTGGCATCATTCTCCTGTTCCTTTAAATGTGTTTGTAGAATGAATTTTGTAGCACAAATGTCTGTAGATGCATCTTTACAGAACAGCTCCCTTTCTCAAAATTCTTCAACATGTTTGCACTGCTACAAGCTTGTTTCCCTCCCCACAAATACTGCTCAAGCATAACAATGAATAGTCTAATAGAACATTGCTATTTAATGAATCCTCAAGCACACTTTGGGATTCTGCATAAACAAAATAGTATAGCCCATTTGAATTAAACATGCCTGATCCTCATAGAATTTGCTCTGCCAAATGTCCCCATAGAAGAGATACAGAAAATGCAAGCGGATCAGACCTGGAGTACCAAACATGTATGTCCCACCTGGACTGTATCTATACAGCAAAATTAATGCAGTTTGACACCACTTTAGCCATAATGGCTTATTATTATGTAATTCTTAAAAGAGATGGGGCCAGTTTAATTTCCTTAGGTAAGGAATTCCACAGTCCACATGCTGCTACAGAAAAAGCCTTATTACGTGTATCCATCAAACGTTATTCCATTATTGTATTTTGATTTCTTGATTTTAATGCTTTGTGATTTTAATCTTAAATTGTTTAATCCTTTTTAAGGGGAGTATTATTTATATATATATATATATATACTGATGTATCATTATTAAGGTTGTACTCTGCTTTGATTGTTTTAACAAAAAGCGGGATATAAATAAAAGTTTTAATTATTTATTTAGCCAAACTTCACGAGGTGTTGGCCTCCTCTGAAGACCTCAAATTTCTGGCAGGCTCAAAGAGGTGGTTTATTAGACATCTTGTCCTGAAGCCACTTCAGGCTTTGTAGATCAAAACCAGGATCTGTAAGTCACAACCAAGTTTTAGTTTGGAAACAAACTAGAAGCCAGCACAGTTCTTATAAGACTGGTGTTACATGATCTCTGTCACGCACAGCTGGCACCAGTCTGGCTGCTGTATTTTTCACCAGCTGCAACTCCCGAACACTTTTCAAGGGACGCCACATGTAAAGTGCATTGCAGTAATCTAATGATATCTTCATTAACCAAGTGAAATGAGTTACAGGCAACTGTGCTACCTCTAATTCATTACTTCCAAGCTCTGATCTCAAGTACATCCAGCCTTGCCTGCCTTCTGAGGGTGTTGTACAGATAAAACAGGAGTGGGTGACATGATGCTTTTGGATCCTAGAGAATGATCTATGCTGCCTGTCTTCCATGGAGGAACTCCTTCTGTCATTGTGTTTCTACTGGTCTTACTTTGTCCTTCAAGCCCAGATACAGCTTTGTGAAAGTAGAATTGCTCCACCTGACACTTACCCTATGTATAATAGAGAGACTAATAAGTATGTCATCAGTCAATAAGAAAAACATAGGATGAATCTAGCCCCTCAACAAGGCAAAGTTTGGGAAGTAAACTCCAGTGGCAACCAATAACCACCAAAATCCTCACCAAGGTTTTTCAGTGATCTGCAACTAGCAAATGAATGAAGTAATGCAGAAGATAATTGACTTTATAATCTCAACAACTCTACACAATCCTTCTCAATAAGCACTGCGACTGGAGAGGAACTGGTAAAATTCTTGCCCCAGATTGCACATCACAGTGTCCATGAACAAAGTTTAGCACCCTCTCCTCCATGACACCATGATGGCATTTTTCTAATATAGTCATGTTTGAGGCGCATTATTTGTCTTTTCTCCACTTATTTTTGGCATCCAAATTTCCAGATCAGTCAAAATTGTTTCCAATAGTACTATTCCGTGCTAGAATTGAAATCAGGTTGATCTGATTTGTCTGGTGAAAATCAGTCTGAAAATTCAACATCATTTGAGCTCATTTGCTTCTGTATTTGGCCAAATCAGTTTGAAAATTCAGTATCAATTGAGCTATATGCTTCTCTATTTAGCCAAATAAGGCCCCATTCACACTACATTTTAAACTGGGCTCCAAACCGGTTTAATTGAGGTTGTTCATACTTGAACCGCATTTTCCTGACCCAAATTAGGGGGTATTTTTCCACACCAGGTTATTTCTGAGTGTGAATGGGCCCAATGTTGTACATCCCTAGTTTTAACTGTCTCTCAGAAGCTTAGTAAAGATGGTGGCCAGCCTAACTTCCTTTAAGCTCTACATTCAAAGTGCTGCTACTTGGACACTCACATATCTTTTAAGGTGGTAGATGCACAATAGGACAGTTAGAAGATCTCAGATTCACAGAGGACAAGACAGAATTTCAGATGTCCAAGTACAAAGCCATTTGGAATTTGTAGATTAACACCTGTATTGTGAACTATGCTCAGAGAAAAAAGTAGAAGACCGTGCATTTGGTTCAGTAGCACATTTAAGACAGTAGTCTGGATATCATATTCTGCTCTAGCCATAGTTTTTAAATGCTTTTCAAGGTTATTAAACACACAGAGTAGTTTAATCAAAAGGTAGTGCAAGTGTGAGTAGTTTGGTGTAGTAGTTTGAACATTGGACTACAACCCTGGAGACTAGGATTTGATTCCCCATTCGGCCATGGAAAATCACTGGGTGACTTTGGTTGAATCACACACTCTCAGCCCCACGAAACCCCTTGATAGGATCACCATAAGTCAAAAAGGACTTCAAGGCACATAATAACAACAACTGTGGCTAAATCTGGCTCTCTTAGGAAGAGGCACAGTTGTACACCAGGGAGCAAAGACACCCATGCTCACTATAGGTACTTGGCTTCTAAGAGCAATGGACAAATGAAAAGAGGCATCTCATGTGCTGCACAATAGTAAAAAATATTGACTATTAGAAGAAAGGCCTTTCTTCTAATGAAAGTTGTCTCCTTTCATTCTTCCATTGTTCTTAGGAAGCTATATAGCTATAGTTTTGTTCCAAAGAGCAATGCTGCACCTACAAACATGCCCAAGATGCAAGTTTAGTCTTTCAGAGAGAAGGCAAGTACTGTAAATAAATGCTGCTTAATCTAGGATTAAATGGTTTATGACCCACAGGAGCAGAGTGATTAACTGTTGCATTTGGCTCTTATACCAAGAAAGTCTATTGGTTCTGATGCATTTTAGTGCATGACATCTGTAGTGCACAGTTCAGCCCACAATCAACAGTTTACTTGCCATTGCTGTCTATTGAGTTCTTGAAAGAAAAAAGCAGAACCTATTTTTGTTAATCTCAAGAATCCCAGAAGGATCCCTATTTTGAAATGAGTTGCAGGCACTATCAATTATATCTGTTTAAATGGACACATTTAATTACTGCAGAAGAGAAATTGATTTTTAAATTACCACTGATTGCACTGTGGGAATCTCAGTGGGAAGACAGGTACATTCAGGCTTTCAGATGTAATGAGTGTATTAATTAATCTCTTATTGGTAGTAAATGCGGAAAGTTTCTTTCTTACTCTCCTCCTAGATTCACAGTTTTATGTTTGAAACAAAGAAGAGAGTACTATGTGGTCTCAGGATTACACAGCTGGAAGGGATTCAGTAGTATATATACACACAGCATTTCTAATTGATGCCTGCTCAGAGTTTTTACTTGGTGAAGAATCCGCTGCTTACATTCTGCTGGATGAAGAGTTCTGCACTACTCAGCACAGAAGATACCTCTATTTCAGCACAAGTGTTCTACATGATACAGGAACATGTACTGCTTATTTTCTAGAAAGAGCATAGGAAGAATTGTGTGTATCAGGAGTGGTTTGACTGCTGGTTCAAGCTATGTGCAGACTTTGCTTGGAGGTGGACCTTTCCTGGTTAGATGTCATTGCCAGGCTCACAATATGAGAGAAAATGAATCAAGTCTCCAGAGTCACACTGGGACAAAGCAAGTAAAGTGTGGGTTATAGAGACATCTCTCACTACAAAGGATTGTTTGCTGTGCACATATACACAAAACTATTATGTCCCAAAGGGCTCTTAGGCCCTGTTTCTCTGTTGATTTTACAAATAGTTTCAGAGCCTGATAACATTATTATTTTTTTAATCAAAATCCTGAGAATCCCCTAGCCAGCCTGGCCAGCATGGTCTCAGTTGATTTTACAAGTGATTTCAGAGACTGATAGTTACTTTTTCAATTACAGCAACAAGAATCCCCCAGCCAACACTGTCAATAGTCATACTGGCTAGGGGATTCTGGGAGATGTAGTTTTTTAAAAAAAGTAATTCTGCCAAGATACGGAATAAGAGCAAGAATGCAGAGGCTCTGGCTACAGGAAATCACTGGCTGAGAAGCCAGGCAATAAAACAGAAGCAACCAGGTGAGTGCAAAATAATATCCAGGAATTCAATATGGAAAAAAGACCCATATTTACACTAAGGAGTTCATTATTTTCGCAAACAGCTGGGTAGCACTTGTAACTGATATATTATTTCCATGGATCTAAAACCAATTTGACTGCAAAAGGCAAGTAAACAAGCACATGCAGGTAAATATATGTATTCCTTGTTACCTAATTTTATTATTTATTTAGTTTACTTCTGTTTCCTCAATTGTAGGACCGCTGGTGTATACCTCATGTGAAATGTAAAAAATAAGGGGTTTCCAGAACAAAATATAAAATAACAACAGAATAAAATGACAAGAAAAAAGATCAAATGTCAAATATCAACTATTATATAATACTAAAACAAGCTAGTGATGATAATAAAAGAAAAAAAAATCCAGCCCCAAATCAGTCCCTGAGCCAATATGCTAGGAGGGCTTTAATATTTTTGTTAATCGAAGTGTGTCATTTGCATGAGCAATCATTCCCCATGTTTATTTATTTATATTTATTTATTTAAGATCTATTTGTGTCATCTCCCGGTTTACAAGAGCTCCCGAAGCAATGAACAAATAAAAACAATTAAAATAGCGCACAGATAAAAGCATTTTAAAAACGCATTCAAATTCATTTTAATAATATACAAAAAATCCCAATCTGAAAACAGTTCTAAAATGCAGTTTTAAAACAATTAAAATAGAGCAAATTCAAGCACTCTAAGCCATGTGGAACAGCATTATTTTGGCTGTCTGTTGGAAGCTTAAAAGATATGGAGCCAGCCTAGCTTCTTTGGGCTGGGAGTTCCACAATCAGGATCCTGCTACAGAGAAAGCCATGTTATGTGTACCCACCAACCTAACTTCACAAGGCATAATGATGTGCAACAGAGGCATCTCTGAAGATCTCAAATTTCTTGCAAGTTTTTTCTTCACAAGGGAAGAGGCAGTCTTTCAGATATCCTGGCCCCAACCCATTTACAAAAACAAAACAGCTTCGTTTATATACCAGTTCATATTGCACTAACAGTGTCTAAGTGGTTTACAACTGTAAGCTACGTGCCCCCAACAATCTGGGTACTCATTTTAGCTACCTCGGAATGATGCAACCCTGAGTCGAGCTTGAGCCCTTTTGCTGGTATTGAACTTGCAACCTTATAGTTTTGAGCGAGTGGCCGAAGTACTGGCATTTAACCACTGCGCCACTAGGGTTCCTTAGAGCTTTGTAGGTCAGAACCCACCACTTTGAACTGAGCTCAGAAGCAAATGTCACATAGAAAAACTTTTATATGGTCATGAGACTTTTCTGCTGTGAAATTTGTAGTGACTTGATACTTTCGCTTTATCCTTCTTGTAATTTAATGGTTCTGTATTCTGTGATTTTCAGTTCAGACATTTCTGTGTGCCTGGGTAGCCTTACTCACCTTCAAAGAAGGGATTAGCTGAACACATAAGATATGAATTTGGAAATAAGAATTGTCTTGTCAGATCAGCCAATGGCCCATCTTAGCCTAGCATTCTCTCCTCAAACAGAATATATTAACCAACAAAATATAGTAGAGATGGCTAAATGGCCATCTGTTGGGAGTGCTTTGATTTGTATTCCTGAATGGCAGGGGGTTGGACTGGGAGGCAGAGGATGGACTTGGATTTTGGGTATTGGTTAATTATCCTGAAGATGGCAATTTCTGCTGACCCTAAGAATGAGAGAACTTCAAGACATAGCATAATTGACAGTCCTGCTCAGATCTTACAGACTCATGGCTGTGACTTCTTTGATTGAACCTATACACCTGTAATGCAATTTTCCTTTTTCTATTGCCTCCCTCTTTGCGAAGCATTTTCAAAATTTCTAATGGGTTGTGTCAGCTTATGATATGTCCAACTAGATTTTTTTTTTTTTTTTGCATACTTATATTGGAAACAATCGTACATGTGGAAAGGGACATAGGGCCATGTGTAGTAATGCAAGTGAAACTTCTTGAAAATTCTTCCTGAGTGAATGACCTTGGCAAACAAGGCTGGAGTTTTACAACAGTGACATAACCTCTTTCTGAAGGAACTTGTAATGGAAATGCTGGCATTACTTTAGCACTTCACATATGAAGGGTGTAATTGAATTTAGGAACAATGTAACTCCTCCATTAAGTCATTAAGTGGATTGCTTCAGTCTGTCTGACACATTCAGTAAGTACTCCATGAGTGGTTAACAATGTCATGAAAATAAAATCGTTCTCCATGATTAGCACATTTTATATTGTGTTTATTAAAACTGAATATAATATTAAAGTTCCTTCAGTTCTGTCTTATTTTCTGAACATTTGGAAACATTAAACTAAATTACTCTTAGAAAAGGTAATGGACATCTCCCAAATTTTGTAAATGAACCTCATGAAGAAAGACAAACACAAGGGAAAGGAGAATAACACTACAAAATTCAAAGGTTTGCTCCGACAACTTGTTTCTATGCACTGTCTATAATATCAAATGTCAAATATTGAGGCATCTCAGTATGAAGCTTTTTTCTTCTTGTCCTGTAACCTGTGGGTGGGCAAAGTCCAGCAGTTTAAATAAACTCCATCCAATTGATTGACAAATAGTAAGAAAGCTTCTGCCAGGGCAATTAGAATCAACAGTCAGAAATGAAGAGTCAAATGCAGAAAATATAATTTGGTATAGGTATATGTATGTGCAAGATTAGAGATCCATCAAATAAATAGGAACATGGATATCATAATAAGACAGACGCAGCAGAATCATAAAGATGATATATTGGATTATTTCATGCTCCACAGTTATAATGGTATGATTCCACTTTAAAAGTCATGGCAACATCCTGTGGAAATGTAGGATTGTAGTTTGTTGAGGCACTGGAGCTTTCTGGCTGAGATTTCAAAATAGCTCCCCCACCCACACACAAATCCCAGAATTTCATAGGATGATGCTATGGCAATTAAGGTGAAATAAAACCATTGTATATAGGTAGTATGAAAGGGCCCCTCAATCCTGTGACCATAGAGATTTTTAAAACTAATAGAGGGCTTTCACAGTGCAAATAAGATTGCATGCACAATTTATCACACCTTCTTAGGAATACGTGCAAGATCTCCTCTGCCTTTTCATGCTGGTTGGTCTTAGGATGAATTGATGGGAATCTGCGGAAGAAAAGCAAAAAGCAAGAAACCTTGTTCAATCAATAGTCTGATGTCAAATGGCTTTTGCAAATGTGAATCCATATATTGCTGTAATGCTAGGTTACAAGGGTCATTCTACCACCATTAGAACAGTCTATACAAAACTAACCTCTTCATGTGTGAACCTGAGACCATTTGTGTCTTTGTGAAATGGAAGGCTTTTGTGGCAGGGTGGTAGTTTTCTGTGGGTTTTCTGGGCTATGTGGCCATGTTTTGGTAGAATTTATTCCTGATGTTTTGCCTGCATCTGTGGCTGACATCTTCAGATGGTGGTGACATGGAAGTTTATGGTGTGTGTGTTTGTGTGACCCTTGGTTGGAAAGAAGTGATTGACATATTAATTTGTGTCTTGGTCTGTTGTTTAACAACTGGACAACTTCAACAGGAAAGAAGAAACACTGAAAGTAAACAAAGTTTGGCTACCAGTCCTGAAAAACACCAAAATCAAGACTCTATTCATGCCACCCAGGGCCAGTGGGTTCTCCCCAGACAATGGATTGCTAATTAAATAGACACACATCTACTTTGTATGTTCTCCCACCCTGAGGCATATAAAAAAAAGTCTAAGGATGTCTTCTGCCTAACTAATTTTAACCTGATCAATCACACATCTGATGAAGAAGACTGAGGCCTTATCAGCACAGGGCAAAAGTAATTGTCACTGTTTCCCCCTCATTGTGGCATCATCCTGTTTGGATAATGTATGGCCCAAACAACACTTCTGATGCGAGCAGTCTGGACAATGTCTGGCATGCTCAGCATCATAACCAGGGTATAATAACCTTACAATGGAGTGCCTCTTGCCACAGAACATCCCAGATGATCCAGAGCCCTCCATTTCCATGCCAGGGCAGCTGTCTCATGGGTGTCCAACTGAGTTGCCTGGAGCATCTGCCGCTGTGGCCAGTTACTTGCTCTAAGGTCAGAACAAGGCACTCAGCCATATGATTGTCACTGGGCATCTCATTCTGACCTCAGAAGCAAGAAACCCAAGGCAGTGGCAGATGCAATGGTCACCGCAGTGGGACCCCTGTTCAGACAGATACCGCAGCTCAGAAATGGAGGGCCAGTTAATGTGGGGAAGTCAGGGCAGCCTTGACTTCACTGGCCAGAATAGCTGAATTGGCCAGGATACCTTGTCTGCACCAAGGCCAGGATACTCTGGGATGCCCCCAGAGTATCCTGGCCCATGCAGACAAGGATTAAGTATATGAAAACTCTTGGTACAAATTTCTTCCTCTCAAAGGTACTACAAGATCCTTTTGGATACAGGCTAACATGGCTATTAATTTATATTTTAATCTAGTTTAACTGTAATGGTTGCTGAATGATTGTGTTTATTTTTTTCATGAATTTATACCCTGTCTCTTTTAAGAAGGGAAAGGCATCAAGGCAACAAGCAATAATATCGATTTAACACAAAAATTGATTTTAAAATGAAACATAAATGTATACCACCATCAACCACCATCTTGAGGGGAGAGAGATGCAGGCCCCCTCCTGCTGGAAGCAAGAAGAGCCCTCCCTTCAACCACCATCTTGAAGGGAGAGAGATGCAGGCCACCTCCTGCTGGAAGCAAGAAGAGCCCTCCCTTCAACCACCATCTTGAAGGGAGAGAGATGCAGGCCCCCTCCTGCTGGAAGCAAGAAGAGCCCTCCCTTCAACCACCATCTTGAAGGGAGAGAGATGCAGGCCCCCTCCTGCTTGAAGCAAGAAGAGCCCTCCCTTTAACCACCATCTTGAAGGGAGAGAGATGCAGGCCCCCTCCTGCTGGAAGCAAGAAGAGCCCTCCCTTCAACCACCATCTTGAAGGGAGAGAGATGCAGGCCACCTCCTGCTGGAAGCAAGAAGAGCCCTCCCTTTAACCACCATCTTGAAGGGAGAGAGATGCAGGCCACCTCCTGCTGGAAGCAAGAAGAGCCCTCCCTTTAACCACCATCTTGAAGGGAGAGAGATGCAGGCCCCCTCCTGCTGGAAGCAAGAAGAGCCCTCCCTTTAACCACCATCTTGAAGGGAGAGAGATGCAGGCCACCTCCTGCTGGAAGCAAGAAGAGCCCTCCCTTTAACCACCATCTTGAAGGGAGAGAGATGCAGGCCCCCTCCTGCTGGAAGCAAGAAGAGCCCTCCCTTCAACCACCATCTTGAAGGGAGAGAGATGCAGGCCACCTCCTGCTGGAAGCAAGAAGAGCCCTCCCTTTAACCACCATCTTGAAGGGAGAGAGATGCAGGCCCCCTCCTGCTGGAAGCAAGAAGAGCCCTCCCTTCAACCACCATCTTGAGGGGAGAGAGATGCAGGCCCCCTCCTGCTTGAAGCAAGAAGAGCCCTCCCTTTAACCACCATCTTGAAGGGAGAGAGATGCAGGCCCCCTCCTGCTGGAAGCAAGAAGAGCCCTCCCTTTAACCACCATCTTGAAGGGAGAGAGATGCAGGCCCCCTCCTGCTGGAAGCAAGAAGAGCCCTCCCTTTAACCACCATCTTGAAGGGAGAGAGATGCAGGCCACCTCCTGCTGGAAGCAAGAAGAGCCCTCCCTTTAACCACCATCTTGTGGGGACTTAATTGTCTAATTAACAAATTGTAAGCCGCTCTGATAGCTTTGGCTGAAGAGCGGGGTATAAATAAAATGTATTATTATTATTATTATTATACAACTAAATTAACACAATAGTAAAAGATAAGTCCACATTCCAACAGTTCCTCCCTCTTTAACAGCCCTTATTTAAGGCCTGCTTGAATAAAAAGGTCTTTGCTTATCAGCAGGACAACAAAAGAGAGAGAGAGAGCACAAAGAAGCAAGCAAGGAAGCATAAGGATTTGTCCTTTGCCAAGGACTTCCTAAGTCTTAGAGTGGACAAAGAGTATAGTTGTAAGCCACTCTGATAGCCTTTTGGCTGAAGAGCGGGGTATAAATAAATATTAGTTATTATTATTATTATTATTATTATTTGCTCAAAATAAAAGTCACTTTTATTGCATTTTATTGCATTTTTGTGGCAAAAAGAGAACCCAAAAATCCACCAACTTTGTTAGGAGTAGCTATAATTTCACAACAGCAGGTAATTTTTTAAAATTTTCCAGAAACTTTCATCAGAATAGGTCTTAAACAAAACAAAACAAAACAAAAAAGTTTGTCAGATCCTCTTTTCAACAGGATATTAACAACTGGGTTTTTAAAAACAATTTACTGTGCCTCATTTTGAAAAATAAATGATTTTCTATTAGCAAGGCCAACAACATTGCTAGGCATATTCTTCATTATTACAAAGCTTTTCAAGTAGAATATATATTTTTCTGTAAGAGAGGAAGACTGAGGTAACCACAGTACTAGAGAATTCCACAGGAGATTCGCAGAGGGGAATATTATTGTAACAATAAACAGGCCTATGTCTTCCATGTAATGTTCTCCCCCTCCACCTGCTATTATTCATAGCAGCTTTTCCAAAGCAAGATTCTTTCAAAGGAGCAGCCACTGGAGCATTGGTCTTTGTAACAAGACGCTGTTATTGTGAAGATCTGTTTCTGTACTGGAATAAGACCTACCACTCAGTTAAAACCAAAGGCAGGGTGGTAGCAAGGGAGGCAAGACAGATAGAAAGACAGAGACATTTTGCTCCCATCCGGATCCTGGTCTCTGCAAGCCTCTTTGAACTGAAGCTCAGCTTGAGTTTGAAGGAAATTCCCAGGGAAGCCAGTGAGGAGCATATTTCCACCAACAACCTGGATTCCTATTGGCATCATATTACCCATCTTACAGTCAGGAGGCAGCACATTTCCAACTAAGCATCACTTCCACAGAGACCAGCTTCAAGCCAGCTGTTTTCCCTTCTAGCAATCTGTTGACAGTGGGAGGAAGAGAAGGGGTGAAGGGAGATATTTACAGCACAGTTTTCTTGAAATTGAACTTCCTGTGGGAGATGTTCACCTTACCCAGCTGACTCCAATGATATTGGAGGGAACATAGTTGCACTCTAATCTATCCAAATGCCAGTTTCTGTTGCAAAATAAATAAAATAAACCAATATGGATGTTAAAAAAATACTATTTCATATATTTGCATAGATAACCAACATCCCTTCATAATGACTGTGCTATTTAAAACATTTTTACATTCCTTCTTTGCCTAAGTAGTTATACATATTAAATATGTATATTTAACATATATATTAAAAACCCACCATAAAATAGCATAGTTCAATATCGAGTAGCAACAAAACAAATCAAATCATAATAAACGATCGGCAAAAGTAATAAAAATCCAGATTAAAACAGGATTTCCTAGAAGGGCAAAGCAATGATACCCTGCAGAGAGAGAGACGGTCAGGTGAGAGATGTCTAAGCCTTGAAGATGGAACACTTGGAGTAACACCTCTGGTAGTCTAACAGTCAGAAATTTGTGGCCCACCAGATATTGTTGGATTCAGGGGCAGCCAGGGGATGACAAAGCAATAGCAATAGCAGCTTCATTTATATACCTCTTCATACTGCCTAAGCAGTCTCTAAGCAGTTTACAACTGTAAGCTAATTGTCCCCAACAAGCTGGGTACTCATTTTAGTGACCTTGGAAGGATGCAAGTCTGAGTCGAGCCTGAGCCCTGACTGATACTGAACTCACAACTTATGGTTTGTGTGAGTGAGTGGCTGCAGTACAGGCATTTAACCACTGCACCACCAGGGCTACTGGTGCCCTGTTGATCTTAGTGCTTCTCCTTCTGTGGTGGTGTCTATCATGACTAATGGTTTCTCCTGGCACATTTTGGAATGGTTGAGATCTTACTGTTGTGCCTCCCTTCAACCTTGGTGAACTCCCCTAAGTAATCATGTATGCCCTGGACTGGCTTGGATGGCTTGTAACTGCTTCCCTTTACTGCATCTTGCCTCTCCTGGCACTTGCTGCCTGTTGGCAGAGGGCAATGAGACACTGCCAATGTAGGTATCCCTAGTTGTCCTGGAAGAGAATGGGAATGGTCCCAGAGAAGGGTTGAAAAAGATGCTTTCTAATGTTGGGCAACAGGACTGAAGAGACATTCCAGCTAATAGAAACCACTCCCAAAATTTAGGGAGTTTTAATAATAAAAAGTAGTGTTTCCAAGTTCTATACAAAAAGGTACTGAGATATAAAGGTGCTGGCCACTTATGAAAGGGGGAGACAGAGTCATTATAGGACATTGATCTCCTTATCTGCTGTGTTTCAGGATGGTTGTAGAAGAATTATCAAATAGGTTAGCCAATTATGAAGTGGATCTTTTTTTCCTGGTATAGCCAGAGTTTGGGGATGGGACTTGGATTCCCAGCTGCTGAGAGTAGCTCTTTCCAAAGCAAAGGTTGCCGAAGCCCTGTCCCCAAATGGCAACTTGGGGTATAATTATCTGAGTGGCTTGAATGCCACCTGGACCAACAATTTATGTGCTGAGCATAGAATATAACAGAAAGGAGAGGCAACCATAGGGGCACATGGGAAACAAGCAAATGGCTCACATAGGATCAATCAGACTAAGAGTCAAATACAGTCGGAAATGGAAGAAACTGTAGGATGCCATTATGAATTAATTTTCCAATGCAGAATGTGAAGGTTCAGGTGAAATTAAATGCACTTTCCCCATCCCAAAAGTAATTAAAGGAAGTGAAACATGGCAAACACGCCACTCAATTTTCAGGCATGTCAGAGCTGTCCACATACTTGCTACATCACCCTTCTCATTTTTTACAGTTTTTAAATATGAAAATCAATCCCTTTATTCATAAATGTAACCCATAAGTGCCACAATTCCCTTGGGAGTTTTCCAGGCTTTATTTTATGCCCACAAGAAATGCTGTAAGAGGAACCTTTCTTTTGTAAAGTGATCTTATAATTCTGCTCAGTATCTATCATTTTCAAGGCCAAGTAATCATATTTAATAGA
Organism: Urosaurus nigricauda; assembly: GCA_034509955.1. Taxonomy (NCBI): domain Eukaryota; kingdom Metazoa; phylum Chordata; class Lepidosauria; order Squamata; family Phrynosomatidae; genus Urosaurus; species Urosaurus nigricauda. Next base: position 54,140,841 of record JAOEGL010000001.1, read on the forward strand.
TCCTAAATTACACTCTGTCAGGCAAGGACTCCCTTGATAATAGTAACCAGTACAGGCTGGAGGCAGGGGGAGAAGGTTTTTATTAAAAGAAACTTGCAAGTGGGCAGTTCTCCAAAAAAGAAAGGGAGATAAAGGAAGAAAGAGGAGAAAAAAAAAAGAAAGGAAAGCGGTTTGATAAACTCTGACCATGTTCATGAAATCTCTTTCAGTGCTCTTGAATCTCCTGAGTTATGTACTGAATGCTGCTGCTGCTGTGGTTTCTAGTATGGTGTTACAAAAAGGATGTGGAGAAACTGGAGCGTGTCCAAAGGAGGGTGACTAAAATGGTGAAGGGTCTGGAAGCTATGCCCTATGAGGAATGCCTTAGGGAGCTGGGAATGTTTAGCCTAGAGAAGAGAAGGTTGAGAGGAGATATGATAGCCCTGTTTAAATATTTGAAGGGATGTCATATTGAGGAGGGAGCAAGCTTGTTTTCTGCTGCTGAAGAGACTATGATGCGGAACAATGGATGCAGATCGCAGGAAAAGAGATTCCACCTCAACATTAGGAGGAACTTCCTGACAGTGGAACACACTCCCTTGGAGTCTCCTTCCTTAGAGGTCTTTAAGCAGAGGCTGGATGGCCATCTGTCGGGGATGCTTTGATGGAGAGTTCCTGCATGGCAGGGAGTTAGACTGGATGGCCCTTGTGGTCTTTTCCAACTCTATGATTCTATGATGGCTCAGGGATGCAAAAGAAAGAAAGAAAGAGAAAAAGAAAGAAAGATGTTATAACAGAGATATTTTTAGTGCCTTATCCCACATCACCTCAACTACTCTGATGGAGCTTGGTATGTTTAGCTTGGAGTAGAGAAGACTGAGAGGCAACATGATAGCTATCTTTAATTATCATAGGAGATACAGAAGATGGCACAAGCTTTTTTTCTGGTGTTCCAGCAACACAGATCAATGGATTCAATTGACAAGAAATGAGATTCGACCTAGACTTTAGGAATAACTTCTCTACTGTAAGACCTGTTTGACAGTGGCATAGATTGTCTTGGAGAGTGATGGACTTTCTATCTTTAAAAATCTTTAGACATAAGTTGGATGGACAGATTTTTGGACTATTTTAGTTGTATATTTCTGGAGGAGTGGACTATGGGCAAGAATATATGGAGGCCTTTAAAAGTAAGGACAGTGAGTTTGTATACAAGAATGTGTGAAACCAGACAAGTGATCTAACAAGGAACACCATCAAGTCTACCTCAAGCAGAACAACAGTGGTGCTCCATTTGCTCAGGGTATCCAAAGCAGAAAATAACACAAGCATGTCTCCCCATTTCTGTCAATAAAAATACCATGTCATACATTAGGAAGACAACATAATTTTGTGTGCTTACAGTTATGCAGCAGTTGCACAACACACCACAATTAATAAATTGTGACATTATACAGCCATATATGCAATGTACACCTATGATCAACATGCATGAATGCTCATGTTTCCCCAGCCTTGAATTGAATATGGCTGTTCTGCATCAGACAAATATATAAATTCCCATAGGGAACTGACAGATGCCTAAGACACCAACAGGATTCTGGGCTATGATTTCATATTAGACAATTAACAAGCTGCTTCCCATTCATGACAGGAAAATGGATAGTAGGTCCAGCACTGGACACTACATAACTCTGTGGTCTGAGTGTTTGGAAAAATGAATCATTCTGACAGTGGAGTTGATGCAAATGAAATGTGTGAGAGAAAACCCAAGTGAAGAATGATTTCTGAAATGACATGGTTACTTTGAGCAGTCAGGTGAAGCTGTCTAAGGGTGTAGGCACCCCGCAGAATTAAAGCAGTTTGATACAGCTTTAACTGCCATAACTCTGTCTTACAGAATCTTGAGATTTGCAATTTGGTGAGGCACCAGGAATCTCTTATGGATCAGGCTGAATACCTCACCAAACTACAAATCCTGGGATTCTGTAAGATAGAATCATGACAGTTAAAGTGGTGTCAAACTGCTTTAATTCTGCAGTGCTCTACCATTTCTCTTTAAGTCTAAGGCTGCATCTGCCCTGCAGAAATAATGCAGTTTGACAACACTTTAACTACTATAGCTCAATGCTATGGAATTCTGGGATTTTTAATTTGGTGGAGGGCACCAGAGCTCTCTGACATAGAAGGCTAAATATCTCACACAATGTGAATTCCATAGCATTGAACCATGGTAGTTAAAGTGATGTCGAACGGCATTTTTGTAGTGCAGATGCAGCTGAAGACAAACTTCATTAATCCTGCGATATCTTTAATCTCAGTTTTTCCTCAAAAGTGCAATGAATACTGCAAAATTATCCTGCATTTCTATTGTGCATTTTCTTCAGTGTCATGCACTTTGTTTCTAACCACAGACAGAAAAAAAGCAAACCCTCTTTTCCTATATTGTAAGACTAGAAAAATTGATTTTCCAGGATGACGTCCTATGGAGAGCTGTTCCTTGTTAAAACACTCGTTGGTGCAGGGTTCCAACATCCCATAGGATATCAAGTTCTTTATTTTTGGAGCAAGGTGAGAATGCCACCTGTTCCTGCCAGATTTGTCATTTTAATCAAGCCAATGATCTCCAGAAAATACTAGTATCCTCATCTCCTGAGGAGACAGGAAGACTTCAGTCTTCAGGAAGGGAAAATGACTTAGTGATAATTCTGTTTGCCAGACTACTGTAGCTTTTCACCTACAATATATGGCAGTATCTTGACAGACAGAGGTTTGTCTACACCTACCAATGCACACAAGAAAGCAAAAAAAGTATGGCTAATCATAATGGACATGAAAGGTTCAGCAACCCATACTGTTGGACCTGTTCAAAGTGATGAAATTCAAAAGACCAGTGGCAACTCCAAGTTAAAACAGTCTTTACAAAGAAGTGGGAAGAAAAAAACAAGAGTACAAGGTGAAGAATGGAAGATTATAACAAAGTCAAGCTCTGATGAATAAATCTGTTCTGTTTGTCTAACTACTATCTCCCTTTCTAATGTGCACTTTGATGGGCTAAGTACGGTGGGAATAGGCAATGTAGTCTCTCCTAGATGCTTTCAATTGCCTTCTCATACCCACTGTCACCATGGCTAGTAATTAGGGATTTGGGGAGTTCCACTCCCAAACATCTGGAGGATATCAGGCTTATTATCTTTGAGGCACAATGTGTTATACAATGAAGATTTTGTCCCATTCATACCACCCAAGCCATTAAGTTCAAATTTATACTTTATCAGGGGCACCAAGAAGGTCTCAAGGATCAAGATGTGCTGGAGACCTGTCCAGCAGTGAACACAGCAGGATAAAGCCCTGGTTAGTCAGGACTGATGGAACAGTTTTATAGTTTCTTCTGCTCATGTACTCCTTCTTAGTATGTCTTCATGGCCCTGATCCAGAGAATGGGAGATTCTACAGTTCTCCTGTGAATTATTTTCACGGATGAGAGACCTTGAGATACAAGAACAGTACTGCAATGATTGGCTTTTGATTGGAAACCATGTTGTTTCTGCTATTGGACTCCTAGCAGTGACTCTGTACTACACAGAGCCCCTTGTGGGTCTCAAAGAAATGAAGATCCTCCAGCTCTGAATCCTAAGGGCCTTTGGAGTAGGCTTACCATATTCCTTTGAGACAAAAATGGGACACCGGGATGGCAAAAACATGAGGTTGTGTAATATTCCACACTGGTGAAAAAGTAAGACAACAACAAAAGTTTTGTTACATGATCATATTGAGCTAACAATTAGTTGTTAGTGGCAGAACTCATACAAAAATTTAGGTAGACATAGATGCAGACTGTATTTCACCACAATAGTACAATGAATATTTCTCCAGTGAGCAAATTGCAGTAAATTTCATTCTTTCAACATCTTATCATTAAACTTCTCACACTCCATGACACATTTTTTTTTACAACCACAGTTTCAAACAGGGAACTTCAAACCATTTTTGTAATATAACGGCATTTTTGTTAAAGGGGACAAAATCAACATTTATATTACAATGCCAGAATGGTCTGGAAATATGAAGAAGAAAGAATTACTGTCCCATTTAAAAGGGGACAATAGGCTGACCATACATACCTTAGTATTCTAGGACTTGAAGAAAAGGAGTTTTTTTTTTTTTAAATCTCTGAGTCACCCGAAAGCATGAGTTCCAGCAATTGTAGTCCTAAAAAGTAAAGGTTCCAAGCTCTGTTCTCAGAAAGTATTAAGGGCAGTAGAAGCAAGGCTGTGTGTGTATGTGTGCATACTTTCAAGTTAAAGTGGACTGTTTATATGCACATGTCATAAGGTTGCCTGTTGATTTATGGTGACCCAATGAATTTCAAAGGGCTTTTGGAAGCAAGAAATACTCCAAAGTAGTTTTGCCAGTTTCCTTCTCTGAAATATAGCTTAGAGCACCTGGTATTTGTTGGTGGTTTCCCATCCAAGTACAGAAGGACCTTGGTATCCACAGACTTACCATAATAAATAAAACTTTTATTTCTATCTTGCTTTTTGTAAAAAACAATCAATTTCTGACAGACCTGACTTAACTACAAGTACCAGGATTCCACAGCATAGAGTCATGACAGTTAAAGTAGCATCAAACTACTTTAATTTTGCGGTGTGGCTACATCTTTACTTGTTGGTTTGGTTTCAGTGCCTTTCTGTACTGGTTCTGAGATTCTAATGATGCCTTTGTCATGTGCTGTGAGTGGCTCTCAAAGAACGACTCTTGCAGCATAGCATGCTTCATGAAGTTGTAGGCCTATATTATTTCTTATGTCAAGTGTGTGTGCATGCACGGGCACATAGTTACACATGCACTGACTTCTGCTGGAATTTCCTCTTTCTGAGCTCCAACATGCCCTCCTCAGCTGCAAAAAGTAATAATAATGTTTATTTCTTGCCCGCCCCTCTGTCTGAGCAATTAGGGCGGGGTACAACAGAGTTTAAAAGCAATTACAGTTAAGGTTAAAACAGTACGACAGTCCCATCCCCAACCCCCCACCCCTTAAAATAGAATTAAACTAGCAAGATTTAAAACAAGTAATAAAATAACAATAAAACAAATACATTAACATCCAAGTACTTAGCAGCAGCCTAGAGTAGCATCAGGATACAGGAGGCCAAGAACTGGAGATTTCTGAGAGCTGGGGAAGTTATACAGTTTCTGGGAAGGCCTGCCGGTAGAGATACGTCTTTAAAGCTGTTTTGAAACAATCTAATGTTGTAATAAGATGTATCTCACCTGGCAAGCCATTCCACAGCCTGGGAGCAGAGGCCAAAAAGGCCCTCTGTGAGGTCTGTGCCAGCCTGGTGTTCCTAGGCTGCAACAGATTCCACCCAGAGGACTGGAGTGTGGGGGGGGGGGGAGGTCATACGGGAAGTAGGCCCTCTGTTGAGGTGGTACAAGTAGTTTTAAAATAACTGTATGAAACTGTATTATCAGAGATGTCACTAGGGATGTGTGGACCACATCAAAAGGCACCCGTGGGGCGGGGGGTAACACAACTGCTCCCTAAACATCTGCCTTTGGGCAGAAATGGGCTGTGGCATTCACTTGTGTCCCTTTAAAATGCTGAAGAGATTGTGTGAGTGGGGCAAGGCTCAGTGGGAGGAGAAAGGAGAGGCTCCTGGTGTTTTTTCTAAACTATATTTTAACATTTATTTTTAAAAAATTCATTTTTAATTAAAAAAATTCTTAATAAACACCTCATCCTACCAAATTTTCACTTTAACCACATGAAACTATGTACATGCAAATACATTTAGGCTGTGAGTATGATATTGTAAATTAAAGGTATAATTTTAATTTTGCCAGTTGTTTATGTCACAGCTATTACCATTGTGTTCAGTGATACACGGTAATTACAATTTATGAGTAACATTAGTACAAAAAAATTAGTAATAAGGATTTTGTATGGTGTCATATGGCAGGAGGTCAATGTAGGGGGACACAATAATAAATAAATAATAAAATCTTTATTTATATACTGCCCTTCCAATGATCAGGGCGGTGCACATATACACAAATTAAAAACATATACACAAGTTAAAAACATTAGGCAATATCAGCCCAAGGCGGCAATACAATGGCAGTACTCCAAGCCGGCTCATAGTGAGGGGAGAATAACAACGGGGGGAGAGAATCAGGGGTAAGCCTGCCCGAATAAGTATGTTTTTAACCCCTTTTTAAACTGGGTAAGAGAGGCAGCCAAGCGGAGCTCCGTGGGCAGCGAGTTCCAGAGGCTCGGGGCCGTGATAGAAAACACCCTCTTCGTGGTGGTTGATAATCTGGCCTCTGGTAACAATGAGTTACCAATGCCAAACCTAGGGATGTCACTGAGTGCCATATGAATCTCTCAATGCCTTTTGATAGTGATCATACCAGGGACTGGCTCTATTGTACGAAAGCTGAAGGCATTGTGTTATTGTGGTTCCATTCCTTTCTGCAGGATCAACACAGAGGTCTATATTGTCCCACATGCTGTTCAATGTCTATATGCATCTGGTGTGTTGGGGTGGGGTTCATAAGGGATTTTGTAGTGGGGTTAGTATATTGATGACATGCAGCCCTGCTTCTCCTTATCCCCAGAGTTGGCTGAGGGTTTGCAAGTGCTGGACCAGTGCCTGCAGGCTGTTATGGGCTAAATGATGGCCAGTAAAGTAAAGCTGAATCCCATAAAGACAGAGGCTCTATGCATTAGTGGTTCTCAAGTGTTGGAAATGGGTAAGCAACCCACCCTACTCGAGGTTGCACTCCCCCTGAAGGAACAAGTGTGTAGCTTGGAAACACTCCTAGATCCATCTTTGTCATTAGAGGCCCAGATAGATTCCCTGGCATGGAATGCCTGGAGCCAATTCCAACTGGTGTGCCAGCCTTTCTTGAACGGGGATATCTTAGCCACAGTACTCCAAGCACTGGTAAATTCCCAATTAAAATACTGCAATGTACTCTACATGCAGCTCGTAATAATAATAATAATAACAACAACAACAATAACAATAATAATAATAATAATTTTTATTTATACCCCGCTCTTCAGCCAAAGCTATCAGAGCGGCTTACAGTTTGTTAATTAGACATTTCCCTGCCCTCAGGCTTACAATCTAAAAGACACGACACAAAAGGAGAAGGGAATGGTGGTGGGGAAGGGGGAAAGTCCAGCAGATTTTCTCTCCCTCGGAGGCCTGGACCAAGGCAGATGGACTGGAGGGAGGGCTCTTATTCCCTTCAGGCAAGGCCTGTTGCAGCTGGCTTGCCTTTCTCTCCCTTCAAGATGGTGGTTGAAGGGAGGGCTCTTCTTGCTTGCAGCAGGAGGTGGCCTGCCTTTCTCTCCCTTCAAGATGGTGGTTGAAGGGAGGGCTCTTCTAATAATAATGACTCTTCTAATAGTAATGACTCGGATGTTACAGATAGTACAAGATGCAGCAGTAAAATTGCTGACTGTAGTACCATATAGACAGCATATAACACTACTCTTTAAGGAGCTGCATTGGCTGCAATGGAAATTGCTGGCAATTACATTTTAAGCCCTAAATGGCTTGGGATCTCAATACTTGATGGAGTGTCCGTACATAAACTTGCCCTAGAAATGAGGTATGCAGGAGGGTGCTCTCCTTTGTTCTCACCAGTGCCCGGGAGAGGGCCTTCTCAGCTATGGTGCCCTGACTGTGGAGGCCCTTAGGTGGCCTGAGTTGTGCCAACACTGCTTTCTGTCTAAAAGCTAGTAGGACATAGAATCAGAGGCTAATCTATTTCAAAGTATTCATGTATGTATGGCCGAAATACCCTAAAGGCACCAGATCCCATCTGATATTAGAAACTAAGCAGGGTTAGCTCTGGTTAGGACTTGGATGGGATACAGCCAATGAATAGCAAGTTTGACAGGCTATATTTCAGAGGGAGTAACTAGCAAAACCACCCCTGAGTATCCCTTGCCTAAGAAAACTCTATGAAACTCATAAGGTCACCATAAGTCAACAGGCAACTTGAAAGCACATGCACAAATGTAGATGTGCACAGTTTTAATTTGTTGTGGTATAATTTTATTTTTTTTTATTTTAGAGTGGTATTAACTGTTCCTATGTTTAGTATGTTTTATTATATTATCATATTCAAATTATTTATGCCTATAAAAGTGTTTTAAATTGTATATATGGTATACCATCTTGAGGTCCTATGATGAAGGGTAGAATGGAAGTGGTTTAAATAAATAGTGATATCAGCATAGTGCAGTGGTTTGGGTGTTAGACTATGACACAGGGTTCGAATTCCTGCTCTGTCATGGATACCTACTGGGTGATCTTTGGCAAGTCACACTCTCTCAGCCTCAGAGGAAGTTGGCCTCTGAAGAAATTTTGTCAAGAAAACTCTGTGATAGGTTCACCTTAGGGTCTCCATAAGTCAAAAATGATTTGAAGGTACACAACAATAAAAATATAAAGAAATCAGTACATTATCCCAGGATTAGCCTCTTCTTCCCTCTTCTCTTGTTGCTACTTTATAATACTGAATATTACAATTGCTCCACCATGGAGCCATAACCACAATATGGAGCCATTAGGGGAGCCTGGAGCAGTGGTTAAATGCTGGTACTGTAGCCAATCACTCACAAGCCACAAGGTTGTGAGTGCAATCCCAGCCAGGAGCTCTGAGGCTGATTCAGCCCTGCATCCTTCTGAGGTCGCTAAAATGAGTACCCATCTTGTTGGGGGCAATTAGATTACACATTGTAAACCGCTTAGGGTGTGCTTATGTGCACTGATAAGTGGTATATAAATGTATTTGCTATTGCTATTGCTATAACCACATAAGCAAGCCTAACATCTGCCTGGACTGTCCAGCTCATCCACCCATAAGGCAGTTTGACATTAATTATTTCTTTTTCTTCTTCTTGTTCTTTATTTATATTGTGCCATCAATTTACATGGCACTTTACAACCCAAGCCAGTGGGTTCTGCCAGAGCGGTACTATCAAAAGTGTGTGCATACACACAGAGATAAGGAAGGAACATAAAATAAAACTATACAATACAATTATAAAACAAGTTCTTTAGATATAATACAAAAATACAATATCATATAAAACAATTTTATTGTTTTATATGGAGAGCGGGACCATTCCGATCAATGCATGAATGGGCCCTGGCTTTCTTTCCTCAACAAGCATTAAAGTCAATGTCCATCTTTTAAATCAGATTTAAATACTATTAAACCCAAGGCTTGGAAAACTTACTTATTTGGAATATAGCTCCCAGAATCTCCTATCCAGCATGATCTTTGACCAGGCTGGCTGGGATTTTCTGTGAGTTGTAGTAAAAAGAAATAAAGTAACATTTCCACATTCTGATTAAATTTGAGCAAGGATGTTTTCTCCCATGGATTATAACTCTTTTAGAAACTCAGTTTTATCTTCCACCTCCATAAAAAATACTTTGACAGAGGCAGAAAATAAACTAATGAGCCTTGAGAATAATTACAAGCCTGTGTAAGTATATATTCTTTTGCCGAGAAAAGATAATGAAGCTACACACTGAAATGCTGAAAAAACAGGTGCTCCACAACTAATGAGGGGTGGGGCCCTGTTCATTTTTGTGGAACTGTATTTCACTTTCACAAGCAGGATTCAACATAACATGCATTATTTCAACCACAAACATTTTTGTAATAGGATTTCCTGTATCCCAGCATAGATCACCTTCACAAAACAGGAAGCTCTCACCTGATACGACTCCCTTCGAGAAATCACAATTTTACGCTGTTTCTGGTGGGTTCAATATAGGTTCCCAATTAAGCAAAGGAAATAACATTATTACTTGGGAAGCAGGTCTTGTTATAAATCTTTGCTTTCTGACAGAATGAATAGAGGTTATACTTTTACTTTACAAAAAAGAAAAAAAAAGGAAAAAAAAAGAAAAAAAGAAAAGTACCCTGGCTTTGGTATAAGAGGAACAACTGTATAACCTGCCAAATGTATTTTATTAAGCTTCCTAAATCTTGCTAATAAGACAGAAGAAATCAGTCCTGGTGATTTATGCATTGTGTAAAACAGGAAGGAAGCCAAAAGGCACTGGCTGGCAACTTGCTGGAGTGTCGCAGGCCTGTAGGATGCTCATAGGAAATAGCTGCTATTATGCCGTGTCTCCAGAGGGTATTTTTCCAGTACTCTATGGGGATAGAAAGTACTTCTGGAACCACTTCTTTCTGAATCATCTAGCTGCAGATCAAATGTAGTATATACATCAGAGCCTTAGTGGGAATTGCTGGTAGGTCACTGATATGCAAAGCTAAACTTTAATCGTCTTCAAATGTTTCAGGGCCATTTAGATTGCAATTCTGAGAAGCCAGGGGTGGGAGAGGATTGAGGAGGGAGGGCAAAGAGAGGATGAGAGAGAGAGAGAATGGAAGGGCCTGATTCATGAAAAAGTTACAGATCATTTACATAGGAAAGGAATGCATGAAAAATCCTTGGCTGTTTGACTTTGTGATTTATGGTGCTCCCCTCCCCCACTTTCCCCCCCTGTGCAAGCTATTAACTGCACTCCAAAAGCTATGGAAATCTAGCAGGGAGTGAAAGTGGCTGTAGAAAAAGGGGGCACAGCTTCATCACCTATTAATCATGTGTCCTCAAGCGCATACCTAAGCACCCAAGCCTGCATACAAAACATTGCCTTTACTCACCCTTCACAGCACTCCCTATTGTGATGACAGCTTGAAGCCCATGCTGATCATCTCTGGAGAGCTGAATTTTTAAAATACATGCTTCCTGTTAAAAAGAAAATAAAAGTCAACAACACCATCACTCCAGCTGAGGGTGAGAACTATGCAGCCCTCCCATGCCCTCCAACTTTCCTGATTTGGTGGGAATGGTCCTGGTCAATTGTCTGTCACCTTGCTTTTAAAGTGTTCCAGTTTCTCTCTTTTTCTTCCATTTCCCCCTTTGTCTTCACCTTACTTCTGAGGAATTTGCACTCAACTTAGCAGGGCAAAAATGAAAACAGGGGCAAACTCTTGCCATTCCCAGTAGGCTCAGGCAAAAGCAAATTGCTGCAGCCTCTCCTAGCTTGTATGATTTTCCTTATTAATAATTTTCGCCATCTTGACCACACTCTGTTTTTGTTGTATGCCTTCACACTGTTTCCAACTTACACTGACCCTAAGGGTTTTCTTGACAAGATTTGTTCAGAGGAGGTTTGTCATTGCCTTCATCTGAGGCTGAGAGCATATGACATGCCCAGTGGGTTTTATGGCCGAGCTAGGAATCAAACCCTGGTCTCCAGAGTTGTAGTCCAGCATGCAAAACACTACGATGTTATTTGGCCACAAATGTTTTGGTTTTCATCTGTGAAATGTTGCAGGGTAGATCCTCCAGTTTTTATTGGACTGCAACTCCCAGCATTCTTCATCACTCACAGTGGGGATTTGCACTTCAACAATATTTAGAGGGCCACTTGATTCCCACCCCTGTTTTATCTGCATGTAATATACTATGATTTTGAGGGCAAGGTATAGTCCTTTCCCTGACTTACTCCTTATTCATATGCATGGAGCTGTTTGTGTTTTTTTCCCTCCTCCTTTTTAAAATACAAAGGAACATACCGAACCGAAGCTTCTATCTACACTCTGAATGACTAGGAGTCCCCAAAGTACTTTACCATATGGTTTTGTTGAATATGTGTCGATCCATGTTTTAAAAATAAGGTTGCTGTGAAGTGAGCAGAGTGGATCGTTGTGATATGTGAGTGCTGAGGTTTGTAAAAATCCCCTCGTGGATGGAAGATTTGCAAGGATACCCACAGACAATTCAGCATGGGTTTATGGGAGCATGGCTTCCATGTTCCTCAGCGCACTTGCTCAGAGTGGCTTCTGAAAAGCCATCTGGTAACCTTACACAATTTAGAAGAATTTTTAAATGAAGGGGAGGGAAATTGCTCTCATTTTGCTTAGCAACAACAGCAAAGAGTGCTCAACAGGGAATGTCAGTTGCTTAACTCATTTAAATATTTAGAGGGAAATGCATCTTATCAGCGCATTGAGTCTCCAGCCTGCCAAACATGTCTCCCATCGTTCCAGAAGTTACGTTGTTCCTTGTTTTACCTCCCTTTTATTCTGTCCTTGAGCAAGATGACAATGTGCAGCTACTGTTTACATGCTACCTTTCAGTAACCTGTATCACAAATTACATTCCTCCAGTGGTTTTTGAAGTAGAAAAATTAGTATTCCTTCTCTACATATGAGTTTGTTATCCAGCTTTCTGTTCCTTACTTTTATGTTTGCTGCAGGAGAGATTAATTTTTTCTTCCATTCTATTTCCCTCCAAATATTTCCTTCAATTCTACTTATCCATGACAGAGTAACACTGGGCCATTGTCTCCTGAATGTTTCAGAAGCAATATAATTCAAGGCTACTACAAATATTGTAAACTACCAGGAATACCACAAAAAACACCTCCGCATGGTGAGGAAACCACAGTGGGCTCATTCACTCCAGGCAGTTATAGAGCTATGATTCCACTTTAACTGACATTGTTCCATCCCATAAAGTCCTGGGACTGGCAGTTTGTGAGTATGTGTTTTCAAGTAGTCTCTTGATTTATGGAAACCCCATGAAGGGTTTTCTTAGACAAGGAATACTCAGAGGTGGTTTTGCCAGTTACTTCCTTGGAAATATAGTGAAGTCTCCCATCCAAGTACTACCCAGGACTGATCCTCCTTAGCTTCTAGGATCAGTCAGGATCTGGTGCCATTGGATATCTAGGCCCCCTTAGGAAAGGATATTTATTATTCCTAGTCTGGAAACTGTGGCCCCTTACCCAACTACAAGTTGCATATTTCTGTAGGATGTTGCCATGGCTGTTAAAGTGGAATTTAGCACTATACTTGTGAAGTGTGAATGGACACATTGCTTCCAAACAATTTACCATATGTCTTATGATGTTCTGATGAGGCATTACCAGTAGAGATTGGCAGCTATGGCATACAGGGCAGCTCCCATCAGCCCTGGCCAGAAGAACCAGTTGTGAGGGATACTAGGACCTGCAACTGAACAATATCTGGAAGGCCTCAGTTTTTCACCCATGGACTGTTTCTTGTTGCTAAAGTGCCATACCAACTGGACAGGAGCATTTCTCACTGGCTCTTGTATATGGGACAAGATGTTTCAGCTTGGGCTGTGCCTTTCTTATTGGTTGTCACATACAATCAGATATCACAGAGGTTATACCTGAACTTTGCCACTTCCTTCCATTCTTATCAGTTATGACTAATTCCTGGTGAGTATTCCTCTCATGAATAGAAAGACCTCAGTGGAGTATAGGAATTGGAAAATACTCCATCAAAAATCTTATGCAAAAATATTCCATATATATATGACCCATGAGCTATCTCACTCTGCAAAGGCACAAGGGTTTATCAAAAGGTTAGTTTTTCTTTGGTGTTGGAATCTGAGGAATGTTGGTGCCACATTAACTACAGTGGGTAGGTGCAAGGGCAGGGAAAAGTATTCCCCATTCAGGGTGCCACCATCAAGAAGGTCCTATCATGTGAGCTGACAGTCTAGATTGTGTTAGGAGATAGTATAACAAAAAGGCATACCAGATGGATCACAGTTTATAGATACAATGCAGGGTGATATGCTCCTTTAGGTAGCCAGATATGAAGCTATTTTGGGCTTTACAAATCAAACCCAGCTCAGTGACAAATAGGCAGCCAACCGAACTCTTCAAGAATTACTGTCACAAAGTCTCATATAACTGAAGTGGTCAGCACCAGTTGTTGTGTGCCTTCAAGTCATTTCTGACTTATGGTGACTCAAAGGCGAACCTACCATGGGATTTTCTGGGGATGAGAGCGTATGAGTCTCTCAAGGTCACCCAGTGGGTTTCCATGGCCAAGTGGGAAAATCAAACACTAATCCCCAGAGTCATAATCCAGTGCTTAAACTACTACACCATACTGGTTCAACTCTTCAAGGATTACTATCACAGACAGCTCTTTCAGACGTCGGAAATTGGAAGTATAATTTAATGTCAATTCGAATGCAATCATGGGTTTTACGTTATTGCGAATTAAATCTTCGCACACAATTTCGGGTAAGAGGGAAGCCACTCCGAATGCAATCATGGGTTTTACGCTATTGCGAATTAAAGCTTTGCATGCAATTTCGGGCAGGAGGGGGTTATTTTCGGGTAATGGGAAGTAATTTCGAATGCCTTCCAAATGGAACAGGAGCTCATGTAAATTCACTTAACTAGCGAATTTACATGAATCCGCATTGGCTCCATTCGGAGTTGAGAGAAATTTCTCCCATTTGAAAGAGTCCAGAGTCTCATATTACTGAAATGGTCAAACCTGTATGTCTTCATTTTGCATAAGTTGCAATCTCTGGATCGTCTTCAAGGGCAGGCATATTTAACTTCACATTATATTAGTATCCCAGGAGGTTATCAGAACACGAATTACTGTGGCCAGGCTCCTGCTGTGCAGGAAGAAGCCAAATCAAGAAAAAGGCATTCAGTACCAGTACCTTCTAGGGAAAGGTAGTATCCACCAGACCATGCATCTTTTGCCTTAGATTGAAAGAATAAAAGATTTGCAGATTGTTGCCATATTGCAAGCTATACTGTGTGTTTAAAAAGAAGAAAAATTATTTTATTTGAATGAGAGCAAAAGACATTGGAACCCTCACCCACACATACCAATAGGAAGCCCATCAGTTGTATTTTGATTAATCACAAAAATGAATACCAGTTGGTGGGAGGGTGGTTTCTTGAGATTCCAGTGCACAACGTATAGCACTCCAGCGCATGTCTGTAATAACTGAAGATCCAACTCTTCCTACTCATCCTCTTCACTACTTATTGCAGTGTGCCTTCAAGTTGTTTCTGACTTAGGGTGACTCCAAGGCAAATCTATCATGGGGTTTTCTTGGCAAGATTTGTTTCAGAGAGGCTTTACTTTTGCCTGCCTCTGAGGTGGAGAGTGAGTTTCCATGGCTAAGCAGGGATTTGAACCCTGGTCTTCAGAGTTGTAGCCCAATGCTCAAACCACTATACGATACTATTTCTATCTTAGCCAGTAGTTCCGGGGGCAAAATATCCAGGTGGTGGTAATGGGAGTTTTACTAGTCCTAGCAGCCATGTAGAGGGTCCTGGAGGGGAGAGTGCAACAGGGGATGAAATTATTACATTCTCTCCCAGACATTGAAGAAGGAAGTGAAAATCCAATGAAAACCCTCCAGTCCCAATGAAAGCATATATTGGAGAGAAGACACGTGTCTTTATACAGGTTTTCTTAATTAGGATTCCCAGATCTTAGGGCTTGGACCTCCTTCTCTGCCCTCAAGATGTGGAGGGAAAATCTCAGGGCATGAGGATTGCCTTGGAAATACTTGGGTCATGTATCTACTGTTTCCAGGATCCATACCTATTAACACCACAATCCTATGCAGGTCTGCTTGAACTTGCTTCTAGGTAAGTGTGCAGATAAGTACTTTGACATAGTAAGACTTGTCTCCAGTTTAATTATGTATAATACTGTAGATTAAGTTTCTCACAGCTAATAGTTTGTTCATAATAGTGGACTGTCAGTTATATTACCTAGCAAAATCCCAGAGATCCCTACCATAATGTGCTCAGTACAAATTGCATGTGTCATATATTACACAAGCAAAGTCTGAGCATGTTAAATCACATGGCCATTTGAGAAACAACTGTTTGAATCATTCTGTCCCTTTAGGTAGAAGTTCAGTATGCAATATGAACAAGATTTCTAAGCAATCGTTAAATCTGCCCTTCTTCATCTTGAACACTTGGAGGCAGCATTGCCCAGTGAATGCATCAAGGAAAAACATGAGCAGAACAGGGAAGCTTGTAAAATGAAGCCAAAACCACAAGATGTACAAGATTATGAAACACAGAGACCTATAGAAATGCATGAACTATATTCAAGAAGAGATACCTAGTGAAGATCAAATTCTACAAATTCTATGGCTTCTGGATTTTACTAATCATTATTCTACACTGCTTATATTTAAAGATTTCAAAGTGGTGTACAGTCAGCCCTCTGTACCAAAGACTTTTTTTTATCCATGGCTTGAAAATATTTTTTAAAATATACAAATTCCCAAAAGTAAACCTTGATTGTGCCATTTTATGTAAGGGACACCATTTTACTGTGCCATTGTATTTAATGGGACTTGAATATCCACAGATATTAATATCCATGGGGTTCCTGGAACCAAACCCCAGCAAATAACAAGGACCCACTGTACACAGTTCAGAAAACTGTACAAAAACAATACATCAGTACAGTGACCAGAGAATCCTGTTGATAAATAGTGGGATTACATAAGCATATGTTCTCTTTTGAACATTGTTAAAAGAGCTACAGTATTCAGTACCATCTTGTGCAATGTCCCATCCAGTGGGCAGTGTTGAAATGCAATAGAATACTCCTATGGCTATTTACTGGTGGTGTGGAAGAGGGTCAGGAGGTACCCCAGATGTCATGCCTTCTACAATTCCATACTTTAAAAGAAGAGAACTAACATCACACTGATAATCAGGAAATTGAGAGGGATGACCTCACCTCTCTTTTCTCAGCTGTAAAAATGCAACCAGACACTGTCTTGGAGCCTCCTGCCCTCCCCTGGCCACTAAGTGGTCATAGTAGCATGCTCCAGTGTTGGAAAAATGCTTTTTTCAAGCACTGGATCTGCCTTAAAGTAGAAAAGACAGAGAACTTTTGGGCAAAGTGTCATGTTCTGTCCTACCCATTATCTGCTTTAGCCATCAGAATGAAATACACAGATAAATGTTTCTTCTCTTCATTTAGGCAGGAAAATGAAATGTACAGATGGAGGATGGGTGACACCTGGCTTGACACCAGTACCTGTGGAAATAATCTAGGGCCCTTAGTAGACCACAAGCTTAACATGAGTCAACAACATGAAGTGACTTCCAAAAAGGAGAATGCAATTCTGGGTTGCATCAACAGGATTATGGTGTCCAGATAAAGGGATGTAATGGTACCACTCTACTCAGCTATGGTCAGACCTCACTTGGAGTACTGTGTCCATTTCTGGGCATCAGTTCAAAAAGGGATATTGACAAGCTGGATTATGTTGATAGGAGGGCAACCAAGATGGCAAGCGGTCTAACAACCAAGCCCTATAAAGAACTGCTTGGAGATCTTAGAATGTTTAATTTAGACAAAAGATATGATAGCCATTTCTAAACATTTGAAGGGATAACAACCTGAAGATGGAAGGAGATTATTTTTAGCTATTCCAAAGACTAGAACTTGAACCAATACATTCAAACTGCAAGAAATTAGATACTGCCTAAATTTTAGGAAGAGCTTCTTGAGAATGGAAGCTGTTCCACAGGGCAACAGTGGTGTCCTCATACTGGATATTACCTGGTCCAGGAGTAGGCTACTGGGGGACGGCTGGTTGCATGCTGGAGGAGGGGTGGTGGCAGCACACTGGTTTTCCAGGCTTCACCACAGTGTGTGCTCCTCCTTCTTCTCTGGGGTCAAAGCAGCCTGTAAGGCTGTGCATACAATCCCCCTCCTTCTCCACCACCTTAGGCTTTGTCTCCAGAAAGAAAGCTCATGGATGGAAGAGGAGTGCACATGAGCACTTGTAGGGCTTCCTCTCCAGGGAAATGCCTGGGATGGAGCAGCCTGCTAGGGTGTTCATGCTTCTCCTCTGTCCTGGGTTTTCTCACTGGAGAGGAATCCCAGGACTGAGCAGCTTGCAAGGGCATGTGCTTTTCTCCTTCTCCTCTTCTGTCCTGGGCTTTTTCTTTGGAGCGGAAGTGTGGAGCCAGAGCAACCAGGGAGATGGAAAAAGGGTCCAACCAGGTGTCACCCATCTTCTCTGTGTTACCTTATGCAGTCTGCATCTCCTAGTGATGACACTGTGGTGCAATAGACTGCCTCAGAGGACAGTGGTCCCTTCCTACTTATGATTCTTCAACATACAACTAAAATATTAATTATCGGTACATTTCTATCATGGGGGGAAAATATCCCATATAATGTATGAAACTACACTAACTGTTCTGCTCTGAACAACTGCAGAGCCACTTTCTGGATCATGTGCTGAAATAACCTCTTCATATGATCTCAAAGACCAAATGATGGTCAAATCCAATTTGTAGTCCCAATCAGAGTAGACCCATTGCATCAATTAAATTGTATGTGTTGATTTACCAAGATGATGGATTTGCTGAATCAGCAAGTCTAAATAACATTGAGAATATTTTAGGAGAGAAATACCTGTCTTCATGAAACATCTAATGCTTCTACCAGTGCATGATGACATTTAGATACAAGCAATGGATAAAAGCAATACCATCTTGATATTCCCTAGTATTAGTAACACAGGGATCATCATTTCTCAGTTACTGATTTTTGGATTTCTGATTTTAGAGCCACTGGGTGTTACTGAAGCCTTGAAGACAACCATGAAGCCAGGTTGCAAGATGTAACAATAAAGAGATGGTTTAGGTCAGAGGTACTCAAAGTGGGGGTCCCTGAACTGGTCCTAGTCCATGAACCATTGGCTGCAAATCTGCAGATTTTCCAGGAAAGAAAGGAACACTTTTAGCCAGTGGGCATAAATACATCCCTCATGCCCACACTAGATGATGTCAAATCACAAAAAACAGACGTTAAATCAAAACATTGGTCTATTTAGCCCAATCTTGTCAAGTCTCACTTACAGCGATGGCTCCTCAAGGTTTCAGACACCGTTCTTTCCTAATCCCATCATGAGAGCTCTGGTGTTCCCTGCAGGTTTCCTCTTTGGAGGTCTTTAAACAGAGGCTGGATGGCCATTTGTCAGGTATGCTTTGATTGAGATTTCCTGCATGGCAGGGGGTTGGACTGGATGGCCCTTGTAGTCTCTTCCAATTCTATGATTCAATGATTCTATGATCCAAGTATTAACCAACCTTGCTCCTGAGTAGCTTTTGAAAGTCAGAATAAGGTGTGATCTGGGTGGTCTGATGATGCGGCTTTTCTACTACCAGTTGTTATCTTTCCTGTATGTCTGTGTAGGTTTTCTTAAACAATTTGAATTATGTTTTTTTAAACTCCATTTTAATGTCCCTGCCTGCTGTTTTTATATGTTTATTGTTTTGTTATTGCCTGAGACAAATAAAAAGACACTTTCCTGCCTGGCTGCTTCAGTCTGCCTAATCTCAGGATTGGCTTTGTCTCTTTCCCACTCAAGAAGCCTTTGTGACTTTGTGACTTCTTGTGGAAAGACGAAAAGACAGGACATGAATTATCTTTATAAATAACTAAGACAACAGTTACCAAACCCTAAGGTAGCCTTATTTTATAGTTTTCTTGTCAAGAGTCATTCAGAGAGGGTTTGACATTGCCTTCCTCTGAGGTTGAGAAAATGTGACTTGCCCAAGATTATCCAGTGGTTTTCAATGGCCAAGCAGGGATTTGAACCCTGGTCTCCAGAGTCATAGTCCAATGCTCAAGCTACTACACCACAATGACTCTCTGTTACAAGTGAGGCTAGGATAATGGACTTCCGGACCTCTGAAAGATTTCAGTGCCTGGATTAGCTGATTCACCAAAGTCTCTACATGAACCTGTATATCCCCGGAGAAGCCCCTCAGTGACTACTTCGTAGCATCTTTTTATTGAAGTCAAATGGAAAAGCAATTTCACTGAGAAAACTAGTCATGTGATGGCAGGAGTTAGCCATATTTTTTATTTCTCTTAGATGTGAATTAAGAGGTGGAAGGTGATAGATGACTGCTTATCATTTGCTTGGGGTTCTCTGTTCTGTTCCTATTTTTTTCTGTAAGTCCAAACCATCTGAAGAAAAGGTAATATTGGAGTCTTGTGCTTGCTGAGATCCAGTCTGACTGCTTTCTGAAAGATGGCTAAACACCATACACTTGTCCCAAAAAGCCATCTGGGTTCTGTAAGAAACTTTTTGTCTTTCATGTATGTCTGTATAAAACTCTGCACTGTACTCACAATGGATATGATCTCTGGTGAGTCTGAACAGAGAATAAGACAGTGAAAAACATTTGAAACCCACACTTAATGTAATGTTGCTTAATACAACAATCCTTTACACTTCAAAAAAAAAAAAAACTTAGAATAAAGTAGATTGTCTTTTAAAAAAAATTAAAACCCTTATGGCTACAAAACCTCAAGGGATTTCTGAGTACTTGAAAAATGAATGATGAGAGCCAGATTATTTTGACCATCTCCTAATCTACAGTTTCACTATTATTTGAAAACAAAGAAAGATATCCTTATATTTTTGAGACATTTGGATATCATTCCCTTGTCAACACACTATCCCTATGTTGTTGTTGTGGTAGTTGTGCCTTCAAGTTGTTTCTGACTTATGGTGACCCTAAGGCAAACCTATCACAGGGTTTTCTGGGACTGAGAGTGTGTGACTCACCCAAGGTCACCCAGTGGATTACCATCACTGAGCAGGCAACTGAACTCCAGTCTCCAGAGTCCAAGTCCTATGCTCAAAACACTACACCATGCAGGAATTTAAGTGACATTGGGAACATTCAGTTGACCCTCCTCAGACAGATGACCAAGTAAGCCAGGCTTTTGACTAATGAGCCAAGCCCTCTCTAGCCACAAATCACCTTTTTTTTTTTAGTTTTGCAGAGCTAGACTCCTAATCCCTTTTCCTTATGCAGGGTGGTGTGGGGAGAGTAATGAAAGAGGAGAGAGCTAGGTTTCAAGTCTAATGCAGACCTGAATGGTTGAGGGTTCGACTCCCTGCTTCAATCATTTGAGGCGCTGGCTTTGACTTATGAAGTCTTTAGTTGCCTTTAGGCTCAACATAGCAGAGATGGTATGTTATGATAGGTCCATTTACAATCTTAAATGATTTGCTCAAGTTATCCAGATGTCAATGGTTTCAAAGGCTAACCTAAAATTCCATTCTCTTAGAATCTCAACATGTTCAGAATGTAGGAGTACAGGCTGCATGCCAGAGCCCCAATCCGTCTTTTTGCCAGCTGAAAAGAGGGCAGCAAAAAGCCGTTTTTTTCTGCCCTGTCCCACTCTGCCACAGCCGGAAGCCATCTTTAAGGCACTTTGGCAGTGTGCAGCACATAAACACCATGCCACCAGAGCCTTGGAAGCCAGCCCCCATGTAAGTGGCTGGGTGGCTTGGAGTGTGTGGCGTTTAAATACTGCGCTCCCACACCACCCAGAAGGTGGCACAAAGGCTTTCTGTTTCACTCCTTAGTCTTACCCTTTGTCCCTTACCTTATCATAATCTTACATTTCCCCTCTCTGCTAGTTAGAGAACATACCTAAGACAGTTGTAGGCATCTGTTGCCCTCCACTTGTTTTTGAATGGCATTCCCTGTAAGCCTTCATCATTGGCTATGATGGTGGACTGAGTGGGATATCTAAGACCAAAACATCTAAGGGTGGGGAGACACAGGGTTCCCACCTAAGAGAACCTTCAAGAGTTGTAGAAGGTATTGGAAGGTTGTGGGTGGAATAAGCATGTTCTAGGTCACTGAGAAAATAGTCTTGAAGTTGCCATTAAATCTATAATCTCTTCTCTGTAAATCTTTTGTTTTTAAATTTTATTTTTAAATGTTATGTTGTCTTACCTGATTCCCAATGCAGTTAAAGCAAAGTTTAGGTTTGGTTGTTACATGGGTGGAAGCCTGGGAACCCAACATACACCAGTGTGAGCTCGATAGAGAAAATACAGGCTAATGGGGCTTTCTAGACTGGCAAAAAGAAGTGTGTTCATAGCTGCATGAAACTCTAGCCTTTAGATGAGAAAAAGGGAAAGTGTGCCATGAAAACGCTTTTTTTTGTGTGTGTGTGTTTTGGGGGAGAAGAAGCGCCTTTAAAAAGGTGCTGGTTTTCCCAGCTTCTTTTTTAAAAACTGTGGAACAGCGCAACTCCGTCTAAAGGCTGTGGTGCAGCTGCTAAGCATTAAGGAAAAGGCAACTTCATGTCACACTTTCCTGCCAATCTAGAAAGCCCCATAAGTGTAACAAGTAAATCAAACTCCAGTTATACACCATATACAAATTAACTTCTGCGAGTAGTCAAAATCCTGCTGATTTTCCTCCTGTAGTAATACATTACTACAGTTACTCGTACCATGGGATCTACTTCCAAGTGTACATAGTGTTGTCTCCTTACAGCACAACTCTAAACTTATCTACTCAAATTAAATCCAAATGACTTCAGTGATGCTTGCTCTTTGAAATGTAGTCATCTAGTATTTGCAGCTGAATTAAACTTACTTCCAAGTTATTATCACTGAAATTACTAAATTGTAATCTAATTATGTCCCCCCCCCTCCATCTCCTGTTACAGATCTCTCCCAACTGTGTCCTTAAAATCTGATGTGGAAGTCTGAAGAATGGCAGGCTAATTTAATGTAAGAGTCATCCAATGGTGCTTACTATGCCGCAGATGTACAAGAATGCAGTGCCCATTTCCCCACAAGATCTTTCCAAGAGTCTTTCCCTAACTTTGTCCAGGAAAAGACAGCAATTGCCTCCCCCACATCTTGTCCCAGCATTATATGAGTTGTTCTCCCCTGGTTAGAGAGGAAAATAAGACATGTGGGTAGGGAGGCAGAATTTAGTAACCACTGATGAATAAAAGTTCTGAGAGTTTATGTGTGATCTTGGGAGAGGAAGCAAAGAAAGAAAAAGATGAAAAGAAAAAGAGTTTAGTGTTATGTAGTACAGAGCAAAAATCATGAAGTCCTAAGTTAACTCACACAATGCTTTCAGGAGTAAGAAAAAAAACAAAACACGACACTGTCAAAACACAACATTAGTTTTCAGAAGCCTCCAGGCAAAATTTTATTTATTTAACGTTAGTTCCTATTTTAATAACAAAAAAGTGGCAGCATATTCTACATCAAAGAAAAAAACTTTTCCTAATGTTTCGATTGCTCTTCTGAAGTGCAAGCACTAAAGTAATGGAGCTGTCTGTCTCAAAATAATTACGTGAGTGGCAGGATCTCAACCCCAGGAAAGCTTTTTGTCTGCACTGGGGATTGTGCTATAAAGAGAGTCATATCTTGTACTGCTGAAACCAAACACCAGTAGGGGGTAGCTAGTTTAGCTATTGAAATCTCTCTCTCTCTTCCTGTCTCCTGTATCACACACACGCACATGCACACACACAGAGACCCATAGACCCATCTCTATGAGACACTGCCCTTCCTTTTCCCATCAAGCCAAAGATGCTGTCATGGGCCCTGTTGTAGTGATTTCCAGGCTGCCACCCAATTTATCCTGTGCTTCCTATTTTGTATGACATCCAACACTATTAAAACAGCTTTTGAAAGGAAGGAAACCCACCAACGACTCATTTCAGTTATCCATTATTCCCTCAATTTGTTACCATCAATATATTTGGTGAGAAGGTAAACATTCCTTTACATTCCTTGAGAGATTGTGTTAAATGTATGGAATTGTAGTTACCTGCAAAGTATTCAAGTGTGGCTTTTCTTTAGCCAGTAGATCTGAGGTCTCCATTCTTGACATGTAAATGGCAGGCCAGAGATAATTCAGAGAAGAAATTCTGAGGCATAAGGAAAGGTGAGAATGCAAGTTTACTGTAGAAATAACCCTGTGACAGTATTATTTTGTACGTTAAACAAACCACTAGGTTTGTATGCATGTTTTTAAAAGACTGACATACATCGAGCTTTCTGTTCTCTTCCAAAACTGGAGCTTCATCTCGAACTTGCATTTGGAGTCCACTCTGTCTTCAGGTGAAGCTGTCACTGAGAGGATGGGTTCCACAATTCCTTCTATGACAGGAAAGTTTCTTCCCAGTTCCACATCCCATGTTATTCCAGAGGATCTCCTAATGGTGCAGGGATTATCAGCATGCACAAGGGAAGAAGAAATCAACAAAAATTATCTCCCCTCTTCTTCCACATGGGGGTCCTGTGAGCAGAGTTCTAACTGTGGATCCAATGCAATTATAGTATCAAGTATTTCATGATATTGATTTCAGAAAATAATTATATTGTACCAAACTGTAAACTCAGACATGTGTAAATGTAGTCATCTGAACACATCCTTAAATACAAAGCTTTCTGTATGGTTCAATTACTTTTATAGAAATGTGGCAACATCCTGCACACATCTTTTTCTTTTTTACAATCCGTATCACCTGTCTAAAATCAAGATGACTGAAGTAAATACACAAGTAAGGTCTCTTTGACACTAAGCAACTGTAACGTTTCAAACCCACTTTAATGGCCATGGCACCATCTTATGGCAAGCTAGGATATGTAGTTTCATGAGAGAAGTAATAGTACCACTGTATTCTGCTTTGGTCAAGCCTCACCTGGAATACTGTGTCCAGTTCTGGGCACCAAAATTCAAAAAGGATGTTGACAAGCTGGAGCATTTCCAGAGGAGGACAACCAAAATGGTGAAAGATCTGGAAACCATGCTTTATGAGGACAGACTTAGAGAGCTGGATATGTTTAGCCTGGAGAAGCAAAGGTCAAGAAGTGATATGATAACCCTGTTTAAGTATTTGAAGGGTGTCATATTGAGGATGGAGCAAGCTTGTTTTCTACAGTTCTGGAGAATAGGACCCAGAGCAATGGAATCAAACAGGAAAAGGGATTCCACCTGAACATTAGGAAGAACTTCCTGATAGTAAGAGCTGTTCAAGAGTGGAACAAACTCCATTGGAGTGTGATGGAGTCTCCTTCTTTGGAGGTTTTTAAATAGACTATGGATGGCCAAATGTCAGGAGTGCTTTGTGTATTCCTGCATCGCAGGGGGTTAGAGTGGATGGCCCTTGTGGTCTCTTCCAGCTCTATGATTTTATGAGATATTTAGAATTTTCTGCCAGAGAGCTCCATTAGTGCACTAAACTACAGATCCCAAGATTCCTTAGGAAACAGCTCACTAAACTGCAGATCCCAGAATTCCCTAGGAAACAGTGAAAGTGCATATGAGTGCTACAATTGTTCAGGGTGAAAGATACTTAACTGTAGCCCATGAACTCCTTTACTACGGGGTAGAACACTGGTTAAACAGCAGACTGTTTAATAGGGATAGAAGTAAAAGAAAAATAGTCTTAGAGAAAAGACTGAAAAGATGGGAGTTGGGGGGGGGGATGACCAGTGCCATATACAAAATAGAGATTTTTGAAAATATTGAAGCTATTATTGAATAGGCAAGATGAAAGCAAATTCTTTAACTGGGCACTGTTCATAAACATTTATGAAATGCCCAAGAAAAAAAAAACTGAAAAATGAACCCTGATGTTACATGGAAGTTTGGATGACACTTCCATTGAATGTATGCCTTCCCTACCCACCAACTGATTTTTTTTTTTTTAAATATGAATTTTAGTCTATTGCTGTTTTTTTCATGGTCATTCTTTCTCCCTTTTTGTTACCTTGCAAACAAGGAGAAAAGAATAGTTTAAAAAAACAAAACAAAAAATAAACTAAAGTCCATCCAAAAAATTGAGGTGGATGGGAAGAGAAGGGAAGAAGGCAAACATTCATCTGTGCCATTAGATGAAGGATTTATTTCTCAGGTATTTGGTTTGTTTTTGTAAATTATATTTTGTAATGTATCAAAAATATTCAACATTCATCAGATGAAAGATTTTTTTAAAAAATAAAAGGCTTTCAAGATCTTAGTCTGTAGTTTGAATGCTTAGATAATACATCAACACTGGCTAGCCTGCCAAAAACACTAAACTGCAAGAAAAGACATAATAAATTAGTAAATTGTCAAATCTTCCTTAAATGAATTCCCAGTGCTAGGCACAGATATAATAGTAAAAACAGGTTATCTAAAAATAAGTGCCAGAATCTAATCAGAAAGAGCAGAACAGATTCATTGTAACTGGATTTGTAGAACTAATCTCAGATGGCGAGGAACCGGCCGTGATTTAACTTGGACACTTGAAAAGCTTCCACATTTTGAAAATTCAGTGTTCATCTGGGGAACTATAATACAACACTCTAGAAACCTTTATTAAATCAGTGCATTCATTTAGTTGAGATAAAATGTTTTATTCAATCATTGTATTTTGATAGAGTCTGGCATGCCAATGAGAGAGAAATGATTGAACAGAGCATCCTTGAAGGAGAATAGCTTGCTTCAGATCACCTCTCTCATACCCAGGAGACATGCCACTTTCGATACCCACAAGACACCCAAGGTTGGGAAGAAAGATGCACCAGTGATACCTGGTGTAGCAAATCAGATTTTGATTCACTTACCTATAAAACTGGAGGAATCCCACCCCCCATAATACCTGCTTAAAATACCACAGTGTCATCTTTTAACCTATCTAGGAAGATTGGCTCTGATGCCTTTATGGCAGCTCAGCCATGTGTAGTGTAAAGGCTCGCTAGGATCGCAGCTATCATCTGGACAGCTTTCAGAAAGAGCGAAACACAAAGTTATATCCTATTAGTTTTCCTCCTGCAGTCTTGTTTCGTCATTCTGTTTGACCTCTTTCCCTGCAGCTAAATATTCACAGTGCAATCTTTTCAGGTCTACTCAGAAATCAGTCCGTTTGAGTTCTATGTGAGTTACAGTTAAATGCAACCTTAATCTTATTCAAATGGAGTACACTTCAAAAATGCAGGAAATGAATAGATACCCGGTTATTATTAACACTGTTGAGGCCCAGCTTACACATTCAGAGACACAGAAACAACAAGTGAGCAAGACACAAGAAAGACAAAGAGACGAAGGCAAGGAAGATTGAAAGAAAGAATGACTGAAAGAAACCAAGAAAGAAAAAGAGAAAGAATTCCAAGTTATATACGGTTAACAAAGCTTCCTTTTTAGACTGAAGTTCTCTCTTCCTCATGCTTGCATTAGCAGCACTGGGATCTTTGCCAACATATCCTGTGTGTCATAACATGAATAAATTGTAAATTTTCCTGAGGCTTTAATAAAAATCAAAGAAACTGAATTTTTTTCTTTGTTTGCATATCTATTTAAAAAAGCCCTCAAAACTAATGTCTTACTGTGGCATATGTATTTACACTCCTGAGATCAAAACCTGTCTAGGTAAAATCTATTGCACTGTCAATCCAGTGAAGCTCTTTTGTTTTTTACTGTTTATAAATTTCAAATATTACATCTCTTTACTTCATTTTCTCTCCCACGTCAGAACACAAACCCTAGTTACAAAGAAACTGAAAAAAGGACGGTGTGAAACTTTTGTGCAACAGGCCTGGGTAGTTATGATGAAAGTACTGCAGTGTAGAAAAGATAAAAAGGTATTAAGACGTTTCCTTCTGTTATATAAGTCTTGGGTCTTGCTGAGGAGCAGCACCTCACTTGCTTTTCAATATTGAACAAATTGCTTTGTTTCTATTTTTTAAAAAACCCACAAACTTCAGCAAACCTGGGTAATATGCTACAGGGAACATGCATGATGTTTTAAAGGGGAAAAACCTTCAGTGTTATTGGGAAGCTTTTCATAAAGGAAACTATTGATGAATTTTGTATTATTCTTTCCATATATGCAAATTTAAAACTTGTTTTGTGTGTATAGTTTTCTTGGACCTGTGTTTTTTTTTTTTTTTTTTTGAAAGAAAAAAAAAGTAAAAGAAATAGTTTTTTTGTGGAGCTTTTGGGCTGTGTGGCCATGTTCTAGAAGAGTTCCTTGCTGACGTTTCGCCAGCATCTGTGGCTGGCATCTTCAGAGAATGATAGCCTGGAAAAGGATTGGATATATATATCCTGTGTGACCCTGGGAAGGAAGGAGTAATTTGCAAATGTATTGTTCTGTTGCTAATGGCAGTCATCAGGGTGGGAGGATATGCAAACAAGGATTAATGTCCGGTAACTGGTGCTCATTGTCTGCTGGGAATCCCCTGGCCTAGGCTGTTTCTCATTTGCATAGGTTGAGTCTTGACCTTGCTGTCCCTCAGGACTGGTATCCAAGCCTTGTTTACTCTCAGGGTTTCCTCTTTCCTGTTGAAATTGTCCAGGTGTTTATGGATTTCAATGGCCTCCCTGTGCATTCTGACATGGTAGTTGTTGGCATGGTCCAGAATTTCTTCCCGGGATAATGGCTCTTTAATTGCAATGTGTGTGAAATGTTAATCACGATTGCACGATTTTCACAGGATAATCGCTGTTTAAAGTCCCGATTTTCCTCGTGTGATAAAGTCCATAAATAGGAAGCTAGTGCTGGTGAACTGTTCAAAATTTGTGTTATATTTTGCAAACAAAATTACTGCTTGTCTCGAGTTTTCATGCCATGGCTTTGACAGATTTGGAAATGAATGGAGCCAGGATATCATCTTGTCAAATGGCTGAGATGTTTCAACCTCTGTAGTGTGAAGATGAGGAGAACCTTCATGGATGATTAAGCCCTACCATGATCCTTTGTATCCATCACCTTTCTAACTGAAAGTTGCCAGGCTAGGATTTAACATCTAGCTTTGGAGAAGTGCCAAGGGAGAAAATAGTGCCTTTGTTGCTTTTGTGTGCCTTCAAGTTGTTTCAAACTTATAGCAACCCTAAGGAGAACCTGTCATGGGTTTTCTTGGCAATATTTGCTCAGAGGAGGTTTGCCATTACATTCCTCTGAGAGTATGTGACTTGCCCAAGGTCACCCAGTGGATTTCAGGGCCGACTGGGAAATTGATCCCTAGTCTCCAGAGTTGTAGTCCAGCATTCAAACCACCATGCCACTATGCTATGCCTTTTGGGAACAGTGCCTACTGCCCTTTTAAAAGGTCAGTGATTACTCTTCAGTTGACAGAGCCATATCTGGATTTGTGGGTGATGGATAATGATTATCCAGCATCACATGGATAAATACCATATAGCAGTAAAGATGGTTTCTTTTAGTTTTGGACTTAGTAGTGGGATAGAAATAGACTTGGCTGCCTGTTACAATGGAGGACAGGACAAACACTACCTTGTTTGTTTTCTTTGATAACTGAGCAGCCTTTGACATTCCTACTACTACTACTACTACTAATAATAATAATAATTTATTTCTAGCCTGCCCCTCTGAACGAGCAATTGGGGCGGGTTACAACAAAGTTGTTGATCCCAGTATCCTTCTTGATTGTCTAGATTGAGATATCTCCAGGAATGTCTCCTTAGACTTTCTTGGTAGAAGAAGTATAGAAATTGCTACAGGTAACTCCACTGATTGTGGAGTGCTGCAGGATTTCTTCATGTTCTTTATGCTTTTTAACAGCCATTTTCTGAAACTCACCTGCAGGTTTAGACTAAAGTATCACCAGCAGAACACACAGTTCTACTACACATTTCCATCTACAAATCTTAGGGCAATTGTTAAGTTTCAAACAATGGGCTGGATCTGGGCTAAACAAGCCAAGGCTTAAATCAGATATGACTTGAAGGAAGGTAAATCTTGTCAATATGAATGTGGAAGGGGGTTCAACCAATGTTGCATAGATTTGCACTCCTGGATCAAGGGGGAGCTTCGGAGATTCAGCAGTGCCAATCATAGGGCAGATGGAATTGGTAGTCAGGAATGCTTTTTAAAATCATCTAGGGTAAACTTCCTGATTCACCAATGCATTCTTAATTAGAAATTTGCAAATGTATCTGCATATTTATATTCAAACTGGATTACTATACACCTTTGAACTCAGTTTGAAGGCTTCAGCTAGTTTAGAATGCAGTTGCCCATTTGCTGAAGAATCTAGCAATCAGAACATGATATCAATTATGTACTAACTATACTAGTTGTTTGTGGGTTTCCAGGCCTGATGCAAATGGTGGTACTTTTGAAGCCTTTAATAGCTTGTGTCCAGATTATTAGAAGAATCAGCT
Source organism: Urosaurus nigricauda (assembly GCA_034509955.1). Lineage (NCBI taxonomy): Eukaryota > Metazoa > Chordata > Lepidosauria > Squamata > Phrynosomatidae > Urosaurus > Urosaurus nigricauda. The sequence continues at coordinate 54,170,681 of JAOEGL010000001.1, forward strand.
ATATGATCCTGAAGAGCCACTGACATTAAATAGCTAAGGCCATGCTTGCTGGACTGCCCACTATGTTGGTGGGCATAAGAGACAGGGCCTTTTCAGCAGTAGCCCCATAGCTATGGAACTCCCTGCCACAGGAAATTTTTCTGTTCCCTCCCGAAGTCTCTCAATATGAATTGAAAAGACCTTAGCTGTTTACAATGCTTTTATACTGATTAGCTGGAAACTGGAACAGGTTTCTAAAATTATGATTTTCGTGTTGCTGATACTTTTTACTGTTTGTTTTATTGTATACATACCATTTTTGTGTCCCATTTTTATCCATTTTAGAATATGTCTATATAGTTTTATAATAGTTATGGGGTGTTCTCTGACTTGAGAAAGCTGTATAGTCCTTAAAGATGGTGTAAAAATAAGTGAGTAAGATGAAAATATTATCAAGAGCAAAAAGATAGAAAAGTAGAGTATACTTGAAGATCTGTGCTCCATGGAATACTCTATGGGACTTGTATCCATACATGAGCCACAATCTATCATAGCAGTAGTATCCAAATGGCAAGGGAGATGCTGCAGCACAACTCTTTTCTGTAATACTGGTGGAGATCTGGACTCATAGGTTCTGAACACATTTAAGTAGTCCATAATACAGCTCCTTCTAACAGCTTCCACAGGAGTAATAGTGGTATAGGAAGGAGATATACTGTGGATTCCTCTCACTTAACTATGGGGAACTTGATGTTAGCAAGTCGGGTTTCAATTATGTCACTTAAGCAATGTTCCATACCCTGAAAGCTCCCCAAGACAGGTATGAATGTTGCAGTGCTACTTGTGCAAAGTGTTATATGCACATCACAACTCCATCTAACTCAAGAGCATCTATAAGCTAGTGTCTAAAAATCTGAAAGGTTTGACCTTCATCCTATTTTTTGTGGTAACTTACAGTTTTACGCTCTGCACAAATAAAAGATCAAACCATGAGATTAAACCTGCCTTGACAAATAAAAAAACCTGTATCATACAAAAAATGATTTCACTGCCAGAAAAAGACAGGTAGTTATATGAAGACTGCTTGAGTTACAAAGGTAAAACTAAGGTAGTTCACACATAATCATATTTTTTGGCAGCCATGAAAAGTTACAGATATTAAAAATATACTACTAATTTACTAATATCCATTCATTAGTAAATAGCATAGTGTTGAAGGCCATTTTGTTTGGGAAAAATATGATGTTCAAACTTGCAATGTTACAACAGCAATACTGTCTGAATTTTTTAAATAAAAAATCCTGTTTCTATTTTCCTCTTTCCAAAATACTTATGATTATTCTTAGAATGGCTTTATTCAAGACTATACTTATTTTTGCCTGTCAGGCATAATGCCTCCATCCCATAACCACCAATTTATACATGGGTGTGCATATTTCACGTGAAAGGGATGCAACAGTATGGCACACTCTTCAGTCATTCTCATCATCAGTAGAGATCTCATCCCAACAGAATAGGCTTCAGCAGCATTGTTTCGGATATCCATGACATAACACTCATGAGTATCCCAAGATCTGGGCTGGTACAATAGGAGCATGCATGAGGAAGGAGTTGCTTGCTAAGAAAGCATAGGTTAAGTGACACACAGAAATTCAATACAAAGTTGACCCAAAGATGGATTTAATCAAGCAAGTGTTTGAAAACATGAAGCTTAAAAGAAAAGAAAAGAAAAGAAAAACTGCATTAAATAGCTCTTTGCATAATTTATTGTAGATGCTATAAGGTAATGGAAGCCTGAACACCCTCCCACCAAATTTGCATCACAATACATGTAATATAACGTGAATACAAAATGGAGTCTAGTTTAGTCCATACTTTGCATGGAATTTCAAAGAGGGCTTGAGGGAAATTAGTTCCAATAAGGAAGAAAAATGGGAGGTGTCTCAAGAAGCCAGGATGGATGACTAAGGAACTTTCAGCTGAGATAAGTTTTAAACGGAACATGTATAAGAAATGGAAAAATGGGGAAATCTCCAAAGAGGAATTCAAACAAATAGCCAGCACATGTGGGGGTAAAGTCAGAAAAGCTAAAGCAAAGAATGAACTCAGGCTTGCTAGAGAGGTTAAGAACAATAAAAAGGGCTTTTTCTGCAGCAAAAGGAAGAAGAAGGGAGGACAGAGAAAAGGAAAAATTACTCAACACCTTCTTTGCTTCAGTCTTCTCAGAAAAGGCAAAGGGTGCTCACCCCAAGGATAATGGAGCAGAAGACAGAATAGGAGAATTTCAGCACAGAATAAATAACGAGATAGTACAGGAATACCTGGTTAACCTATATGAATATAAGTCTCCAAGAGCAGATGAACTACATCCAAGGGTATTAAAAGAACTGGCAAATGTAATAACAGAACCATTGGCAATAATCTTTGAGAAATCCTGGAGAACAGGAGAAGTCCCAGCAGACTGGAGGAGGGCAAACGTTGTGCCCATCTTCAAAAAGAGAAAAAAAAAGGATCCCAACAATTATCATCCAGTTAGTCTGACATCAATACCAGGAAAGATTCTGGAGCAGATCATTAAACAGAGAGTCTGTGAATATCTAGACGATAATTCCATAATAACAAACAAGTCATGCCAGACAAATCTGATCTCTCTCTCTCTCTCTTTTTTGATAAAATTACCAGCTTGGTAGACGAAGGGAATGCTGTGTATATCTTGATTTCAGTAAGGCTTTTGACAAGGTTCCCCATGACATTCTTGCAAACAAGCTTGTATTATGTGGACTATACAAGGTAACTGTTACATGGATTTGTAATTAGTTGACTGGCTGATCCCAAAGGGTGCTCAACAATGGCTCCTTTTCAATCTGGAAAAAAGTGACCAGTGGGGTCCCACAGGGCTCTGTCTTGGGCCCAGTTCTATTCAACATCTTTAGCAATACAGTGGTCCCCCGGGTTACGAAGGTAATCCGTTCCGGATTACCTTTCGTAACCCGGAAATCTTCGTTTCCCGGGGGACCGCTTTAAGGGACGGACCGCACGGCCGATTTAAAGGGGCCGCGCGGTTTTTCGCTTTCGTTCCCCGGGGTTTTCTTCGCATCCTGGGGGCATTTTGGCGGTCCCGCCGGTTTCGGCTCCCGGGGATTTCGTTCCCCGGGGGCTTCGTATCCCGGGGGACCACTGTAACTTGGATGACAGAATTGGGGGCACACTGATCAAATTTGCAGATGACACCAAATTAGGAGGAGTAGCTAATACTCCAGAAGACAGGATCAAAATTCAAAATGACCTGACTAGACTAGAAAGCAGGGCCAAAGCTAACAAAATGAATTTCACTGTGGAGAAATGTAAGGTTCTGCACTTAGGGTGGAAAAATGAAATGCACAGATATAGGATGGGGGATATATGGCTGAATGAAAGTATGTATGAAAGGGATCTAGGAGTCCAAGTAGACCACAAGTTGAACATGAGTCAAAAGTGCAATGCGGCAGCTAAAAAGGCCAATGCAATTTTACCCCGCTCTGAGTATTTTAGTAGAGGAGCGGGCTATAAATAAACTATTATTATTATTATTATTATTGTGCATCAATAGAAGTATAGTTTCTAGATCAAGGGAAGTTATAGTGCCACTCTATTCTGCTTTGGTCAGGCCCCACCTGGAATACTGTGTCCAGTTCTGGGCACCACAATTCAAAAAGGATGTGGAGAAACTGGAGCATGTCCAAAGGAGGGCAACTAAAATGGTGAAGGGCCTGGAAGCCATGCCCTATGAGGAACAACTTAGAGAGCTGGGGATGTTTAGCCTGGAGAAGAGAAGGTTAAGAGGTGATATGATAGCCCTCTTTAAATATTTGAAGGGATGTCATATTGAGGAGGGAGCAAGCTTGTTTTCTGCTGCTCCAGAAACTAGAATGCGGAACAATGGATGCAAACTCCAGGAAAAGAGATTCCACCTCAACATTAGGAGGAACTTCCTGACAGTAAGGGCTGTTCGACAGTGGAACACACTCCCTCAGAGTGTAGGGGAATCTCCTTCCTTGGAGGTCTTTAAGCAGAGGCTAGATGGCCATCTGTCAGGGATGCTTTGATTGGGAATTCCTGCATGGCAGGGGGTTGGACTGGATGGCCCTTGTGGTCTCTTCTGACTCGATGATTCTATGATTTCATATTCAATGAAGTCCTATGAAAAAGTAGCTATAACTCACAGAGAAATCCAGGCAAGGAAGCTCTCAGTTAAGAAACAGGTATCTGTGTAAACTTCTCCCACTACTTTTAAAAAATTCCCCAGTCTCTAGGTAGCATGAAGAAGGGCTATGCTGATTTGATGGTCCCAGGATTGCAGTCCAAAAGAGTAACTTAAAGCTCTGCCTATGAAAAGGTACAGAAGTAGTTAAAATTTCAGTCCACAGATCTGTTGGAATGCCAACAGGTTATGCAGGTAACCCTTTCCCCAATCCAACATGCCTTCATTCAGCCAGAGAAAGGAAAGCTGTATATGTCGCCTGTGTGAGCAAGGGCATACATCCACTTTATGAATAGGAAGTCCAATAGAGCTGGATTTGTAAGATGTATGCCAACAAGCATTCTCTGGAGTCTTCTCTTTCAACAAGAAACTGCAATGGCTCTAACCTGTGTATTTGGGTTTTTTTTTCTGCTGTTAGCTATGGGATATGAATGAGTTCCTTGAGGCTGTGCAGCTTGTTCCCTCTCACTTCTAACCATAGTCTCCTCATTTGTATGTAGAGGGCAAGATGAAGCCATTTACTATACCAATTACTATTTACTATACTATACTAACAACAACCACATAGTTGTCGTTATGTGCCTTAAGTTTTTCTGAAACAAGGCACTCTAAGGCAAATCTATCATGGGGTTTTCTGAGGCTGAGAGTGTGTGATTTGCCCAGTTGGTTTGAGATGGCAGAGACGGGATCCAAACCCTGGCCTCCAGAATCCTAGTCCAATGCTCAAATCACAACACCACACTGACAGTTGTGTACATTAACCTTAATGGGAGTATTATCAGTTTAAATAGCTTAGTTACTTATCCTCTTGGAATAAGACTTGATCTAAAAACAAAACAAAAACCACACACACAAAAATACTGACCAAGACCAATATAGAGAGTTACTAGTAAAGGCAACATTGACAATTTGTCCTAAAGTTATTGGGAGAAATATAATAATAAGGGAGTTTTTTCCCCAGCTTATTTTATTTATGTTTTGCCTTTCACACAGTATGGAATCCAAGGCAACACACAACATAGATTTTTAAAAATACAGCTAAAAACAATCATTATTATAAAAATAATAAAAAATAATAATGAAATAAGCCATCCCATTTAAAACAACATCAATTAAGACTGTTTAAAGGCATGTGAAACATAGTAATGTGAATAAAATTACAGTTCCTCCCATTCTGCAACAACCAGTTAATAGCCAAGAGTCTGTTGAAATAAGAAGAGCTTTGCTTGCTGGTAGAAGGAGATTTTGATGATGGTTACCTGTGAAGGATACATTAAAAATGAAGCATTCTCCTATTTCTCAGTGTGATTTTGGTTTATAAACACAAGGTCATAAAGATTCAGGAGTTACTGAGCTCACTTCCCACTTCCCTGTCAGATGTTGGTAAAATTCCAAAAGTCTGAAAAAGCTGGGAAGAGATTAATTTTTGACAAAAGGTTACAGGTGTAGCAATGTTTGCTAATATCAGACAATGCAGAATCACGTATATATCCATGTGACAGTTTCCTTCTCTTAGAAGAATGAACATACTAATTGTACATGCTTCCTTAGCTAAGGGCTCACCCAACAGGATACATGAATAATTTTTTTGCCTGGCAAATCTGTCACAGGTACCAGAACTAAAGCTGGTGCTTGCTTGCCCATTTGCTCTTCAAGATGTCCTTGGAGTCCTGCAATATAAACAAACAGATTTCATTTGGTACCTTTCCATTCACGATTTTGATAATGAAGTCATTAAATAAACTTAACTTATTGCAAAGAAACAGATTTATCAAATGCAAGTAAATAACAATCTGGAAGAAAAAGAACATGAAAATCACACACTGTGCCTGGCATGCTTGATGATGTAGCTGTATTTCTTCATCTATGTAATTACGTCTGCAGTCCTGTGCATACTTCCTTGAGTGTGTACCCTCACTGAACCCAATGGGACTTCCTGCTGATTAAACAGGCATAGATTTAAGAAGTGAATAAGCCTGTCAGTCTCTTAATGAATGCTTAGACACTGATGGAGTGGAAGATGATAAAAGGAAACTCAAAGTAGGTGAACAGATGATCATGGTGAGAGGTCTGGTTGCCTTCAGGAGTGTTGTTTACTTTTTGATGGAATACAGCTTCTCAAGGAGCAGGTTGACAATTCTGGTCTATTTCTGGATCCAGAGCTGTTTCTAGATTGCTGCCAGTGGGACTGTAAACTGCCTATGGAGAGGCCCAATATTTCTAAATGCCAGTGTCTGGGAAATGATAGTGGGAGCAATCCATTTTCATGTTCTGCTCATGAGCTTCCCCCTGACAACTGTGGGAACCATGTATTTTGGATTAGATAGGTCTTAGGCTTGACACAACAGAGGGGCTTTCTAGATTGGCAAAAAGAAGTGTGTTCATGGCTGCATGAAACTCTAGCCTTCAGCTGAGAAAAAGGGAAAGAGTGCTATGAAAACGCTTTTTTTGCGTTTTAGGGGAGAAGAAGCGCCTTTTAAAAAGGTGCTGGTTTTCCCAGCTTCTTTTTTAAAAACTGCAGAACAGTGCAGCTCCATCTAAAGGCTGCGGTGCAGTTGCTAAGCATTAAGGAAAAGGCAACTTCATGTCACACTTTCCTGCCAATCTAGAAAGCCCCAGAGGTAACTATAATTTTTCTCCTCTTCTGGATTCTTTCTTTCTTTCTTTCTTTCTTTCTTTTTTTCTTTCTTTAGCTCTGTTGGCCATAAATTCAAGTTACCACATGAAAACTAAGGAAAAACAGCAGTGCTTGTTTCTATGTATTTTTATTTTATGTTGAATACCCGTGAACCCCATATTACTGAACTGTTTCTTCTGTACTGTTCCAGCGATTGACTGAGGGCCGTTTCACACTACACAATTATATTCATTTATTTATTGAATTTATATCTTGCCTTTCTCCCAAAATGGGAGACCAGGATTCCACAGTGTAGCCATGGATGTTAAAAAGGAATCATAGTGCAGTAGTTGTGTGGAGTGAAAAGGCCTTCCAAAACTTATCTGAGACGCTTTTATAGCCAGGAGGTTGCAATGGGGTGGCACCATACATGTAGGTGTCCTGTACAAGGTGACTTTTCTAGAATCTATGTTGCTATGACTCTGCTGGAAGACGGCTTGGAAAAGATCTATATTGGACTATAAGTATCAGAACTCACCAGGCAGTATGGGGATTCTGGGAGCTGTCATCCAAAATAACTGACAAACACTTTTCTGATTTTCCAGGTATTTATTCCATTTTTAATCTGAGTTTTAATTTTGAATTAAGTTTTTACCTTTTTATTTTTAATCTCTTGTGTGCTATTTTAAGTTTATTGTTTAAGATGAGATATACGGAGAGCTTAGTATTGTATTATTATTATTATTATTATTATTATTATTATTCAGTCCTAAGCACTCTACTCAGATCATAAATCCTATTGGGTTCAAAGGAGCTTTCCCCCAGGTTTGTGTGTAGATTGAGTCTGAATATGAGTATTACTTAAATGTGCAAAGAGGTTTTTAATATTTTAAAGCAGTTGAAGTTCTGAATGTTGAAATATGTGTCATATTTCTCTTATACAGTATTATTTCATTTCCCCTCTTAAATTAGAGAAGTTTTTTTTAAAAATTACTTGTTTCAGCATAATAATTTCTTTGAGGGCAAATATGAATTCCCATCCAAAGTCTCATCTGTAGATCTATGCATAATTAATAGACATAAACATATATCAGTGATTATTATCTCAAGATCTTTCAAATAAAAGTGTGACTAACCCAAGATAATAGATGAACAATGGAAAACTAATTTGCAAGGAACATTTAAAAAAATAAAAAGAGGTTGCATCTTTTAAAGAAAAGTGGTGGTTTCTAAGCCTGTAGCACTTTCAAAGCTGCAAATGTAGATCTGGAAGACGTTTGGAGGAAAGGCTGCCAACTCGGGCTTTTAGCTGGCCCCCTATTGTCAGGTTTTACAATTGTAGCAATTCAGGGCTTCTCATGCCATCAAGATTCTTGGCTACTTAGGCAGAAAGCATTATTTTTCCCACTGACTACAGAGCTGTGAAAAACTCATGTCATTTGGAGACTCCTTGTACTGATTATTTTTTGCTCAACAGCTTTACAAAGGATAGAGCATCAGCTCATTGTTCAGGGTCTTCTCATGCAGATACTGTCACCCTAGGAAGGGGTTAACAGATGAAAATGGTTCATGTTAGAGGTGAATATTGACAGAGCTGAACCCACAATCAATAGTCACCTTAGAGGTCAAAAGGACTTCATGTTTCATGTTCAAAGCAACTCCTTTTATGCATTCCAGCAAGGCTCTCTCAATAAGGCAAGTGGAAATATACCTGCACCTATGCTTCCACTTTCACACACTTGTTAAACAGATAAGAAGTATATATAGAAAAATCTTAGTACTCGTGAAGTCACTGGCATAGAAGCTTTTCCGCACTTCATATTCCCATTTTTTCCAGAGGGCTTTGGGCATATTTTATGCAGAACTAAGGTTTAAATCATTAAGTCACATACACTACTCCAGATTTTCTAAAGTACTGCTATATTGCCTCTCCAAATATATTGAAGGAGATATCTACTAAACTTTTCAAACAAATATTTAACACCAAGACCCCATTTTAAAAATATCTTATTTTTAGACAGAACATCTGGCAAAGAGGATGAAACCTTTGAAGTGTGAAACCTAGATAGTGTACTTATAAGGCTAACTAAAAAGGATGCAAACAGAAGAATTTTTAGCTCTAAAATTTAAAACTTTTTTTTAATGAGATAAATTAACCCCAAAGGAATTGCATCATGTTTGCCCATTGGAAGGGAAAAAAGAAGATATATTTCATTCCTTACTTTTTAGAAAAGTTAATTTAGTGTCAATACTTTCCATGTGTATTGTTCTATCAGCATTTTATAATCTTTGTTACTACAATAAGTAGTTGTTTCGGTGCAAAATTTTGAGAATTCATCTATATAAGTTCATGTTCTTGTCATTTGTTGCTGCTAGCAGAGGATCATGCAGACTATTCTAAAAAAAAAAAAAAAAAAATCCTCTTCTGTAAGGAAGGATGGGAAAAATATAATCTTTGCAGAAAGAAAGAGCACAATTCTTAGAGAAGCACACTTTCCCCAGTGTCATCACTATGCTCCTTTCCTCTGCTATTTCTCTCTGCATTTAAACCAAATACACTTATATCACTTAGCGCAGGCCTTCAAATCCCAGAGCTAATAAAGCTCCATTGCTTCAGCTGTATGGATTTGACATGCAGCATGTGCTTTGAAGGGAAGCTTCACAGGGGATCAGGTTCCTAACAGTCAACTAAGAGTTCCAGTCCCAAAAGAGGTGCCCCTGGCGTGCTGAGCACTTAACCCTTCGACCAGTACCAACATGACTGTTCACAAATTATTGATGTCCCTAAATCCCTGGCAGATTGCAGACAGGTCTTGTCTCCGTTGAAGCCCAAGCATATGGCCACTAATGGGATGGATTAAAAAAAGGAGGGGAAATAACATGCATACAACTCAGCCTTTGCCACATGAATGTAAAGCCACAGAAACAGGAGAAGGTGATTGAACTGGACTGAACACTGCTAAATACATGATTAGCCTCTTGTTATGGATCATTTCCATTGATCTATATCTGGTTTTGCAGCACAGTTTAATTAAAGCTGTCTGGAACAAGCCTGTTCCCTAAATGATCAGCTATGCAATGAAAACGTGAAACTCGAGGAAGCTTGAGGGCTCTGAAAAAAGCCTCACTGACTTTGTGGTTATTAACAGTAGCAGGAAGAAAAATATATTCCAGAAAATTAACCATTTTGTTGCTGCACTTCAAGCTCACAAACCTGGTTTAAAAAAAGCAGACCTTATTTCTTTTACTTTTATTTTCAAGGTGAATCACTGAATCACAATGAAGCCACTAAGCTTATATGTAAATTAATTATTTCTTGATAAAAGGGTTTGACAGTGCAGTTCCTATGCAGCCTATTCAAAAGTCAGACTCACTGAGTTTTATGGGATTTACTTAATGGGAGCCGTGGAAGCTTTAAGACTGGAAAGTTACCTTTTTAAAGTAACTAGGGCTGCATCTGTACTACAGAAATAATGCAGTCTGATATGGCTTTAACTGTCATGGCTGAATGCTATGGAATTCTGGCATTTGTAGTTTGATGTGGCACCAAAGCTCTCTTGTAGCATCTTTAAGCTTCCATGGCTCCCATTAAGTAAATCCCATAAAACTCAGTGAGTCTGACTTTTGAATAGGCTGCATAGGACTGCACTGTCAAACCCTTTTATCAAGAAATAATTAATTTACATGTACGCTTAGTGGCTTCATTGTGCTTCAGTGATTCACCTTGAGAACAAAAGTAAAAGAGCTCTCTAAATGTGGTACCAGAGCTCTCTAAATATCTCACAAAACTACAAATTCAAAAATTTCATAGCATTGAAGCATGCAGTTAGAGCAGTGTCCAAATGCATTGTCTCTGCAGTGCAGATGTAACCTTGGTGTGTAATTTGTTACCTGATCTTGTTACTGTTTTGCAATTATAATAGCAATTTGTTGCATTATTTGCTATGATGCTCATTACTTTTTGATGATAATAATAATAATAATAATAATAATATTTATATACCACTTTTCCAAAAGATCAAAGCAGTTTACAAAATTACATTAAAAAAACACATAATGCATAAATTATTTACATAAGCAAACAATTGAATACCTGAGCAGTACATACCTCATCCCTTAACTAAAATACAACAGTCATTAAACAAAATTACATAAAATACATAAACAATATGTGGGCCTCAGCTTCCTTTGTTAACTTTTGAGATCCTTCTGATGGTGTGAATTTTTAAAAAAGCTAAGCAATGGACTAGAATTTGAAAAAAAGAATTAATCCTCAAAATGCACCCCCCCAAACAATTTTAGCACTCCCAAACTTAGTGAAAAATATTTTGTTACTTGTTAAACACAAAACAACACAACCAGCCATTACATTATTTTAAATACGTAACTTCCAAATAAAAAAAGCTCAAAATAAAAGCATGGGTTCTCGAGTTGTTCCTCTATTCACATATGAGAGTTAATGCCGACCCAGCTATCCCTCTATCTACAGCTCTCCACAATATATTCAAGGGAGCTCTTAATCTCTAGGAGTAGATTTTCAAGGGGATGCAGAATTAGAAGAGCAGGGAAGAAAGCCCTATAAACATAAACCCTGTTTTAAAGGAAAGTTTTGATCTATCCTTAAGTCTACATTACATAACAGGTTTATTATGCATCTGAGAATATGGAAAACAGATTGAAAAGACATTATAACTTGCTCCTACCAGACTATGGGAAGAGTCCCAATGGGTTGCAATGTTTCTGTACTGTCTTACTGGGATAGTATTGCTGGACTTTGATTGTATCCTTACACGGAAGAATATGAATGAATGAATGAATGAATGAATGACAGTCATCTGAAATAAATGGGTTGTAAACAGTAGTCTGTGGTTGTTTTGTACTACTATATAGAAAGTCATGGAAAAGGTGCCAGAGAAGAACAGAACAGAAAATTTTGGACTATGCTACTTCTGCAGATTATAAAACATGATTATTTATGCCTGACTCTAAAAAAGAGAGAGAACCATAGAACCACAGAACTGTAGAGCTGGAAGGTATATGAATAAGTATTTAATTTAATGCAGGAAATCCACATCCACATCTAAAACATCCTTGATGGTTGATCATCAAATCTAAGCCAGGCCAAAAGGGCTCCTTTAAGTGGTAAATTGAGAGACAAAAAAGTAGGATGCATCAATACCCTCATATTATGAAAATTATGATTGAAAAGTCTACATCATCAAAAATAAATTAAAAAATAAATTTATTGCATGGCTGAATACAAATATTATTAGCTGTTCTACCACTTTCTACAGATTGTCTGTATGGAGTAGACAAACTGGCCTTGAACCCAAACCATGGTTTGAGTCTTAATGCTCTTTAGCAAAGGTCAGAGAAACCAATGTCAGACATAAATGACTCTGGGATGGAGCCCTCCCCCAAACCCTGCCAGCAAAGCATTTTCTGGTGATTCTGCATCACCACACTCCTACTTTAAACAGCCTTCAAAGCAGGTAAGAAACTCCAGTGAAAATTCTGCCTTTTGCTAAAGAGCCATCAACAAAAATGAATATATGGTAGATAAAAAACATTTCCAGTGTGTGGGGAAATAAAACAATAAAATTTCCCCCAAATGTAAAAGATAAGATGGCCATAATGGGTAAAGATGGCATCTAAAATATAGTGATCCTTGTTGTCAGGCAATATCACCCTAAGGAAAAAAATTCTTCACCTGGGAAACAAACACAGAAAAAGGCACTCTCTCCAGTACTCACTGGCTTGATCTGAGAGAGCAGAGGCATCCAAAGAAGGGTCTCAAATTCTGATCTTAACGGACAGGCAAGTTCACATGGGAGAAAGTCAATACTAAATCCTAAACGAACAGGAAGCAAGGGGTACTGATAATGGGTAGCAAAGGCATTAACATGCATAGGAATTGTGCTTTCTGAATGCTAAGTTACCTGTTGAGGAAATCAAAACCTCTTGGCTTTCTTTTAAAGTTGAGTAGATTATTACCAATACATTTTTCAGGGCCTGCTTGGAGGGGGGAAAAGTAAGCAATGTTCAGTTATGAGCTCATCAGCACTGTCAGTACATCCTTTTATCAGGCCACCAAGCAAACTTGAGGTTTTTTTTTTACTCTGTAAAGTTTGGTTAATGACCAATTTAACACAATATTTTTCACCATGGGTGTTAATTAGAGCTTTGTGGACTCTATAGGATTTGCGCTCACTAAACCCTGTAATTCAAGTCAAAAAGTGGTGGGAGCATGCCGACCCTTTTTCTCTTTTCATGGAGAATTGGCTATGACTAAAAACTGGGAGATAATCCTGCTCCTCTTTCCAATGTTCTTCTTCCCCCCTCCCCCCCCCCCCGCAAAATCAAGCAATACCACTCTGAAACAGAAACAAGCATAGTATAAAGCACATTTTTAGATAACTATATATTTTTAAATTGACTAATCATGCTTTATCCTCATAACAGAGAGCCAGTGTGGTGCAGAAGTTTGAATATTAGGCCAGGACTTTGGAAGACCAGGATTCAAATCCCTGCTGAGCCATGGAAGCCCTCTCTGTGCCCATGGACAAATCACATTGTCTCAGCCTCAGAGGAAGGCAATTTATTCAGAGGAAGGCAAAACCCCTCTGAATAAATCTTGTCAAGAAAAACCTGTGACAACCACAGCCTGGGAAAAAGAGAACAAAAAAAAAAAAATACTCCTTAATAATTCTGTTTAGAACTATCTCATTTTTATTGTTTGGTGTGCCTGCTCGTAAATAATCTTTAACTCTCATCACACTCATCCCCTTATCCCAGGTAGATCATATGTATTTTAAACTATTTTTTGTAATGGAATATGGAAAAAGAATAGAATTCCATAGAATAATATGGAAAAGAATAGAATGACCCACAGACTGCAAACACTCAATATATATTCTGGTCTCCAAGAAAGAGGACACTAGAGATTGTAGTAACCATTGAACTATTGCACTAATCTCCCATGCAAGCAAAGTGATGATTAAGACTTTACAACAAATACTTTAACATACATGGTGTGAGAAATGCCAATATTCAAGCTGGATTCAGATAATAATAATAATAATAATAATAATAATAATAATAATAATGTTTATTTATAGCCTGCTCCTCTAATAAAATACTCGGAGCGGGGTACAGCAAAATAAAAAGATACAGAGTAAAAACAATGATCACATCCCACCCCAATAAGGAAGACACATTAGAGATTACATAGCAAACATATATTGGATGATCATATTATTATTAACCTTTATTTATATAGCACTGTAAATTTACACAGTGCAGTACATACAATCTTAAAATTAGATGGTTCCCTGCCCTCAAGCTTACAATCTAAAAGACACAAGACAAAAAGAAGAAGGAAAAGGTGGTGGGAAAGGGGATGAGGTCCAGTGGTTCTTCTCTCCCTCTGGGGCCAGGACCAAGGCAGATGGACTGGAGGGAGGGCTTGGCTTCTTAATACATAGTTAAAAGGAGGCATCCTAGGGCAGACGGCACAATCCTGGGAATGCTTCCCTAAACAATATAGTCTTTAACTCAATTTTGAAACTGGTTAGAGAAGTGATGAGGCGGACATGTGGGGGAAGAAGGTTCCAGGAGTGAGGGGCAGCAAGTGAGAAGGGACGAATCCGGGACAGGGCAGTGGAGATCCTCGGCTGGGACAGGAGACCTTGACTACCAGAATGGAGGGTACGAGAAGGAGTGTGAGGAAAAAGAAGTTCAGACAAGTAAGGAGGGGCCAGTCTGTGGAGGGCCAAAGAATTTCAGGAAAAAAGCACCAAAGAATTTCAGAAAAAAAGCAACATGTGCTTTAGATTATAACAAAGCCTTTGAAAGAGAAAGATGTTGTAGAAAAACAGAATTGTTTTAGATAGGCAAATATATGGGTCCTAGAACAAACTGGGTGTGAATCTCACTAGAAACGAAAATAACTAAGCTTAGGCTATTGTATTTGGACAATAAGACAAAATTACCTATCGAAAAAGTTGACAAAATGCTTGGTAAAGTGGATGATTTTTTTTCAATAAATAAAACCATAGCCTTGAATTGCAAGATCAGAGCAGGTTGTTGGTGACTGAGGCTTTTGGAGGTCTCTAATTCACAGGATTATCATAAATTGGAGTCGCAGTGACGGCAAATAACAACAATGTTCAGAATAACAAATAAATCTGAAGGCTTTCATGGCTGGCATCCATAGTTTTTTGCGGGTTTTTTTGGGATATGTGGCCATGTTCTAGAAGAGTTTATTTCTGATGTTTCGCCAGCATCTGTGACTGGCATCTTCAGAGAAAGATGCCAGCCACAGATGCTGGTGAAAGGTCAGGAATAAAATGACCTTCTAGAACATGGCCACATAGCCCGAAAAACTCACAAAGAATTACAAATAAATCTGTTGACATAAATGCAAAATGACACTTCATTTTTGTCTGAACAATTTATATCCTGTCAGCTGACAAAAACAAATACTAATTAGATTATAATTCTGTTTAAAACACAATAGAAAACACAGCTGAGGAAAGTGTCTACAACCTGGGGAACTCCACTGAGAAGGCATTATGAACTCACAATCAGAATGGAAACCATATAAGCAACTACCTAGGACTAGTATGTACATACCCAGTAAAATCAGTGTCAAAGTCTAGTTATTATGACAAATCTATTTGCCTTTTATTAGACGAGATCACTGAGTATTGGCAGATGGCTTGGTGAGTCAGGAATATATAAGTTTTCTTGAGTGGGTGTGTGGGGGAGACAAAAGTCCAATTCAAGATGTGAATCTTGTATTAACCTAATACTTTCCTGTGAAGTGCTCAAATCTTTTACAGTATATCAAGAATGACTAGAATAACACACTTACAAATGTGAAACAAAGGTGACAGAAGGCAACTTTTTATCCTTGCTAAGAAAATAATGCAAGTGAAACATACCACTTGTTACTCATCAAAAGTTTAAAGCAAATTCCTCTATATCCTAGCTCAGTGGGTTCTTGTGTGATAGCTGAGATTCCTTTATGAAAGAACAGGGAAAGTTTTTTTCCAGTCATGGGCCACATTCTTCGTGTGTGGGTCTAAAGCAAGTACTGGATCAGGCAAAAGGCAAAAGAGGGCAAAGCCACTCCTCTTTTTTCTCCTACCCTCTTCTCTGTTTTTTTTTCCACTTCCATTTCTTTTTCATGCATGTCTCCTTTCCCTCTGTCAAGACGGTTCTTTTCCAGCGGGCCTTCCCAGACTGACATCCTGGAAAAGGGCAGCCCCATCTGCCTTTAACAGTCTATTCCATTTTGATTATTGTACATTAAGTTACTGATGTAATAATTTTAATTTTTAAATTTTTATTAATTTTAATGGTGGGAGGGTCTATCGGTTAATGTAACTTTTTATTGGTTTTTTTTTATTTTTTATGCTGAAATCCCACCTTGATCCACAGGGAGAGGTGGGAAATATAAATAAGTAAATAAATATTCTCCTTCTCCTTCTATATATAGAGAGACAGTTTTTGTTGGAGTTCTGAAGAGATGGCCTGGAGAAGGCTTTTGAAATCTGGCTGGTGTGTGTGGGTGGGTGGGTGGAGGTGTCACATCAAGAATTTTAGGCTACAGGTTGCCCAGCCTTGGAGCAGTGATTCTCAAACTTTTTATACTTGCAATTCCCTTTACTTCTACATGTAGATGTTGCTTACCCCCTACTCAACATAATATATGAATAAAAATCCTTTCTTTGTTTAGCACATGTATTTTCATTTGCACATTCATGTGCATTTATGAATATGCATGAAAATATTCATACTGCATTGTCTTGTATGTGAACTGGGACAGTGATGGGACGGGTTGGGGAAGAAGCAGCAGCAGCTCAAGATGGGCCATGATCCAGCAAGCTTCCCTGGTCTCCTCCTCCCTCTGCCAGAAGAAGCTGTTACAAGCCTACAAGCCATTCCCTTCTCATTTCAGGACAGAAAAAGTTTGGGAAGTAGAGTAGGAGAGAGCAGTACCTCCAGGTTTCATGCCCCCCTTGAGCAATTCTTGCAGTCCCCCATGAGTTCTTTCCCCCATTTTGAGAATAACTGCTTTAGAGAAAATATGAGTAATGGCACATAGACTGTATTAATTTGGGATTCTGGAGCAGTAGTACGGATGAATTACAAGCTGTGAAACATAATATAGACAGATATAAGAGAGCCAGAATTAAGTTTTTCACATGATGCAGCACCTGTACTCCTGATAATTTTACACACATTTCATGATGAAAATAATGACCTGGTTTGTACATATTGTCACAAATGTCTCATTATGTTGGTACATCCCTGAAATCAGAACATGCTGCAATGCAGATTCCCCCCTACCCGATGA
The DNA here is from genome assembly GCA_034509955.1 of Urosaurus nigricauda. NCBI lineage: Eukaryota > Metazoa > Chordata > Lepidosauria > Squamata > Phrynosomatidae > Urosaurus > Urosaurus nigricauda. The sequence goes on from JAOEGL010000001.1 coordinate 54,187,880, forward strand.
ACCTGCATCTGATCAATCCACGCTAAATTGTATCACCTTGAGAATTATATTTGAAGGAGATGCAACCCCTTTGCTTTTGCTTTTCAATGACTGATTTACAACTGCTTATCACAGTACACAGTCCCAAAGCACTGGCTGGTATTGAGATCACCTGGCACAGATTTGCAAAATCTGAGAGATGGTAAGTAAAGCTTTCAGGTGAGAGATAGAAACTTTGCTAGGGCAATATTTGAAAAGCTCTTCTTGTGCCTTCTGTAAATCAAGGATTTTTCTGCAAGGCCATCAATCTGGCATCTTTCACAAGTGTTAAATTGACTTAAATATTTTTTTCCCTTCAGAAGAAGCTGTCATGAGACATACTGAAGCAAATATGTCCTTTAGTGGATACACATGGACTTCGCTGTAACAGTGTCTGTTAAGTGAGCTGACACCCCAGGATGATTAGAGAGAGAAAAAAAGAAGAAATTCAAAAAAATTTTATATACTCTGTGTCAGTAAGTTTCAAAGCTGAAATACCTGAACAGAGACCAAGCTATATTTGCAAGAAGTGGAATGTTGTTTGAGTTATCCTTAAGGGAGTAGTGGACATCATCTTACAGATATCAGGTCTGCCAAATATTTTGTCCCCAGCATGAGCTATTTTCTCACATCATATCTAAAATCCATGAGACTCTTAACAGAATAGCATTACCATACTTCTGACTTTTCAAGGGGACACAGTGAGTCAGAGAATAGCATTTATCTATGACATACAGAGGTGGATCTCCCCGTTTTCCCATGATACTTAGTAGCTTCATCTTTATTTCATATGGAAAAAAGGAGTCTTGTGTCACTTTCAAAACTAACTCATTTACTTCTACATACACTTTCTTGGGTTCTAGCTCACTTTTTCCAAAGGAGCACATGAAGAAATGGGATGCAGCCAACAAAAACTTTTGTTAAAATAAAATGGTTAGTGTTAAGTATGCCACCCTAACCCTAATCTTAACTTTTCCTTCAACTACATTGAAACATACCAAAATGGCTACCATTTTGAAAACTAGTGTGAAAAGATTTTCCTAACCTTTATATATTGTGTGCAAAAAACAACAGTAGGATTGTGGTTAGGAGTAAAAGTAAAGGGAGTCCCTTGACATGAATGTCTAATCACAAATGACTGTAGGGGGTGGTGCTCATCTCCGTTTCTAAGCTGAAGAACCAGTGTTGTCTGAAAACTGCTCTGGAGGTCATGTAGCTAGCTTGACTGCACCAAATGCTATTACCTTCCCACTTTAGTGGTATTTTAAGTGTAAATTTAAATGTGTAAATTTACAGTGCTATATAAATAAAGGTTAATAATAATAATAATAATATCTATTTATCTGCTAGTATTTGCATGCTTTTGAACTGTAGGTTGGCAGAAGCTGGGACTAGTGACAGGAGCTCACCCTATTATGCAATACTTGGGCCTCGAACTGCCAACCTTCTGGTCTTCAGATCATCAGAACAGACATCTTAACCGCTAAGCCACCACATACCTAATGTGGCTAGGAGTACAAGCACTGAATTACAAAATCTTTGATCTGCAAGTAAATAGGTGAGTGTTAAATAATAATTAAGTGGTTATCTTACGTGCCATCTAGTTCGTGTGCAATGGTAGAAACAGGTGATTTAATTTTTCAACTATGTGTTGTATTCATAAAAACATACGAAGAGCCATGTAGTCTTGAATTTAACAACATATTACAGTAAGGTTAAAGTCAGGACTATAGCAATAAAGTTGCAGAATTAAGTCTTCTCCATGACTGTAAACCACATGCTTTGACAAAAGCACTAACCACCACTCTGAACATGTTAAGTGTATGATTAGTTCATTGTAGATCATTTCTATTGATCCAGCTTTGGCTTCTCAGAACAATTTAATCACAGCTGCCTGGAAGAAGGTAATGGATGACTCAGGGGATTGGTTACAGCATACACAGCAACCCATTCATAGGTCACTAGTTCAATCCCACAACCAGTCTGGCAATTACTAGAAGTTGTTATTGCTGTATCTGGTGACTTATGTGAAATAAACTAGTGAAATTTCATTCCAGTCATCCATGAGAGGTATGCATTTGCATGCACACATACAAGGACCAGACTATTATTGATATTCAAGTATGCTGCAGAAATATATGTGTGAAAGATACCAGTCTATTATTTTCTTGATTACTAAGCTGACTGTGCACAATATTATACCATAAAACTGGAAAAAAATGGAGGGTTGTCAGAGTGGAAACAAGAGAGAGCTCCTGTAACTTTCTTTAATGGTTGTGAGGAAGAGGTGTTCAAGCAGTGTTGCCTGTCAGGCAACCGGGAAAGCAGCAAAACCTGCTGAAATTCCCTTTTCTACACAACACTAAAGGAGCCACACCAATTTGCACTCTGGTAACCCTAAAAAGAAATCAGAGTTCCCTGAATAAGCACTCATGGCCTTTTTTAAAAAAATAAAAGGGGGTGTGGAAGAAAGGCCCCTGAACTGGTCAGGTAACTGTACAAGATTATTATTTAAACACATTTTTTTTATTTTCTCTTACATACACTACATAAGACAGGGACAAGGATTGAGGATGCCATCAGCAGTGCAATATCCACACCTGATAGAGCTTTGGGTTGTTCTTTAGGAGTTTGAATTGTGGGTCACATAACAAATGTAATCCTACTAAAGAGTTAGCTTAGGACAATACATAAATATATATATATATATATATATATATATATAAAATTAAAGTTGGCTCTGTTCACAACTTCCAGATTTACATGTGGATGCAAACCAGTAATGATTCAGCACCATATAAGTTGCTTTGTGCTCACCATGAAGAAAAGGACTTTGACCCCTGCAGCCTGAAACCACGGTGCCAGCAAAGGCTGTAAGCTGGGCTCTAACTGATATTGGATTTATGAAACGAAAGATGCTGAGAGTGGAAACTGATGTGACGTTCTAATCACTTTTGAGAAACATGAAGGGCTAGTGATGGAGAGGTGACCTTTATCTTGGCAAGGAAGATTTCCCCATAAAGAGAAGGCCAAGCTGAGAGGCATAGTGAAACACTGTTTTGATTTATTCTTGTACCTGTTTCAGGAGGGCTGGGGAAAAAAATGACCCAGAGCCACAGCATCCAGTTTTAATAACATTGCAGTACTGCTGGAGGGAAATAAAGCATCCAATAAGAGATGTCAGTTTCAAAATGAAGCAAGATGCCCACTCTCCAAACCAATCTCTGGTCATTGCTGATACTATATGCCATAGGCCCTAACTTGTCAGTGAATATCATACCATCTTCATTAAAGAACATGTCAATAAGGAGGACAAGATCTACTGGAGGCTCCAAATTCTTTTCCAGTGAGATTGCGCATTCTAGTGGGCCAAAAACTGGTATAGTAAAATGGGTCTGTAATTTTTAATCTGTTAAAAAAAATCTCCACAAGTAAAAACAGAAAACCACAATCAAATGAGCTGAGTGTGGCTGAATGTTGACTAGATACTGTTCTCAATGTGTTAGTGCCCAATTCACCTTCCTTAGAGGTCTTTAAGCAGAGGCTGGATGGCCATCTGTCGGGAATGCTTTGATTGGGAGTTCCTGCATGGCAGGGGGGTTGGACTGGATGGCCCTTGTGGTCTCTTCCAAGTCTATGATTTTATGATTCTACTTTTCCACCTTTGTGTACTTAAGTAAAACAATGGAAGATATTTTACTTATTTAACAAATCTGTACCCTATCCTGTTTGAAAGCAGGATATGATCCAACAATTTGAATAGTTTGTACCTGCATCTGTACCCATATCTGTACCCAGAGCTCTGTATCTTATCCTTGATAAAACATTCAACAATTCAAATAATCATCAACAAAACAGAATGAACAATAGTAACACATTAGGAATAGTTATAAAATTGTGTTTTATTTTTCTTTCTGGTCATTACAGCAATACAGAGAACTAGTGAAGTGGTGTAGTGACGAAATTTGTGAGATTACAAAATCTTCATCTCAAAGCTCACTGAACCAAATATTCTGTAACACCACATTCCTAAACAAACTCTTTATCATTCTCACTGAATTCAACACAATTTGCTCCCTTATGAAGAGTGTTTATGAGTGCAATCCTATAAATGTCTACTCAGAATAACTGCCACTGAGTTTAAAGTAGCTGGTTTCCAGAATACATATGTATAGAAAGAATGGGGAACCTATAGCCCTAAGAACAGATTTTGGAATGCATTCCCCATCACTCCCCCATCTTTTGCTGATTGCATCCCATGTTTCCCTTTGGGATGTGTGTGTATTTGCCTTCATGTCGCCCCCTGACTTATGACAATTCCATTAATTTTTTAGGGTTTTCTTAGTCAAGGAATCGTCAGAGGTGATTTTTGCAAGTTCCGTCCTCTGAAATATAGCCTTGTACTTCTCATCCAATTACTAACCAGGGCTAACTCTGTTTAGTTTCCAAGATGAGACAGAATCTAATGCCTTTAGGTTAGTTCGGCTGAATATAGGGTTGGAATACATACTCTTCTTTGGAAAAAAAAAGTCTTGCAGCCTAAGATTATAGCCAATTGATGTAATCCTTAATACACTTAGTATGGAGTAAAACCTGTTAAACTAAACTGGACTTTCTTCCAATAAAATAAGGAAAGATTATGCATCTGCACTGGGTGCATCTACACTGAAGAAATAATGCAGTTTGGCACCACTTAAACTGCCATGGTGCCTGGGATTTGTAGTTTTGACCCACTAGCAATCTTTGGCAGAGAAGCTTAAAGACCTTGTAAATGTACAAATCCCAGGATTCTTTAGGCTGGAGCTACAGCACTTAAAGTGGTGTCAAACAGCATTATTTCTACAGTGCACCACTAGTCTAAGAACACTAGTAGATATTCAGTGTTGCTGCGTTTCTCCTTACCTATTTATATGAATTTAGCAATAACAATCCTGGACTAACATACAGGAGTGTTGTAAAGGCAATTGGGATTGTATACACAGTATCTGGATCTGAAATCCATTATAAAAAGTTCTATTGTGCTATTCTTCTTGTTGAAAAATAATTGGTAAAAACATTTCAGCTGCCAAAAATATGTCCAGTTTGGTATTTTTCTGTACTAGTGATGGAGGCAGAGAGGAAAAATATAGGAAAGAAAATCATTTAGTTATAATAATATGGATGTCTAACCTGACTTATTATCTAGAATAAACCAATCTTAGTAATAGCTTATTTAAAGTTTTAGCAACTAATTTAAGCAAATGTTATATTTTTTAAACAATCCACAGTTCTGTATCATGATTTCAAATTATTGCTTTTTCCTTCTACCATGAGCTATAAAGCAAAATATTAAAGCAGTAAACTTTTTCTTGAAAATATAGTGCTCAGTTATTTATTTTCCTCTACTCCATTTCTCTCCAGGGAAATCTGGAAATTTTAAATCCATTGATCCCTCACACTTTCAGTATTTGCCTTCCTCTTGGCCTCTGAGATAGTTTCAGTTCAACAGTCCAATTCTAGAGATTTGTTTCCAAATTATAAATCCTATTGTGGTTTCATCTTTAACCAGTGACCAGTATTTTATTTAAAGGAACCCCTCTCATAAAGTGCTTTATTCTGAAGGCATGCTAAAGATTTACAATATGCTAAACCAGGCAAAAACTCTCTAGTAATCAGCAACAATACATTTTACACTCTATCATAATAATTTTTTCTGCCTCCATGTCGATAAAACTTTCTCTCCTTTTTACAATGGTTTACAACTTAAATAATTTAATACAACAGTTGTTATATTTTTATTGCAGGCTTATAAAACTTGTGCTGTAAGTCTCTTCCATGCAATATATTAACCAAAAAATGACAGAGGAGACGGGTAGCTACTGATTACTAAAACTATAATTCAGGCTTGAAGTTCTGAAGACGTTATAAATGGCTTTTGCTCCACTTGCACACTCTAGATGTGTCTTTCAAATGAACTGCCTGCCTCTTGGCATTCAATCTCTCTGCATCCATTACTTCCCTGTGTATATATTATAAACAAAAAGGCGTTCACATTTCAGACGACACCCACTATAGCACAATAAACTGGTTCTAGCCAACAAAAATAAAAGTTCAGTAGCTAGAGAATCAGAACAATCCAAGAGGAACTTGTCTTGAACAAGCCTTATTAAAACATATACAACTGCACTTTCACCATGATTTTATGCAAATCTTATTCACATCAATAGCCAGCACCAGTGAATGACCAAGGAAGCCAGACATAAAGACTCCACAGCCTTTAATTGGGTGCTGACAAGCCCAAGCAGAAAAGGAAATACACCTTAAAAATGGAGATGTAGTTCCAGCACTTGTAAATGTGGAATGGATTCCATCTGCCCAAGTATCAAAGACATTTAAAGATACCAACACTACAATGCAAGGTGTACCTATATAAAAATAAGTTCCACTGCACCTTCAAGAAGGCACATGCAGGTTGGCAATGGCCCTGTACACACTAGCCATTAAGGCCATTAAAGGCGAAGGTGGGGCATAGTGTCCTCACAGTGCATGCCAGACCCCACCCCCAGGGTGCCCTGATGCTGCTCCACATGGTGCATGGTATCATGGTGCTCATCCAGTACTGTGTCCATATGATGCAGCGCCAAAGGAGCGCTGTATAGCTGCGGCTCCTTTTTGAGCCCTTTAAAGGCCAGATTGGGGCCGTGGTGTGAAGTTGTTGTAGCCCTGATCCGCCTAGGAAAAGGGGCTGTATGTACAACCCCTAAATCACGGAAAAGAGATAATCATTATCTGTAATTGATTTACAGATTCATTATCTGAAACTGATTTTTTTTCACACTTTAAGAGAAGGGACCAAATTCTTTGACTGCCTTTAAAATTCAGCATCAAGGGTACAATAGTAATTCTAGATTCCACCTGGAACTGTGAGATGAGTCTCTACACTGAATTTGTCTGTAATCTTTCTGGGGTAGGTGGGTAGTGAATGGAAATGCACTTGGTGTCTTAAGTAACCCTCCATTTCCCCCACTGATTACATTATAGACTGATTTATATGGTATAACAATATATAAAATTATACCAAAAATTGCAGGTTTTTTAGTGTACTACTCAGGCAGGTTTTTGGATAATTATGTGAAAGGTTTTCCTCAAATCCATCCCTCAGTTTTTCTCCTCTTGGCTTCCTTGTCAGTGTCTTGCCACTGTTCCCCTCGTAACTGTACTGTTAAGGTAAGATGGGTGCAGAGAAGAATAGGTTTATCAGGTACGAGGGGGTATCCAAAAGTTTCAATGATCACCTTTTAAAAAAATTGACAGAAATTTTGTTTTGATTTGTAGTTGTTAACTTATCTTTATGTAGTCACTATCTAGATTTACACATTTTTCACAGTGTATCTTTACCCTCCGAATACCTGATATTGTAGAAGTCTGCAGATTGCACCTTACGAGGGGGTATCGTAAAGTAATAGTTATCACCCAGAAGTTATTATGGCATATTGATGAAATTTTGTCAGTGTCATAATTGGTCCCTAAATGTATATTGCTGAGAAAAACAACTTATTGCATCCTTTATTTTTGTGACTGGCTCTGCCAGAAGTGACTAAAGTGTAAAATCCTTGTCAGGTGCAGACTTCTACAATATCCGGTATTTGGAGGGTCAAGATACGCTAGGAAAAATGTGTAAATCTGGATAGTGACTACATAGAGATAAGTTAACAATTACAAATCAAAACAAACTTTCTGTCAATTTTTTAAAAAGGTGATTATTAAAACTTTTGGATACCCCCTCGTACATGATCATTAAAACTACCGATGCCACACATTGTATTTGGGATTCTTGGGTCCTTCATGTAAAACCTGTGGTTTACTACAGATCTTTGCAGACCATATTACTTGATTAGGAATGGAGAAGCAGAAAGGATACAATGATTCAGTTGTGCTGAAAAATATTCTGTATATGCTTGAAGACTCTCATATTTTAGTTTAAGAACTCTCCATCCTTGTTTCAGTGCTTGTTTCACTGGCTTTGGTGATAGCTAGCTATCACATGACATTGCCTCCATTCCATAGCTGCCATGTCTATAAAGTCTGGTTAGCGTGTTCCCTTTTATTGACAGGGGAAACCCATCAATAAGCTCCCAATCGTGTGACAGTTCTAATACTGGTTGTCATGTGGTTTCAGTGTCTTCTCCTCTCCCCCAACTAGGATGATTTCTTTTATCCCTCCTCCCCCCCCCCCCCAATTTCTCTTTTTAAAACTTAAATCACATTAGCATAACTCTGGAATTACATTAAAAAAGTAAAAAAATTAAAACTAAAAAATTTGTAAGGCATGCTGGATAGAGCATAAGGCACAGAGGTGGAGTTAAAGGGGAGTGGGGAAGAAAGTGAGATAGCAGAAACAGCACCAGCTTTGCTATTATGGAGAGGTGTGATTATGTCTGTTTCAAAATGATATGTTTCCATATCTGTTAACTAATGTGACTGCAGTGAGAAGAGGATTTGTGTGGAAATGTCCTAATCAGTAGCTATTCACTTGTGATAGATCAATGCCTTTTAACTGCAATAAATTACTCCTTATTTATTTTGAACAAACCAGGTATTTGAAGAGTGAGAAGTGTATGTGTTGGTGGGTTAGAAAGAAAAGAGAGCTGAAGATGAATGAAAAACTGAAGAGGTTCATGCTTTAAACAATATTCCTCAACATGACAGTCCACAGAGGTGCAAGAGTCCCACCATTCCCAGGCAACAATCCTATTATGGACTTTGTAGTTGATGTGGAGGAAGGCAACTTTAAAAGGACAAAAGAACTTTTGAAGGAACCAGTAACAACATGTCAAGGTCAACATCAAGCTGGTTTCTGGAAGGATGTCTTGGACACTGACCACCCAACTGCAAAAGAATGAGCTATGATTTTCTTTTCTAGAACTGTTTGCAATTTTGAGGGAATGTATTGCTGGGAGGTTTTCTTTGCTCATTCCTAAGGTATATTGTTCCTCTTGTTTTTGTGTTTGTTATTTGATAAATTAAAAAAAAAGTGATAATTTCTGTGACGTTCTCTGTAAACCCCATGCCCTGGCCCCACACAAAGATTTGAGAACAATGGCACTTTGCCCCCTCCCCCTCCCTCACCGTTCTCACTGCGGAAGGCAGCAGGGGTATCTCTTTTTCCTCCTCTTCCCTGCCTCCTCCCCCTCGTCTCCTCCTCATCTTCTTCCTCTGTCACTGCTATCGCGTCTCCCTCTTCTCCTCCTCCTTCTCTTTCTCGCTTTCTCCTCCTTCCCTCTCTTCTTTTTCTTTGCTATTCCTCCCCCTCCTCCTCTTTCCCACCTCCTCCTCCTTCCTCCTCCTCCTCCTCCTCTTCTTGTCCTCCTCCTCTTTCTCCATCACCCTACTGCCCCTTGCCCTCATATGGTAAGTTCGCATGTATGGAGGGCGGACTGTATAGCCTGAAGATAATTTAATACAATATTTTGTAAATAATTGTCCATGAAATAAAGTTTGTGTACAATGAACCACTAGAAAGCAATGTTGTTTCTATCTCAGCCACACATGAAAAGCATTTTGGATTTTTGAATTCTAGATAAGGGAGACTTAACCCGTATTACCATATGACTAAAAGTCAAAGGCTTGTCTAAATAAAAAAGGACTTATCCTGCTGGGGGGAAAAAAAGCAGGGATGGATATAATGAAAAAGGAGCTCCATAGTCTGGGAGCACCCACTGAGAAAATGACCTGAATAGACTAGAAAGCTGGGTCAAAGCTAACAAAATGAAATTCAACACGGAGAAATGTAAGGTTCTGCACTTAGGGAGGAAAAATGAAATGCACAGATATAGGATGGGGAACACCTGGCTGAACGAGACTAGGAGTCCAAGTAGACCACAAATTGAACATGAGCCAACAATGTGATGTGGCAGCTAAAAAGACCAATGTGATTTTAGGCTGCATCAATAGAGGTATAGTGACTAGATCAAGTGGAGGAATAGTGCACTCTATTCTGCTTTGGTCAGGCCCCACCTAGAATACTGTGTCCAATTCTGGGCACCACAATTCAAAAAGGATGTGGAGAAACTGGAGCATATCCAAAGGAGGGCAACTAACACGGTGAAGGGTCTGGAAACCATGTCCTATGAGGAACACCTTAGGGAACTGGGGATGTTTAGCCTGGAATAGAGAGGGTTAAGAGGTGATATGATAGCCCTGTTTAAATATTTGAAGGGATGTCATATTGAGGAGGGAGCAAGCTTGTTTTCTGTTGCTCCAAAGACTAGAATACGGAACAATGCATGCAAACTGCAGGAAAAGAGATTCCACCTCAACATTAGGAGGAACTTCCTGACAGTAAGGGCTGTTCGACAGTGGAACACACTCTCTCGGAGGATAGTGGAATCTCCTTCCTTAGAGGTCTTTAAGCAGAGGCTGGATGACCATCTGTCAGGGATGCTTTGATTTTGAGTTCCTGCATGGCAGGGGGGTTGGACTGTATGGCCCTTGTGGTCTCTTCCAACTCTATGATTCTATGACTTAGGGAGCTGGGGATGTTTAGCCTGGAAAAGAGAAGGTTAAGAGGTGATATGATAGCCCAGTTTAAATATTTGAAGGGATTTTTATTATTATTAACCTTTATTTATATAGCGTTGTAAATTTACACAGTGCTGTACATACAATCTTATATTTAGACGGTTCCCTGCCCTCAGGCTTACAGTCTAAAAGAGACAACACAAAAGGAGAAGGGAAAGGTGGTGGGAAAGGGGATGAGGTCCAGTGGTTCTTCTCTCCCTCTGGATGTCACATTGAGGAGGAAGCAAGCTTGTTTTCTGCTGCTCCAGAGAACAGGACCTGGAACAATGGATGCAAACTCCAGGAAAAGAGATTCCACCTCAACATTAGGAGGAACTTCCTGACAGTAAGGGCTGTTCGACAGTGGAACACACTCCCTCAGAAAGTGGTGGAGTCTCCTTCCTTGGAGGTCTTTAAGCAGAGGCTGGATAGCCATCTGTCAGGGATCTTTGATTGGGAGTTCCTGCATGGCAGGTGGTTGGACTGGATGGCCCTTGTGGTCTCTTCCAACTCTATGATTATATGATTCTATGACCTTCTACATTTCAAAGGAAGACTCTAGTGGCCCATTCCTGTTGTTAATGCAGCATCAACCTTTGCCTTCAAACCAGAATGCAATAGAAGAAATGACCAGCTGAAGTAATGACCAGTCTAGTATACAAATCCTTTGTACTTTCACTATTCAGCTTGTCTTAAGATTCAGATGGCTTGTCACACTTTTGTCCACATTAGAAATACTGAAAGATTTTAAGCTACAATATGTACATTTGAAATGACAACATGCTGCCTTAGTTTCGTAAATGTTATATCTTAACAGGTTAATAAAACCACAATCCTTACACAGTCATTCTATCAAACTTTCCAGGGGGGAAAACTGAGAATATTAAATGCACTAGGATAGGAAAAGGATGTGCTCCATTTGCTCTGCAATGATAATCTTTTACAAAAGAGGATTTTTATTATTAATTCTTCGCCTTCTGGGGATATTATAATTTCTAGAATGTAGAAAATGCCTTAAGCACAAGCAATTTGCTGAGCTAGACTGAATTTCAAAATGTTTCAAATGAGCTGATAAACAACTGCATAATTAGCCATTATTAGATCAAGACTGCACAATACATATATCCAACCGAGACAGCCAATGGATAGGGAAATTGGGGATATTGTTTTTTAAAAACCAAAAGCCAGTGTTCTAGTTCCACTTCTTACATTTTCCTTAGAATGCAGATTATTCTATCAACTAAACCCTTGGGGTCTTAATCATTAAACACATACTTCTTGTATGAATAATGAGGAGTTTATGGGCTGAATATAACCCATACACTAAAGTGATTAGATTGCAAGCCATCTCTATCCTTACTCACTCAAAAAATACATATTCACTGCAGAGGCATGCATGCAAACACTTTCCTTATTATAGAAAAGGTTCCTTCTACCTTTTGACCTAGATTTACTTGCCATGTCCTTAAATTATAAAGCCTATTGTTGAGACATTCTCACATCCTGGTGGATCAATTTCCTTGAAATTTGGAGAAAGAAGAGTGAAACTAAGTTATGTGGAGGTGTTTGTGTGTGTGTGTGTAGTTTTGACACATGACCAACTTAGGACACTGTGGTCTTTGCATTTAATGGTTGCAATGTGCTGATTTGACTGTCTTCCTTCCACACAATCTATGGGACTATACAAACAGCCCTGAAGGGGCAGCCTCTAACTGCCCCTTCTTCAGCCAGATTGGGGCTGCGGCAACCTCACACTGTGACCCCAATCTGGCCTTTCTAGGGTGCAAAAAGGAACATAGAAAGTGGCTCCTTTTTGTACTCTCAAAAAGCCACGGCAGCAAAACTACATGTGCCTGGAGGGGGAGCAGAGTTGGGTGTGCATTGTCAGGACACTGCGTGCATCCTGACTCTGCCCCTAAACCGGCTTTTCAGGCCAGTCTGTAAAGGCCCACCGTCTGTTTTACTATTATTATTATATTATTATTATTATTATTATTATTATTATTATTATTATTAGCAATTGTCTTTCTCTGACATTATTTATCAAGGACACAATAGCATTTATGGCAGCGGTTCTCAACTTGTGGGTTGCGGCCCCTTTAGGGGTCAAATGACCCTTTCACAGGAGTCAACTAAGACCATTGGAAAACACTGTCTTCAGGCGGGTCTGCCCACATTTATGGTTGGGGGTCACCACAACATGAGGAACTGTATTAAAAAGTCATGGCATGAGGAAGGTTGAGAACAAATGATTTATGGGATTCATTAGGGGGTTTAATAGGGGGTTTCCTTTAGACTGTGGAGGTTTTGATGTTGCACTATGCCTCTTAAATTAAAATGGCCATATCACGGATCCCCAAATCCAGCAAAACAGCATGCTAATTATGCCACACCTAACCACCTTAATATTTCCAGCACTCTCTATCTCCACCTGCTCTTGGTAATGATTTGGGGAATGATTTGAGGTGTTTAAGGGAATAATCTTCCTATGCCTTCACTCTTGTTGAAAAACAGTAATTTATCTGCCCTGCCCTGCCCTGCCCTGCTAGCATGCTTCCATTTTGAAAGCACAGTAAAGGACTGGAAAGTGATATGGCAGGTGGCTGTCCCTAACACTACTGGCTTAATATGGAAGCTCAAAGGATAAGGGATTAGGAATGTATAAACAATAAACAAACAGACTAATAAATGGGAGTTACCTTATCCTACTTATTTCTATGACGTTAATTATATCTACTTAGCAATACTTAAACTTCTTAAATACCATGGAACTTCATCAAATCTGAGGAAAAGAACTACTACCCACGTTTCCCTGAAAATAAGACAGTGTCTTATATTAATTTTTGCTCCCAAAGATGTGCTAGGTCTTATTTCCATGGGATATCTTATTTTTCCATGAAGAAGAATTCCCATTTATTGTTGAACAAAAAAGAACATTTATTATATACTATATATATATTTATACAGTACAAAAAAACTTTGCTAGGTCTTATAGAGGGAGGCCTAATATTTAGCAATTCAGCAAAACCTCTACTAGGTCTTATTTTCTGGGGATGTCTTATTTTTAGGGAAACAGGGTATATGAAAAGAATCAATATCTGTTTGTCCTGTAAGAAAATACCTGTGTGTGTGGGGGGGGGGGGGGTGCGGGGAGGGGGTGTCACAGAAAAGTATATAAAGGAAGGATTTTGATATGCAACTTCAGTTGGACAGGGAAACTTCTCAGACAAATGCACCTGTGTAACAAAGATATTTCACAAGCCCTGGCTACCTGAAGGCGAACACATGTTTTTACTTCCCCTGTCCAGATTTACCCTACAGACTTTTGGCTACATAGTTCCCACAGAGGCTATATAACATCATCTCTGAATTTCACACATGGGAAGTATGATATTCACAGGGATACAGCATTGTCCTCATGCTGGGTTGTCAAACCTCAAGCCCTTCATTGGAATTCACACTTCTCTGGATAGTGTTTTTGGCTGAACAACTATTAAAATACATACAGAAATCCACATTCTACCAAAAGAGTGCATTTAGTAATGCATGCTTTGTGTTAAAATGCATTTAAACTGAATAATTTAAGAGAAAATACATTTAAATGCAATTATTTTTTATCCTGGATTTTACTTCTTAAAACTGATTTCTGCAGAATATAAGAGAAAAAAAGATACCCACATATTATACCATACAGACCCAGTTTAGGACTATTAAAGTTAGACAATATACTTTATTTAACTGATCATAAGGCTGTTTTCTGTGTTCTGATTAGTAAATCTAATTCGTTGAAGTAATCTAGTGTGTTCTGATCTGGATAGATTCTGTTTCATAATGACATGTCCAGATTACTGCCTTGGTCTTCCCAGTTAAGATTTTGTACAAAGTGATGCATTAGTTAATAGACTGTGGAGTGACTGGGAGTTCTTGGTTAGACTTCTCCCTCTAAAAATGCAGTCCTGCAGTTCTGTTAACTCAAGTGGTGGATAGTGATTCTTTGGACTATTTCCGATCAAAATCTCAGTGTAAAGCTGGGACATTTCATAGTTTGGCTTATCTAACAACTCCTGCGAGGCTAAATTAAGTGTGGCATAAGGATACCTTCAATGATCCCCATCATACATCACAACATTCCCCCCGCCCCCCTCAAATCACTTCAAAACAGTCAGAGAGCTTCCAGTACTGGTGAAGTTCCTGATTTAAAATGTGTGTTGAAATAGATTTCAACTGAATCCTCTGCATCAAATACCTATGATTCTCACACTTAGGAGGAAAAACAAATTTCCTTTGTTGTGTAGAGGTGGTACAGGAAAAAAAGAAGACATCCTTAAAGTGCCCATTCTGTGCACATACAATTGGTATGTAGTCTGCATAGCAGCAGATTTCTCAAGAATCCTAATTCCCAGCCTTAGAGTCATCTCTACTGCTGGCAAACTCTAATCATTAATTAAAGCTTCCATTGATCATTTACAGCAATCAGTAGATTAAAGATTAAGCATTCTTGAACCACGTTTCCTCTCCTTCAGAATATTGTACTGTATGTGAAAAAGCAACACCATACATTAAACCAATATCATTATCCACCACCTGTTGCCTGAAATAGTTAAAATCACAGTGCAGAACACTGTTACATTATAACAGACACTGCTTCAGTTATAATAATACCATCTGGCGGCCAATTAGTCCCTAATACAATTTTATTCTTCACGGAATTTTGTAAGTAAAACGTAAAACAGTCAAAATAGTTAATTGGCCTACTGGGGGAAAAAGCTTCATGGCTGATCTCTTTAAGTCTGGGAAAAAATGGCTCTGGTGAAAGAACTGTAGGATTTTCCACAGAGGTTCCCCGCCCTTAAAAACAAATGTGAGTTTAAATATTTATTTTATATGTAAAATGCAAGAGGGCACGCTAATTTTATGTTGAACATTTTGGAATCATAACACTCAACATTTTTTGGTACATATCATTCTTTAGATAATTGAATTAAAAACAACATGCAACAATTAAAAATAAAATATAGCTAGACTGTGCTTTGACTTTACTTCTAATTTGCTTGATGTAAAGAAATGAGGAAACAGCAACCAAACATGAGCAAATATAAATTATCCTCTCTCATAAACAGCTGTAATGACAAAGTTCAAATTCTGATAACTCAGTGCAAATTGTTCTGATAAACCAACAAAGTATGAGGGGGGTATCCTAAAGTTTTAATTATCACCTTTAAAAAAATTTGATAGAAATTTTGTTTTGATTTGTAGTTGTTAACTTATTTCTATGTAGTCACCATCCAGATTTGCACATTTTCCCCAGTGTTTCTTGACCCCCCAGATACCTGATATTGTAGACATTTGCAGATTGCACCTTATGAGGGAGTATCGTAAAGTAATAATTATCAACCGGAAATTATTATGGTATATTGATGAAATTTTGTCAGTGTCACAATTGGTCCCTAAGTGAATGATATTGAGAAAATCAGCTCACTGCATCCTTTATTTTTGTGACAGGCTGTGCCAGAAGTGGCTAAAGTGTAAAATCCTTGTAAGGCACAATCTGCAAACTTCTACAATAACGGTATTCGGAGGGTCAAGAAACTGGGAAAAAATGTGTCAATCTGGATGGTGACTACTTAGAGATAAATTAACAACTACAAATCAAGGCAAACCTTCCATCAAAATTTTTTAAAGGTGATAATTAAAACTTTAGGATACTCCCTTGTAAATGATCAAAACAATAAACAACCAACCCAAAAATATTTTACAGTCCTTCTGTTTTTAATGGGCAAGTTAAGGATAAGTTTAATTTCCCACCATTACTATTGTGAGATCAGCAGACCATCGAGTGTGACTCACTTGAGTTCAGTTGTGATATCACCAATATGGGGCTCAGATCATGTAATGAAGGCAAAGGAGCTGAATGGCACAGAATGGTTTGAGAGTGCATGACACTCTCGCATTGTTAAACCTAAACTGGCCTCAGACTGATTATGATCTCTACAGGAGGCTGGCTGAAAGCCTCAGGTAGCCAATCTGGTGCCTACATCCAGCATCATGCTGGCACATGCCTTGACATGATGATTTTTTTCTTTCAGTCTCAGCTAGTGCCCTCTGTCCCATTTGAAAACTGGCCCTGGAATGTTTCCCAGACTTCCAGAAAAGGTTATAGGTGCTAAACAAGGCAGGATGATGTTACAGCGGGATGGAGGACCAACACTTTGTGATTACACTGATGGAAGCAGTCCCATATGGAGATCTATCACACTGGATATTATCCAGACTTCCATGAAGTGAAAATAAGTTATTCTTTATGTATCAGGGTCACAGTTGCCAAATGAGCTGCACAGAAATATAGCAGAATGAATACATACAGGCACAAAACTTTCCTGAATTACTGGGTGAAAGGACTCAGACTTATACAGGAACAATGACTAACTTTTGCCCACAATGTTGAACTTCTAGCTTTATAATACTGTCTTGGTAATCTTGCAGATGCTAAACATTCTTTTGGACAACCTTGTGAGAAAGAATCCAGTTTTCAGTCCAGTAGTAAATACATCTATTTTGTTACACAGAGTGCTATATGAAGTGAAAAAAGCAAGTCAACATGTCTCATATCTTCATATAATTACAAACGTCACACTTTGCTGAATTAGAAATCTCCCTGAAAAAAAAAAATAGCCAGGATGTGTTGAAATGTCCATAAAATATTTTTATGCACTAATCTCTTGCTTTATTTATTTCCCCTTAAAGGATTTCTGGAAACCTTTGTGTCATTAAAGGATAAATTCTCCTCCTCTGATACATCCATTAACTGCCATGGACAATTCTGATCTGTATAAAGAATAACTGTATAAAGCAACTAATTCACATATCAAGTACTTAAGGGCTGTATAATGTTAAGGACCTTGCATATCTTTGTACATTATCTCTTGACAGGAGAAACTAATTGAGATCTTAAAACAGTAGATGCATCTTCCCTTGTCAAAAGGAATGGAAAATAAATGCTATTAAACTAGCCATATTGTCTAGGAAAATATATTGCCATTTTGTTAAGATCACAGATAAGGTGCTAGCTTGTCCAATTTGCAACATACCTTGTGTTATTTGGACTGCTAATAAAATAACAGATATTATATAAAAATATAGAAAAACATGCCTTGGAAAGAGAATGAACATTTAACATGGTTGTGGTGGATTTTGCTTCTGTTGTTGTTGTTCAACCTTCAAGTTGTTTCCAATTTACGGAGGCCCTAGGCAAACTCTAACATGGGGTCTTCTTGGCAAAATTTGTTCAGAGGAGGCTTGCCATTGCTTTCCTTTGCTTCTATGACAGTATTTTCCCCCCAAAACTGGAAATGACAGGCAAAATTGTACATATTATAATTGTTTCCTACCTGTCAGAAAAAAAATGCCATATCAACAGAGTTTGAAAAGCTGTGTTCCTAGATCCCACTGATGGCCCCTCCCTCTCCCAACTTTCACAAGAAAAGCTTTTGAGGAACCACCTTCTTGTGGTTGGACAGAAGGAGAATTCCAATGGCAATATTTATTGTACTGTGGGCCTATTCCAGCTATATAACGTTGGTGCTATTATTCACTTAACTGCCATGATTTCATACTACAGAATCATGGGATTTGCAGTTTAGGGACAACATTTAGAATTCTCACCCAGAGTACTCAAGTGCTGCACCAACTACAAACACCAGGAATCCACAGGATGGAACCATGGCATTTAAAGTGGAATGATAGCACTATAATTGTGTGGTGTGAATGGGCCCACAGTATTACCCTTTGTCAGGCCTACCATATATACATGCCTATAAATCTAAAAATTTATGCCCAAAAATTGACCCCAAAATCCTAGATCCATTTATTTACAGGTCAGTATGGTAATGTGATAGCAGCTCCAAGCAAACAGAGTCCATGGTGATTGATTGTTGTTTGTTTAACAGTCCCTCTCCCACCTGCACATTTTGCTGTCTTGGAAGTGAAGGCTGAAACACTGAAGCCTCATATTGGTTGCTTCTTCCCTCTTGCCGTTCGCATACACACACTGAAGGAGCCTCCAAATTTTACATTTGACCTATCCACAGATCATGTCAAAGCCCATAACTTTGGCCCCAAAACTTGCCCTCGACTTATACATGAGGTCAACTTATAGTTGAGTATAGAAGGGTAATTGTTTCTCACGCTGATGATGCTACAAAGGCTAGCTTATATCATGGCGGAGCAGCAGCAGAGCAAGGGGAGGGGAAAGGCCTCTGTGGCCCAACCCTCAGACACCACCCACCCCAGCTCCACGCCGAGGCCAGCGGCGGCACAGAGGCCTTAAAAGCCAGCCAAGGAGACCAACTGTGAGGCGGAGCAGCAGCAGAGCAAGGGGAGGGGAAAGGCCTCCGTGGCCCAACCCCCAGACACCACCCACCCCAGCTCCACGCCGAGGCCAGCGGCGGCACAGAGGTCTTAAAAGCCAGCCAAGGAGACCAACTGTGAGGCGGAGCAGCAGCAGAGCAAGGGGAGGGGAAAGGCCTCCGTGGCCCAACCCCCAGACACCACCCACCCCAGCTCCACGCCGAGGCCAGCGGCGGCACAGAGGCCTTAAAAGCCAGCCAAGGAGACCAACTGTGAGGCGGAGCAGCAGCAGAGCAAGGGGAGGGGAAAGGCCTCTGTGGCCCAACCCTCAGACACCACCCACCCCAGCTCCACGCCGAGGCCAGCGGCGGACAGGCTTTTTTTTTTCCCATTTAGCAACAATGAATCTAGCCGGTTATTATATTGACTGTGGCACCTCTTTCCTTCATCCCCCCCTCTATCACCCTGTTTTGCTGTGGAGGGGATGGAGAATTTTAATAAGGAAGGAGAGGGAGTTCTATCTGAGGAGGGAGGGGATAACTGTCCCATCACAAGCGGGGCTCCTATCCAAGTTGTGTGGGGCAAGGGGAAGTATGACGGTAGGAGAAAGGACTGGCATTGCAGGGGAAGGCGAGATCGATGCTTAATATCTATCTCTCCTTCCAGTCCTTCTCCTAACCAACGGGGCCTGAGGGTCACTCCAGCCGTACCACAAACCCTGTCTCTGCTCCTGTGCAATGCCAGGTCCATCAAGAACAAATCCCACATCATACATGACTTAATCGAGGATAACAATTGTGACCTGGCTTGCATAACCGAGACCTGGCTTGGGCCTGAGGCGGATGTTGTGTGGGCTCAGGTCCTCCCTTCCGGGTACTCGGTGAAGGACCAGAGCAGGTTAGGTGGGCGGGGGGGGGGTGTTGCCTTGGTGCATAAAAACACCCTGTCTCTAACCAGGAACCATGTCCGTCAGACTACCTATATCGAGTGTATTTACCTGACCCTGAAGGCTAGAGACAGTCTAGGGATTCTGTTGGTCTACCGGCCACCCCGTGCGCTAACAGACTCCCTTAACGAGCTGACACAGTTGGTCTCGGAGCTGATGTTGGAGTCCCCCAGGCTTCTAGTCCTGGGAGACTTCAACATCCCCTTCGCGGTCAACAATGTTCCATCTGGTGCGGCTCGGGAATTCATGGAGACCATGACAGCCATGGGCCTGTCTCAGTTGGTTTCGGGTCCAACGCATTGTGCGGGGAATACACTCGATTTGGTCTTCTGTACGGACATGGAAAATCCGTGGGCGGAAATCACCAACACTTCCGCCCTGTCATGGACGGATCATTTCTTGGTTGAGGCAAGCATCAAGGCATCTACCCAGATCCCCTCCGGGGGTGGCGGACCTATTAGAATGGTCCACCCTCGAAGGCTGATGGAACCTGATAGGTTCCAAGAAGCCCTAGAGGGGTTTATGGTTGGAAGTGACGGCGACACTGTTGATGCCCTAGTTAACACCTGGGATACGGATCTCTCTAGGGCTATACACAGTATCGCTCCCAAGCGCCCTCTCAGGCCTGCTTCCAAAAGGAAGCCCTGGTACACGGAAGATCTCCGGGCAAGGAAGCGGGTCCTGCGACGACTAGAGCACGCCTGGCGGAAACACCAGCGTTTATCCGACAAGGCTCTCCTAGATCTCCTTTTGGTGGACTATGGAGAGGCGATACAAGCAGCTAAGAACTCGTTCTTCGCTGCTCGTATCGCGTCCGCGGAGTCGCGTCCAGCAGAGTTGTTCAGGGTAGTGAGGGAGCTAACTCAGCTCCCTCCTGCCCCGAACCAGATCCTTGAACCAACCAAGGCCTGCTGTGACCAATTTAACAACTTCTTCGCGGATAAAATCTCTCGGATAAACGAAGGTCTGGACGCCAGAATTGAAGCAGAACCCAGAATAGAGGCGTCTAGAGCTTCCGTGGACTCTGTTGTACTGGATCAGTTTGAGTCTGTCGGTACCGAGGATGTGGACAAGATCCTTAGAAGTGTTCGGAAGACAACCTGCTCTCTCGATCCCTGCCCCTCGTGGCTAGTGGCCCAGGGGGGATTGGCGGTAACCTTGCTGTTACGCCAAATTATTAATACATCTTTGAGGGAGGGACAATTTCCTGACCATCTTAAATTGGCCATTGTAAGACCGTTATTGAAAAAGCCCTCCCTCGACCCCCTGGTTCATAATAATTATCGGCCAGTCTCGCTGCTGCCATTTCTGGGGAAGGTGATCGAGAGGGCGGTTGCATTCCAACTTCAATCGATCTTGGACGAAACGGATTTTCTAGATCCATTTCAAACCGGTTTTCGGGCGGGCTATGGGGTTGAGACTGCCATGGTCGCCCTGGTCGATGATCTCCGTCTGGGCATCGACAGGGGTAGCGTGTCCCTGTTGGTGCTCTTGGACATCTCAGCGGCTTTCGATACCATCGACCATGATATCCTTCTGGAACGCCTGGCAGAGGTGGGAATCGGGGGCACTGCGCTCCAGTGGTTCCGGTCCTACCTCTCTGGGAGGTTCCAGATGGTGCAGCTGGGGGACGTTTGCTCCGATAAGAGGGCCCTTACATCTGGGGTTCCTCAAGGAGCCATTCTGTCCCCCATGCTCTTTAACATTTACATGAAACCGCTGGGAGAGATCATCCGGAGGCATGGGGTGCGGTGTTATCAGTACGCTGATGACACCCAAATAGTCTTCTCTATGTCTCCGACTGATGCAGTGACCAGGGATGGCGTCGCTCCTCTCGTGGCCTGTCTGGAATCGGTAATGGACTGGATGAGGGAAAACAGACTCAGCCTGAATCCAGAGAAAACGGAAGTACTGGCGATAGGTTCTCCCGGTCCAGGGATGGAGGTGGTTCCACCTGTCCTGAACGGGGTCACGCTCCCCGTGAAGGACACAGTACGCAGTCTGGGGGTGCTCCTTGATTCGTCGCTCCATCTGACTTCTCAGGTGGACGCGACGGTCAGGAGCACCTGTTATCAGCTTCGGCTGATTCGCCAGCTGCGTCCCTACCTGGACCGGAGGGACCTTGAAACCGTAGTACACGCTCTGGTAACCTCTCGGTTGGACTTCTGCAATGCGCTCTACATGGGGCAGCCTTTGTATCACACTCGGAAGCTACAACTGGTCCAAAATATGGCAGCGCGGGTGGTCACTGGTGCTCCCAGGGCCGCCCATATAACACCAATTCTGAAAGACCTTCACTGGCTGCCGATTCGCTTCCGGGCTCAGTACAAAGTGCTGGTTATTACCTATAAAGCCCTATATGGCTTGGGTCCAGGGTACCTGAAGGACCGTCTCTCCCCATACAATCCGCCCCGCACACTTAGGTCATCTGGTCAGCGGTTACTGAGAGTTCCGGAGACTAGATTGGCGAGTACGACGAAGAGGGCATATTCCATCTCTGCCCCCTGTCTCTGGAACTCTCTACCTATCGATCTCCGCTTGTCCCCCTCCCTTGCTCAATTTAAAAAGGACTTAAAGACCTATTTATTTAACCAGGCTTACCGCTGAATGGACTTTTATTTACCTGCCTGTTGTAATGCCACCCACTGTTCTGCTGCGGCATATGCACTAGCACTTATATGGAGAATTGTGATTTTATTGTGATTTTATTGTCTTATTGGTTTTACTGCTTTTATTGTTTTATTGTTACCGGCTTGTTTTAATGGTTTTTATGTCCTACTGTTTTTTATATGCTGTACACCGCCCTGATCTATGGAAGGGCGGTATAGAAATAAATCATATTATTATTATTATTATGTATATTTAAAGGTTACATCAAATACATGTGAACTCAGCTTTTATCAATGTTGATATAGGTTTCAAATACACATATGCATACACTCACAGAGCAGTTCAGATGCATATTTCATCAGCATGACTTCTAGAACAATACAAGAAAGCAATACCCAAGCTGGGATATTCAGCCCACTTTCTCCTGAGATTAGGTCAAATAATCAAATATTACAGATCTGTTATCCAAAGTTTTAGTAGTTATCTCAAAGTGACATTCACTACCCTTCACCTCTGACTCTATTGGTGTCCTAGTTTCTCCCTACCAAGACATCACAATCCCCATGGATTTCTGTAAGTATTGCCTTGAACCTCTTTTTCTTAATGGTATCAAGTATAATTCTTCTTTCAGCTATCCTGCACAATGGCACATAGGACTGGATGGTGTCTGTGTGTGTATCACATTCCATATGACTATACTTTATTCCATTTAATTCTCCTGACCTCATGCTGTATCATTTTTTGCTTTCCCTTCTGCATTTCTTATTTCCTCATTGTTAACACAGCCACCTACCAGTCTAGATTCCCTTATGTATTCTTTGTGGCAGCCGGATGGAACCACTTCAAGTAAAAGTACCACCAAGAATTCCGTGAAGCTGAGTGACTGAAATGCTCCACAAGCAGATGGCCTTAGGAAAATGATTAATTTTAAGAAGCAATTGCCCTTGTGAGCCTCTTTATGCAATATATTATCAGTATAAAAGGAAAGATGATATTTTCAAAGTTGTGCAGCAAATTTGCTGTGTGGACTTTTTCTGATTTTGCTTAATGTGTCCTCCATTAATCTGAACAATTAAAGCATGTTGATGAAAATATTTTTTTAGAAAAGTACTTTAATATTAAAAAGAACAATCTGTTGCCATTTTATACAGATTGTCTCATTTCGTCACCCACATTTCCTTTTTGTGTTCTACGTTTCAGTGAATTCTCATCTCCCACTGCTACAGGCTATTAAACAGTGGAAGGAAAGCTCAGTTTAAGTGAAAAGGTAATGGAACAGGTAAAATCACACAAAAGAAAGTTAAATGGCTTCAGGCATTGCTACAAACCTTGCTGTAGGAGGATCTGTCACATTTCCCATTATGTGGCCATCTATTTATGCTTTTTATGCTATTTATTCATCGGACTTTGGGAGAAGCACACATTTATGAAGTACTGATTGCAGATTCCATGTATTTTGGAAAATGCTCATTAATTGCCTTTTTCATTGCAACTGACATAGGTTATCTATTTTTTCAGAGTAAGCAAACAAGCAACAAGCGAACAGCTTCAAGTCAGTTGGAGTGTCAAATTTCAGTTTACAATCACGAGTCAGGGCTGGAGGGTTGACCAAGGAAGTACCTTTAAGATCAGATTAAAAAGCCACAACACCCTAGCTGCCTGAAGGCTCTATGAAAAATTAATGAAGCAGATGCAATTAATATCAAATATGCAGAACATTTAGCCTTTAGGTGGGGATACCGTCCAAGCCTACAGTGGATACTCAGCTTCTCAAATCAGCTTCTCAAAGACACTCAATGCTTCTGTAAGACATTTTAATTTACAACATGATATGACTCACATCTAATCTCTTTCACAACACTGAAGAGGAGGGCAACAAATGTCTCCATGTCATTTTTTCTGAATCTCTGTCTCTCTCTTACCCTTTCCTCTCACTACTACCTTCACACCATTTTTAATATAATAAAGAAAATAGAAATGACATAGAAGTATAGTTTAATGGAATATTAAGAAATGGACAAAAACAGTCTTATGGTTATCAGGACTGCACAAACACCTTATATTGTTTCAAGACACCAAGTCTGCCATACTCATTTTCATAAAAGTAATACTGCTGTCTTGTGCGATCTTTCTCTCCCCACTCTAGTACATGAGCATAAAAACACTGTTCATTTAATTTTTAAACCTTCCCATATGAGACAGAAGTCTTATGTTAGCTTGGCAGATAAAGGCAAGCATATTACAAGGAAGTATGTTAGAGTGAGGACCAAACTTCAGAACTCCAACTTGTATTGAGCTGGGTCTCTGCCATCAACCAGATAAGTTGTAGAGTGCTTGTTACTAACATGGCCAAACTTTGACAGTTCTCCAATGCAGAGAAAGCATTACCAGAAATTTCTATCAGTGAGATGACTAAATACTTTTTCTATCAGCTTGGCACTCTGGAGCTAGGAAGATATCTGAACAAGTAGCGAGGGAGTGACACTTCTTAGTTACTTATCTGCTTGTGTGGTTCTCTTAGCTGTGGAGGGAGATGGGTCATGCTTGCAATAAATAACTCTTGGTTGTCCATCTTCCATCAGCCTCACCCCACACCCAGACCAGGGCCTCATATAGCCAGCTATGGTGAATATGATTCCCAGCTGTGGATAGTGTGAATAGAATTAGTTGCTTAGAGCTCCAATTTTTCTACTGGCTGTAATGTGATGCTGGAACCCATCAGTGAAGGGGCTGCTATGCTCCTCTGTTGCATCTGCTGCATCATTTACCACCAGTAAAGCTGATCTTACAGCAGCAACATATGCCACTCACTGTACAGGACTACATGAACTCTTGAGAAGGGCTGGAATTACACCTAGTTCCAACACAGATAGGGCTTTACAACAGATTTTTTTTATCACTTTTAGAGGAGACTACCCAAATGATTCATGAAACAGAAAATGCCACCTTGTTTGTCTGCTGCAATGAAATCCAGATGTTAACAGTCATCCTGCATGGTTTGAGAATGGCTTATAAATTCTATTTAAAACTACAGGAACAATCTTTAGAATGAGCTCCCATATTCAGTTGAATCTAGAGCATCATTTTCAGAAATCCTTCATGACTCAGTGGAATGATACACTCTGGGAACTGCAGTTTTGTGAGACATTTAGCATTCTCTGTCAAAGGGCTCTGGTGCCACAATAAAGTACAACTCCCAGGATCCCCTAGCACTGACCAAGGGCAGTTAAAGCCATCTCATACTGGATTATTTCTGCAGTGTGTTTTTCGACCTATGTGACTGAGGAAACTTGGCACATCCCCTCCTTGGATGCAACAAGGATTATTTGTTACTGATTGCAAATCGTGAAAATCATGGTACTCTTCCTTCACCTATCTCCCCATCCTACTTTCTAACATAGGACATTTCTGGCTTGTAGAAAAGGGCAGAATGAAATGGAAGCTAAATTAGGCAGTTTTACTCACAGGGCAAGCAACATTTCTAACAACTTATTTGTTAAGCACACATAAACCTTTGTGTTGTTAATGGCAGAATGTATATATGTTGCAAAAACAAGAGTTAGATACTGAGTTAGGTGTGTGAAAATGGATCACTGGAAGGGGACATTCCCACTCTCCTCTACCATGACATTCACTTCACAACCTGAAAATGCTATGCAGGAGTCGCAGGCATCCCGAGGAATCCCAGATTATTTTCTCCCAGATGTGACCAAAGGTGGTTCACAGATAACTGTATGAATTGGAGAATACTGGTAGTAATATATATATTTATATATATATTTAAAATTACAAGCAATATTCAGTTGGTGAGTCTTGAGACTTCTTTAACAAAGAAAGAAAGTGAAACCAACCAAATATCACATGGTTGGGAATTCTATAAATACATGGTAGGAAATTATATAAATTAAGATGCAATAGGAATGAAAGTGTAAAGCGAGTATGTGTGTGATTTACAGAATCTGCAGAATGCAAAGACTAAAAAGATTACTTTACACAAATCAAAGATGGATGATATGCAGGAGCTAGAGAATGGATACATTTAAAAGTAAATAATCTTAAATTGAATGTGAAATGCAAAACGTATCCAGTGCAAAGAAATTAGAAGTGGGGGACTATGATCATATTTGCGTGCAGAGAAAAATAAGATGGGTGGCAAAATGCATGATGGAAACAAAAGACAAGATTGTAATAAGGAAGATTGACAGGAGAGAGTATTAAAACAATGCAAAGGAGAGAAAAGAACAAACTAAAAAAGAGATTAAATGCACAGGAATTAATAATTTTAGTAATGTTTAACAGCTAAAAACAAATTTAGCTGTTAAATATTACTGTACTAAATATACTACAAGGCCTTTATATACTACAAGGCCTGAAAGAAAGGAAAAATATTTTTTAAAACCCTCTAGTTTAATGGGACTGAGGAAAGAATAATAATAATTAAGAGGATAAAGAGTTTGAGCAGAAAACCACTGGGAACAAGCAAGGCGATAATATAAGGAAAATACCAAACATAGAGAAGGTGAGCCCAGTGGACAACATGGGAACAGACTTCTACTCATCAAGTATGACTTCTTCTTATTTTCAGGAGGCAAAGGAAAGGGGGAAATCCATCCCACCAGTGGAGTCCATTCCTCAGCAAGTGAAGACTAGTAGATTTCATCCATCAGCATGGAAATGATAATTCATACCAAAAGGTTAAGGGATGAGAGGGCCAGGTACATCTTTTAGATGAAGATGAGAGGGCCAGATACAAAAATCTGGAAGACTTCAGCATGTGATGGAAAGAGTTACAAATAAACCGATGGAGACATGCAACTGTCATGAAAACCAAGACTATACAAGAATACAGAAAAATAGAAACAAGATCATACAAAGCAGGGACAATCATGAACAGTATAAAAAATTGAAGAGAAACCAAGAAGACCAAGAAAAGGGATTGTATTTATACTGAATTTATGTTACATATTAGCTTGACCATAAAATCTATTGTGATGTAGAGTGATATATACATATTTGAACAACAAGTTAAACAAAATAAATGTATTCTACTATTTGACAAAGGGTATTTTTCGTATCACTATATTTTTGAGCCCACCAAACTTGTATGATTTGGCAGGCTCAGGCTTGGTCAGTACTTTGATGAAAGACCTCCAGGAAATAACAGATAGGGTTTCATAACCTGGTAAGGTTACAGAAGAATCTTGCCTGATGTGCTAGACAGCAGTTGCCAAAAAGAGTTGACAGCACTCAGTTAGATGGACCAATGGTTCCACTCAGTGTAAGGGAGTTTCCTATTTCCTATTCTAGAAGGAAATATATATATATAAATTCTATTGATTTACCAGTTTCATAGGTCTAAGAAGAATCCTGTTCCAAACCCCAACAGGATCATCCCTGCCACTCAGTTGACAATACTGTTAGATAGATTAAATGGTCTGATTCAGTATAAGACTGGTGATGAGGATGATTTCCATGTTCTTCCAGTCTGGAACTCAAGGCACCTTAGAACCATTAAAAGAAACATTCCTTTGCTTCTCATAATATAAAAAGAGAAGGGAAACATAAGAGAAGTATACTGAAAAGACTGAAGTATCAAGAGACTGTTTTAAAAAAAATAATGTTATGAAGACTAAATCACATATAGTTTAATAGGGCTGAGGAAAGTAGGAAAAGTATGAAAGAAGCAGAAGTCAGGTCTGCACTTTAAAATGTCCACTCTGTTCCAAGATGATATTACAATCAGTTGACTGACAACAGGAAAAATTTTCCTGGCAGAGATGGGAGCCAGAGGAGATTTGTGTGCAGACTTTTTAAATTATTATACGACCACTTGCATTTCCCATGTCTATTGTAATATGCCAAACTAGGATAAATCAAGCAGCCTTTTAAGATGTTTTGAAGCTGAGGGAGCTGTTCGGGAGGAGGGGGAGAATGCTATTTTACAGCAATTTGGGACTCTTTCCAGTCACCAATTTCTAGAGTCCCTTTCTGCAAGAAAAGAGCTATTTAGAACCAACAGGCTGCAAAGATATTTGGGTTTACACTTTCATTGTGAGCACAACTGATGATGAGGAGGCTGCTATGGTATTGCAGCCATTAAATGAGAAATATCACTTTGGGATAACTCACTGAGAATATCAGGTAGCCAAGAATGAAAAGTGAATGGTCTTAAATACAGGCAAAGGGCATAGTGACCATTCAAGCATTTCCCAGAGTTCTTGTACTGCCATTCATGATTTCATTCAATTATCATTCATTTCTGTAAAGAGGCTCATAGTAGCACATCCCAAAAACAGTGTGGATTTAGAATGAAGGCATCAGGTAAAAATCTGTCTTGGTTGGAACAGATGTTCTCAACGTAGCCACAAGGTATAAGAGGATACTTACCACTAGTTGCATTTAGATTTATTGTAATATTAATAGTTGCTTTTCAAATACTCTCCATAATATTGCCTTTTGTTACCTGTCAGGACAAGTATAATTGTAACTTGTGTTTCATCACTCTTCCCCTCTGTTCTTGTGGAGAGGGGATTCCCTCTCCCCATCTCATAAAACCTTTGGATTTGCCACGGATCTTCCAAGGCTGCCTCTACACTGCAGAAATAATGCAATTTGACACCGCTTTATCTGCCATGGCTCAATGTTATTGAATTCTATGATTTGTAGCTTTGTGAGATATTTATCCTTCTCTGTCTGAGAGCTCTGGTGCCACAACAAACTACAGATCCCAGCATTCCATAGGATGCAGCCATGACAATTAAAGTGATATTAAACTCCATGAATTCTGCAATGTGGCAGCAGCTTTGGTTTGCATTTGAAATGAGGGGAGAACCATCTCATTTCCAAGTTAGGATTAGACTTTAATTATAAATTGTACAAGTGCACATAAGTATACTGAATAATTCAGCCTTGTTCCCTATCCCTCCATCACCACAGCACAGAAACACATTGAAACAAAGATTCCATTGGAACAAAGATTGCTAATGCATCAATAAATAGACATTGCCCTTTCACCTTCTTTCATCAGCTTCCTGGAGTTCATTCCCTCCCGCCCCAAACCCCCTTTGTTGCAGGAAGCTGTGTTTGAATCTTGACAGCAGGAGAGTGTTTACATTTTGTGATTTATTTTGGCCCCATGCTGTTTGCTGCAGCTGATGAGTGATCATACATCCTTCATCTTATTCTGGAGCCTTGCTGGAGACCATGTTGTTATTAAGCAAGTACAAGCGTCTGGTTTCCCAGGTTTACAGAATGTAATTGTGCAGGCTGCAGACTATGCAAGGTGACTGGGACAGAGGAAAGGCATGAGTAGAGAGAGATGGAAAAGGAAGGTTGCAGGGCTACAAAGGGCTCTTAAGCTTAAACTATACAACAAGAGACATTCCTTGTAAAACCTCTGTGTAACACTGACATACATAACATCTTACACACTAATGCTGAGGTCATTCCCAACTGTAATTTGCAATAGAAACATCTTCCTCTCCCCTCCTCTTTTTTCCTTTCTCTACATACCATAGTTGCATTCCCATCTTCTTCCTTGTTCTCTAATTCCCATTTCTCCCTCTCCTTTCCTCCCTCCCCAATTCTCCTGGCTACATTTGTCTTCTCCTATCATCAGAAACCCAGCTCTCATCTTCTTTCTCATTCCACCTTGTCTCTTCTAACTATGCTCATTTTCTTATTTCTTTTTCCTTGTTTCTTCTCTGTTTCTCACATTCTTTCTCACATACCTCCTGGACCAAAAGCCATGAAGCCATGAAGCCATGAGCTTCTCAGCATTTTAAAGTCCCTATATAGACTTGTCCACAGCTGTACACTATGTGGTAAAACCCCGTGGTTATGAGAGGGTCTCTCCTGTCCTTCACTGAGTGCAGCATTTGCTGGATTTTCCTGGTTGGTCTGTAGATCATTCAGAGGATGTGTTCCCTCATCAGTTTCCCTATTCTGTCCATAAACCACTTCCACCCAAAAAAGGGTCGCACAGGTATATATACTCCACACACTTCCATGCCACCAACTTTTGAAGATGCCAGCCACAGATGAAGTTGAAATGCCAGGAATAAATTATTTCAGGACATGGCCACATAGTCCAAAAAACCCACAGAAAATGATGGATGCTGGCCATGAAAGCCTTGAACTTCACAATTATTAGTAACATTACTATGATTGTAATGATTATTTTGGGGGAAATAACTGAGACTTTTGAGAGCCAGCATGGTGTAGTGGTTTGAGCATTGGCCTATGGTTTTGGAGTCCAGGATTTGAATCTTCCTCTGTCCACAGGGCAACTCACATTCTCTCAGTCTCATAGGTGATCTGGGGCAACTCACAGTCTCACAGTCTCAGAGGATTGCAATGGTAAACCCTCTCAGAACAAACTTGCCAAGAAAACCCTCTTTAAATATTTGAAGGGGATGTCATATTCTGTTGTTCCAGAGAATAGGATCCAGAGCAATGGATTCGAACTACAGGAAAAGAGATTCCAGCTCAACATTAAGAAAAACTCCTGACAATAAGAGCTGTTTGATAGTGGAACACACTTGATCAAAGTGTGGTGGAATCTCCTTCTTTGGAGGTCTTTAAACAGAGGATGGATAGCTCATGTGGTCTCTTCCAACTCTACTGAGTTTATCACTCTAGGGGCCAATTTCGATGTTAAAATGACACTGAAGTGATGTTAAAGCAAACTTGAATATTTGCATATTTAAAGCAAATTTAAAGTGGAAATAATGTTATTTCGCAATTAACGTTCATGCATTTCGCAATTAAAGCAATTTTGAATTTACACTTTCTGCAGAGATCTGGACTTGAAAAGATGTAGATTAATCCTAGTTTAACTGCGGGGTTTTTTTTTGCGACGTCGTGTGAAATAGCTTAATCCTCCTTTAAATCTAGTTTAACTGTGGGTTTTTCGTGACATTCTGTGAAATGGTGTCATGTACTTTCGTGATTTCTCCAGGATATCTTTGGATTAACCGCTTGATCTCCCTCATGTGATAAACTCCTATGATTCTATGTCTATTCTGGAGTCATTATAAGTGAGAAACCACACCAAATGAGACTTTCACAACTTGAATGTAAAAAAGAAGAGAAAAATACATCTGGAAAGAGGTTCAGAGAAGAAAACACACTGATTGACTACAAATTTTAGTCCAATATAATTTATATTTGAGAAAGTATCATCTTAAAGTGTGATTTATATGTGACAAAGTACCATCTTAGAACAAGTTTCATTTATTTTTAACTATCAGTTTGGTTAGTCAATTTAGATCAGCGGCAGGAATGAAAAGAATATTCAAAAGCTTGAGGGGAAAAAACCCTACAGCCTTCCACATTCTTGGCTGCCTCTCCCCACTACTTGTATATTCTGTAGGGTGGGCAAGGTGGCAATAGTAGTTGATGATTCCAGAATGAAAAAATCGACCACAACTGCCTTTTTCCTACCCTCCCAATGTCATACATTGTATGGTCAGGGGGATCTCCCTTCCTGTGCTGGTGGAGAGTTTCTCCTCAAGGAAGACTTCTTCAAAAATGCAGTTTTCAAAGACATCTGGTAGTAGGGAGAATAGACTGAATTATTTGCTCTCCCTTGCAGGAATGAATAATTCAACACAGAACATCCCTAGCAGGAATTGCAGCAGGACCAGAAGCCACTCACTCAAGTGCTGAAGAGCTGCACTTTCTAATTTTTTTTATGTTTTAGGTTTTTTGAATAAAAGAAACTACAGATGTAGATATAATTAGGTGAAAATTTCAGTTATACATGATGTTTGTAATATATGTCAAAATGGAAATATATGTAGATGTATGTAACATATTTTGAGAAACATTTAAAAATGAGTGTAATGGGTAATTCTCAGTTAATTTTAAAACAAATGAACACCAATTGAAATTTTAGATCTGCATACATTAATTTTATCCATGCTGTATGCCTTAGTCTATATTCAAAAAAGTATAATATCAACCCCAAAGCAAGGAAATATTACATAGCATATTTTATCTTGAACACAGGGAAAATAGGTGCAAGAAACATGATCCATATTTTGTAATTTGAACACATTTCTGAAATGACAAGCAGCACTTAAATAAAAAAGCACTCATTCAGTATTTTGGAATCCTATTGTCAAGAATGAATGAGGAATTAGATGCTGAAATCAATGGAAGTTTCATTTTATTACACACAGCAATAATAAATGCTACAATATATGATTTTAAAATGAATAAATAAACTTAATTTTAAGACAGATATTTTAAATATTTCAGACAATCATTATTTGAATATTTTTACAGTAACCAGATGCTTGATTAAACCTCAAATGGTGAACTACAGTATGAAATAAGAAAAAATCTGAGGTTTGTTTAGCTTTATGGAAAACTTGCTTGAAAACATTCAAAACAGGCACACATAAATAGAGATTTTATAAAAAAAAAGAATTCCAGTGACAACTGTAATTGGTACATGTGTGTTGAAGCATTGGGAGTTTCAAATATAAAATCTGATCAGTATTTTGCGTTTTATTTTAATTGATAAAATATTTTCTAGCTGTCCTATTTTAACAGATCTCAGAATGGGAAGTAGCCAATAAAACAATTCAGGAACACTCTCACCACCATCAAGTGCAGGTTATAGACTCTTAAGACTTGGTTTAATATCCAGACCTTAACTTGGGTGGTGAAATGTGACTAAAGCTGCTGAGAACTGAGCCTCGGAGTGGATTGTATTCCCTAACCAATGTTTCACAGCTGAGGTCTTTTCTCCTGTTTCCAAAAATACAGTCCTCACTGCCTATGGACTCATCCCCAATCATGTGTGTCACACACCCACACCTGAAATTCTGGACAACATTCCACACATTCATTGAAATGACTATAGTTCACAATGTTCCACAAAGCTAGTAAATGTAGTATTTGTCTTTAAGAGAACATATTATAAGAAAAGCAGGCTTGGACACAGAAGGAGGAGAGAAAATAGGAGGAAGGAATATCAACCATCTAAGATACACAGATAACACCACAGTACTAGCAGAAAACCTCACAGACCTGGAATAGCTACTAAGGAAGATCAAAGGAAATGCTAAGGCAGGCTGAATGTTGAACATAAAGAACACAAAAATAATGGCCACTGATGACCTTCACAAGTTCAACCTAGACAATGAAGAAATAGAAAAAGTAAAAGAATTCCCATACTTGGGATCAAACATTGATAGAAATGGGGACTGCAGTCAAGAAATCAGAAGAAGATTAAGGGTGGCTATGAAAGAATGAGAAAAGACTCTAAAATGCAAAGATATAATAAAATAAATAATAATTAAACTTTTATTTATATCCCGCTTTTTGCTGAAACAATCAAAGTGGCGTACAACCTTAAAATGATACAACTATACACACCCACACGCACACACACACAACTGAACACAAAAGTTAGAACCATACAAGCCATTGTTTTCCCTATTACCATGTATGGGAGTTGGACAGTTAAGAAACAAGATAGGAGGAAATCCATTCATTTGAGATGTGGTGCTGGAGAAGAGTGCTGAGGATCCTATGGACACCCAAAAAGACAAACAAATGGGTCCTAGAGT
This sequence comes from Urosaurus nigricauda, assembly GCA_034509955.1. Taxonomy (NCBI): domain Eukaryota; kingdom Metazoa; phylum Chordata; class Lepidosauria; order Squamata; family Phrynosomatidae; genus Urosaurus; species Urosaurus nigricauda. The sequence goes on from JAOEGL010000001.1 coordinate 54,221,921, forward strand.
AGATCAAGCCAGAAACCTCCCTGGAAGCCAAGATAACCAAAGCGAGGTTGTCGTACTTCAGTCACATCATGAGAAGGGAGGACTCATTGGAAAAGACAATAATGCTGGGAACGATGGAGGGAAGTAGGCAGAGAGGAAGGCCATATGCCAGATGGCTGGACTCTATTAAGGCGATCACAGGTTTTATGGGGTTGCAAGAATTAAGCAGAGTAGTGGAGGACAGAGGTTCTTGGAGATGTCTCATCCATAGGATCACCATGAGTCAAGATCAACTCGAGGTCAGTTAACAACAAAAACAGAAAGATCTCAACTTTTAAAATGTATGTATTAACCATTTCCCTTCTGCCCAAGGAGTCATTATCAATGTTTCTTGTTTTAAGTATCATCCTATTCAAATATTTTTCCCCTCCAATTTCCTCCAACTTTCCTTCACTTTTTTCTGATGTTCACTTTCTGCTCCAGGAGTCTGATTTCTCATCTTATTCAAAGAAGGTGGAAGTTTCTGCCATCAACTGAAGACTCATCTGTCTAAAGAATTTTCTTAATTGTTAATGCTATTGGTTATCCCTCATTTTAAGTTTAATGAGAACTGGTGAGGTGTAGTAGTTTGAGAGCTGAACCACAAGTGTTGGAGCGCAGAGTTCAAATCCCTGCTCAGGCATGGAAACCCCTGAGTGACCTTGGACAAGCCACACTCTCTGCTTCAGAGGAAGACAAAAGACAAATCTCCTCTGAACAAATCTTGCTAAGAAAACCCCATGATAGCCATAAGTCATGAATGACTTGAAGGAATATGTCATCACCAACATTTTAATGAATGCATTTAATGATTTTTGTATTGTTCTACCTACTGGTTTTGTTCTACCGACTGGTTTTGCTGTATCTCTTTTTATTATAAATAGTTTCAGGAGTTTTTAAATGAAAAGCAACTTAAAGGTAAAGGTAAAGGTATTCTCCATTGACAAGGTTGTCAAATCATTTCCAACCATAGTGGGGTGCTCATCCCTGTTACTAAGCCCAAGAGCCAGTCTTGTCAGAGACTACTCTGTGATCATGTGGCCAGCATGATTGCACAGAATGCTGTTTACCTTCCCACCAGAGTGGTACCTATTTATCTACTTGCATTTGAATGTTTGCTAGGTTGGCAGAAGCTGGGACTAGCAATGGGAACTCACCCCATCATGCGTGAGCCTTGAACTGCCAACCTGCTGATCTTGCGATCAACAGAGTCAGTGTCTAAACCACTTGAGCCACCACATTCATAGAAATATTCTAAAATAATAAACAAACAAATTAAAAAAAATAGAATAGGGCCTATAGATTCACAGACATACAAGTCAGTTCATCTGAACAATCTTCATATTCCAGTCTGAGGCAAAAAAATGGAGAAAATGTATTTTACTGGATTAAAAATATGTACATTACATCATATTTGCACACAGTTGGACTTTGGTATCCTGCTGCGGACACAAAAAATGTGAGACCTTAAAATTCAGGACCTTAAGCCCTGTTCTCCCTAAAGGGGACAATGGAGCTTGCCAACCATGGATGCTTAAATCTGTGGATGGTAAGCTGAAGGATAACAAGGCCCACTTGTACACTTTATGACAGATAACATAACATTATTCCTATATTGCAGAGATAGAAGGAGAGGGGGAGGGAAGAGGTAGGCACAGCTCCACCATGCCTAGCCCCAAAAGCAGATGAAAGGCCCTCCCTCCATTCCAACTGCCATTGCACTGGTCTTGGGGGGAAAGAAGAACCAGCAGTATCTGCTGGGCTTGATTCCCTTCCCCACTGCTATTCCCTTCTCCTTTTGTGTCATGTCTTTTTAGATTATAAGCCTGAGGGCAGGGAACTGTCAAATTAAAATCTGTAAACGTCTCTGAGAACCTTTGTGGCTGAAGATCAGGGTAAAATTAATAAAGATGGTGGCTGCAGTGGAGTGGGGGAATTAGTAGGCTTAGTAGAATCAGAGGAACACAGAGCTGAAAGAGTCCACAAAGACCATTCAGCCATGCAGGAATACACAATCAAATATAGTACAGAGTGTCTCACCTAGTGAATTTCTACCTCAGAAAAAATTGAAACCAAACCTTTTAGTTCATACTGTTCTATCACAATTCTATGCATAGTTACTTAGAAGCAAGCCTAACTACATTAAATGGTGATTGCTCCCAGGTAATTGTGCACAGGACTGCAGTCTTGCCATCTGTGCTACCTGAACTCTCCATTTAAGTATTTTAACAACACACAGCAAGCTTTTGAACATCATAAGATTTTACTTCAGGCAAAAGCAAAGCAAAGTGAAATCACATGGAATAAGGTCTTGCACATCCAAGTTAAGCTGTTTTCCAGTTGGATTGTTTTAGAATTCCAGTGAGTAGAATAGAAACTAAGCTAAAAACATGTTGGTTTTTAAAACATAAGACAAAGACATTATTTCTTTAAAAAGTAAATTTCACAGATTTTTAGAATACAAAACCATCCAACAAGAAAGGTACTATGTTGTTAGTTATCAAACTTGTGTTATGACCAATACATAATAATTTTCTAGGACTCCTTCTGTGGCATTGCTACTGATACTGAAAAACACCAAACAGAACAGATATATGTAAAATGTGTTACAATCCAATCATGTGTTGGGGCATACGCCTCTAGAAGGTTTCTTCTGCCCTGTAATTTTCATGAGGACATCATCATGCTCATAAAAATATTTGAAATGGAAAGTTACAAGTGCAGATACAACCCATGAAAATTCTGTTTTTCAGCAATTAGTTCCAATATGTAGAGAGATCTTGTAGCATCTTTGAAATTAACTGAAAGAAAGAGGTTGCAGCATTCAATTAACCGCAAAGGGGCTCTCTATATATTGGTACTAATGTACATACTGATTCTACAGACTAACACGGCTATATCTTTGAATTAGTTCCAAGTGAGGCAAGCATGCAATTCAACTTGCTTACATGGCAATTAACCACACACTTTTAAAACTCTGTGTTACAAATTATTTTCACAGTTCAACAGCTGCATATTTCCAAGTTTGAATATGAATAATATGAAAATACAGATCTCTATATTAATCATAAAATGGTGGCTTCTTACATGTTGACTGGGTACTGAGGGTCAGCATGGTAAGATTTGCACTATTAATCCTAACTGACCAGAAATGGACAGAAGCCAGGGACGCAGAAGATCATCAGACGGAGGATAGGGATTGGAGCAAAGTGGATTGATCCCATCCCATTTGCATGATCGAACTTATTTTTAAATAGGAAAATTATTTGCTTTTCTCAAACATATCAATAACAACAACAATTATACACAATACGCAAGGATCCACAGATACATAGGTATGACAGGCTGGCAGACTCTATCTCTTCCTGTGAGCTTGTGCAGACCCTGAGATCCACAGGAGTGGCCACTTTCTTAGTCTCACTACCTTTACAGGTACAACTGTCTGGAACACAGAGAGGGGGTTCTCAGTGGCTTCCCCTAACTTTGGAACTCCCTCCTTAGATGCTTGGCAGGAGCAAGACCCAGCATAAGTATCACCTCCCCACACTACAGGATAATTGAAGGCTTTTAAGGAACAGGCTATAAGATCTTTGTTTACATTATATTGTTTAACTTTTAAAATCTTTTTAAAGTGTATGTTTTTAATAAGATTAACAGTTTAATTAGATTTTACTGTTGACTTTTAGTATGTTTTTAATATTTTAATTCTATAAAAGCACTATGAAGTGGCTGATGATCGGAAGATCAGATGGTTGGCAATTTGAGGCCCGAATAATGCATGATAAGGTAAGCTCTTGTCACTAGTCCCAGCTTCAATCTAGCAGTTCAAAAGTAGATAAATAAGTACCACTTCTCAGTGGGAAGGTAACATTGTTTGGTGCAGTCATGCTGGCTACATGACCACCAGAGCAGTCCTTGGACAATGCTGGCTCTTCAGCTTAGAAACAGAGATGAATGCTGTCCCTTACAGTTGGTTATGACTAGACATTCATGTCAACAGACTACCTTTACCTTTAAATGTATAAGCTGCCATGGAGCATCAAAAGACTGCATCATGTATTTTGTCTATTTTGGTTATCCTAATAAAGGTATCACTGTTTTGTGGCTTTTGGATGTTACTGTATTTTGGTTATGGCCAACATAGCTACTACGTTTAGAGGACTGCATGCTTCTCATCCCTAACATATTTTCATAGCACAATGGGATCAGACTGTCATTGGTACAATTGCACACATGTATATCTGCCTGTGTTTATAATAGAGAAAGAGAATGTGGACCTTCCATAAGTTGTTGGACTGCAACTCCATCAGCCCACCACTGGCTGGAAATGAAGTCCAACACTGCAAGGCCACACTAGTTCTTGGGGGACCACATTGTCCCCCATCCTGGTTTACATTCAAACCACATAGGTAAGAATTATGAGTCTTTCTCCATGTGATCACCACCTTTCATTTCTACTGGGAGGAAAACACACACACACACACAGTTTGCCTCACCCAAACGTCTGGAAAATGGCTTCTACACATGTACAAGAGCTCATATCTATCATTTGCCCTACCAGTTTTACCATAGTGGTGGTTAATCTGTTGTTTTGATTGAGAAAAAACTTAGTATATGCAGAACACAAAACTGCTTTCTTGCTAAGTTAGGCAAAAGGGTCTGTTATTCCTTGCATGCCCATTAAACACAAGTTTCATCAGTTACAGAATGTTCTACAAAACACAATTAAAATATATATGATGAAGAGATGTACTCCAACTCTTATGTAATACTAGAACTCAAACGGCAGAACTTGCAGATCAAAAGTATTCTCTCTTTAACTTTTCTCAAGATAAAACTGTCTTCAGGGTTTAAAAGTTACAGAGCAAGTGGCAAAAATGTTTTCCCCCCTACTGTGCTTTTTTTTTACCCCATATAATGGCTGCATTTTAAAAAGGCATATGAAAAGGAAAAAGAAAACGCTAAATGGGTGGTAGGAGGCAGAACAAAATTGCTCTACTTATACAAGTGGTAAGCACAGCACAGTTTCCATAAATCCTTCTGAGTCAGAGTATGCCTTTCAAAAGGTGCTTCAGTAAAATAAAAACCCCTACCACCCACATTAAAAACACAGTGGAAAAACTTTAGTGGTACTTGGTATGTGGAACTTGAAAAAAGAAAGCACATATATACCTATAAAGTTCTGCCTTTCAGGACTTATATGAAAGATATTACTTTATTATTGTAGAAAAAAGAGGAATACTTGATGTCCAAGAGTTGGCAACTCCAAGGTTGACCATAATATCATTAGCTGCATCCCAACCTTCTCTCCAAGCAGTTCATGATAACATACATAGCTTTCCACCTCTATCCAAAGTTGGCTGTTTAAACCAGGTTTAAGCATTTTTAAACATTTTTAAACATGTTTGGTTTAAACATGGTTTAAACCAAATGACTTGAAACACACACAGACACACACTCCTGGCTTTTTAATTGATGATGATGATGATGATGATGATGATGATGATGATTAAAGTCTGGCTTTTATTACTATTTTCCAATTCCTTTAGTGGAAGAACAATGACTGTTTGAATTTAAATATTTTAACTTTAACAGTTTATTGGCAGTTGTTTATTGTTGTTCACAATATCCAATGTCAGTTACTTCTTTTTAATCGTTTTGTTCTATAATGCAAGAAAAGCCATTCAGAAACAAATCCTTAAATAAAATAAGTTCAACCAAAACAACATGCTTTAAAAGAGCACTTTTTAAAATGACGTTGGGGCTTTCTAGATTGGCAAAAAGAAGTGTGTTCATGGCTGCATGAAAGTCTAGCCTTTAGATGAGAAAAAGGGAAAGTGTGCCATGAAAATGCTTTTTTTGCATTTTAGGGGAGAAGAAGAGCCTTTAAAAAGGTGCTGGTTTTCTCAGCTTCTTTTTTAAAAACTGTGGAACAGCGCAGCTCCATCTAAAGGTTGTGGTGCAGCTGCTAAGCATTAAGGAAAAGGCAACTTCATGTCACACTTTCCTGCCAATCTAGAAAGTCCCGTTTATTATTTAAGCTAGTGGCTATAACATCTGAACTGCATTTTGCTTCTTAATTTTCTGATTTAGTCCTATATAGTTATAGTCCTATAACATTAACTTATTCTTATCTTCAGCTATCTCTGAGAGCTATTTGTATGTTTTATGATGTATAGTCTACATATATTCAGATTTAAAAGGAATAATAAAGAGTAAAAATTGGTATTCTATTGAAAGATGCAAATCATATCAAAGCCTAATAACTTTGGATGAATAATATTAGAAAATATTAAAACATGGTTGATCACACTTTCTAATACATAAAACAATGTTTCACACCACTAATAGGATTCATTTTTTCATTAAAACATTAATGCAAAAATTGGTTTAATCCAAAACAAGAAATAAAAAACACCGGATTAACCCCTCCCCATATATATAAAACACTTTCCCCCAACCATCAAAACAACCTTTCGAAGTCAGGCTGGTGATGTGCCCAAGTTTGCCCAAGTTTATCTAGCATGCTCTGGGTCTGAGTAGGATTTTGGAGCCAATTCTTCATTGCCTAACCTGCACATTTTAGTTCAGTGTTTCTCAAGATGGTGATCTCCAATATACTCCTAAAACACTGGCACAGCTGGCTAGAGCTGATATCACCAGGCTGGAGAATCTTTTGTGCAATGTCAGCTAGCTATTTTCAGACACAAGAGTAAAACTGCATATGATAAAAAGGGAGCCAAAGACTACTGCACTGTGTTACTTACAGGTTGAAAAAATGTAACCAACATATGATTTTTAGAGCTTCTCCAAGCCTAGGCTTAGAAATACATGTAAAGGTTAGAGTCTCTCACCTGACTAATAGCAGACTGAGCTCTGATTTTATAAATATTTCATAAATTCATCTGTATTGTCTACATTAGTTTCTTTTGAATTAACAACAATAATGCACATGCTTATTACATGGGACATAGGAAACACATTTCCTAAGTTTCATATGGGAAGGCATTTATCTAAGTTCATAGAATTTACCAGACTTAAAGATTTACTCTAATGTAGTAAATCTGTAATTTCCACATGAGACTCATTTAAGATTTTCATACCTCAGCCCAGGTATCATATCAGCAGCATCTATGCACTTTATATATCACTTATCTAAACATCTCTATCCTGTCTACATAAATGAAGAAACCACCATTTATTTTAGAAGTATATAATGCTTGTTATTAGAAGCCTTACTGCAATGTAATTTGCAAATATTCCTTCACCAAGAAGCTGGAATAATGAAATTGCTCTAGACAGAGAACTATAGGATGGATGTTCTCAAATACTAGATCCCCATCCTGCAGCCAATTAAAAAAAAATAAAATCAAAAGTCGCTTTTAAATGTTAAGATTTAAATGTAACAGGCATGCTGTTCCTAAGAAAGAAATAACAGCTGGTTGCACAGGCAAAGCTTTCCATAAGCCTTACTGTTTGGATCACGCTCAATGCAATAAAATCTCTCAATTTGTTTTAAGATCAACTTTAGACTCAAATGTTTATTTCAAAAGAATGTGAGAGCATTCTTTCAAACTTACACTAACAATAAAAATATAACATTGGGTGGCAACAGCTAGCAACAATTTTTAAATAGCTTTCATCAGTAACATGTTAATGCAGCAGGGATAAATGGCCTAAATTCAAGCTAATCTGATCAAGGACCAAACGATCAAAGTGTTTATTTCATCTACAGTTTTTGCCAAGGTTTTTATTTTTAAGACTCTTCAATGCTGTCACTTCTGAGATATTCATCCAGTCCATTCTCAGTTCCTAACATGACTGATTGCTTTGCAGACTTTATTTTTAACCCTGAAGTAGTTGGATCTTGCTCATTCTAGCAGCTGCACAACTTGCACAAGTGAAACCCAAAAATAGTGAAAATAACAGAGGGCATTAAAAAACTAAGATGCAGAATGACTCCATTAGAGACAATGAAGAAATTGGAGGTGTCCATCTTAAAATACAAAATTAAAAGGTGTCTTTTAGCTTGAATTTAGGCCATTTATCCCTGCTGCATTTAGGCCATTAACAAACCCCTTAAATATCAAAAAAAAAAAAAAAAATTGAGTTACTACCCTCTTTCCTCTTGGTTAACATCTCTAGTGCCGCCCCCCCATCTATTTCTTGATACTAAGTATACTGTTTGTGCAGAAGCCAGTCAGCCTGCAGTATCTACTTAAGCAGCACCCAGCTCACCACTGTCTCCTCCCCCCCTTTTTTGCAGCAGCCCAGGCCTGCTCCTCCCTCTCTCCTGTGCCTGCCTTACAGTAAAAAGGAAGGCTGGCGGGCTGGCTGTTTGGCTGCTGTTCTCAGGTGACTGGGTGCAAAAGGGAGCAGCGGTGAAGAAGCTGGTCAGGCAGTGACTGGGCAGCCAGTCACCTTGGGAACAGCAACTGAGCATCTGGTTGAGAAGCAACTGAGAAGCCTCTTGCCCATGCTGGCAAAGGCTGGCACAGGTGAGAGGCTTCTTGGTTGCTGTTCAATTGGCTGCTCAGTCTCTCCTCCCTTTGCACCCAGTCACTCTGGGTGCACTAACTGAGAAGCTGGCTGAGCAGTGATCAGGAATCCTCTTGCCCCTGCTGGCCTTGTAGCAAAGGCCAGCACAGGTAATAAGCTTTTTGGTTGCTGCTCAACCAGCTTCTCAGTCACTGCTCCCTTTGCACCCAGTTACCCTGGGAGCAGCAACTGAGTAGTGGCCAAGCAGCCTGTGAGGCAGTTATTAGGCAGCCGGTCTCCTTTGGAGCAGTGAGCACTTTGTGAGCATCACTGAGCGGCTGGTCAAGCAGCAATCAAGACCAACCAAGAAGCCTCTTGCCCATGCTGGCCTTGCAGCAAAGGCCAGTGCAGGTGAGCAGCTTCTCAGCTGCTGCTGGACTGGCTGCTCAGTTGCTGCTCCCTTTGTACCCAGTCATCCTGGGAGCTGCAACCAAGCATCCTGCCAGCCAACCTTCTTTTTAATGTGAGAGGGAAGAGTAGGCATGGGCCACTATTGCTGCTGTATTTGTACACATTGGAACAATGTTCCTTTAAATTGTGGTGAAAATATGTTGAGGGCTGCATTCTTATAAGACTGTCTCTTATAAGACTGTCAAGGTAATGTTGATGCAGAACACATGGCATGAGTTATATAAGTGCACAGGGAGTCAGGGCACGTATGGGTTGGATAGTTTGTGAAGTGTTGGTCAGTTACTACAGACAGCTGGGTGTCAGGAGGAGAGTTTATAAATACTTGTATATATCGGAACTCAAGATAAAGAACCTCCAAGGACTTGGAAGAAATCATCTGTGCCTGTAAGTTTGTTTAAGTGTGGAATGTGGTCAGTGAACTGCCAATACTTTAATGTGGACTATTGCTTTCATATTCTGCCACATTAAGCTGCTTTTCAGAGTGTGTACCTCAAATAGCACTGTAAGTTGGCATCTCGAGAGGGCCAAAGAGTTTTGTTTTTGTTACTACAAATCCAGCAGGAGAGGAGAGAGCCAACAGTACCTAACACAATGGAGCCCTGGTGATACAGAGATTAAATGCCGGTACTGTAGCCATTCACAGCCACAAAGTTGTGAGTTCAATCCCAGGCAGGGCTCAAGGGTTGACTCAGCCTTGCATCCTTCAAAATGAGTACCCAGTTTGTTGGGGGCAATTAGCTTAGACATTCTAAACCACTTAAGGAGTGCTTAAGTGCACTGATAAGCGATATAGAAATGTACTTGCTATTGCTATAACAAGCTGAGGTGGAGGACAAGGCAGTGGTGATCTGGGCATCAGGTAGATGCCCCTGCTCCACAAAGCAGGGGGCAGTGGTGGTAAATGATGGCCCTCCCTGTCATTGTTGTCCTAGCATAAGCATTGAGGGACTCTAGGGTTGTCCCTCAAGGAGAAAGGGAGTGATAGCCCAAAATGTTTCAGGACATCTGAGTTATTGGTACCTTAAATACCATCATGGGATTTTCTTGGCAAAATTTCTTCAGAGAGGTTTGGCCTTTTCCTTCCTCTGAGGCTGAGGTGTGTGTGTGTTCCTATTTTCTATGAATGGAACCTAATGTTGAAATTTCTGAACATGGAGATGGGATTTTGTAGAATTTCTAACTTTTTAGATAGATTCTGCCCAAATTTGGAGGCTTCTTTGGTTTCATGAGATGCTCTGGTGAGAAGCATTCTGATTTTTACATACATTTTCCATAAATGCAGCAACAGCTGTAACTATGGTTCATAATTTCCTGTGCCAAATCATTAGTAGCACCAGCTGTATGTAGCCTCCTCAGTTCAAGGAGTGATGATTTCTAATTTTGATTAACCAGCACATCAGTTTGAAATTTAAAGTGATATCTGAATTGGGCAACTCAAATTAATTGCCCAATTAAAATAAAATTAATATTTTATTTTATTTAAATTAGGAGATCATGGAGGATGTCTGGGATGATGTATCCTCACCCTTGATTTAAAGCACTGTTAAACCTTAAACATCTGGAGTAGTTTGGGTTCCTTTGCCAGCTTTGGAGTATCATGATGGTCAGAAACGTACCAGGGTTTACGATCTATACATGAAAGACAGCAAAGAAAGACTTTCTTTGCTTTTCAGTTGTAGAATTCTTTCAGAGACTTCCCAAGCTCAGATTCTGGGTAACTTTTTAAAATGCAAACTGCTTACTGTTTTTATCATTTTAGTTTTAATATCTATTTGATTTGTATTGCTTTCTATAGTTGTTTCTTATATGTCCTGCATTTAACACACAATTACCCTGAAGATGGTTTCTTTGTGGTTTTAGAATACACATCAAATCAATGATTAGCTAGGCATTTTATCATGTTGCCTTGTTGTATCTCCTCCTATTCTTTTGATTTTTTTTAAAGGATTATGTAACACGAGAGATTTCCTTCAATCCCTGTTAAATATTCAGAAACATTTTTGCATAGTTAGTATGAACAAGGCTTGCAAAGTCCTAATAGTAAGAATGTGCACATGCTGAGGAATAACCTAGTTGCCTGGATGGCACAGGCAAATCATCTTGACTTATTTATATTAATGTGCTATGCAAATGAGAATATGGAAAGAAATGGTCAGAATTTATGCAAAAGCCTTCTAAAGGCATAACAGCATCCTACTAAGTATATATGTCAGCTTAATCTAATCCCCCTGCTTCCAACACATCCTGTGGTCTCAGCACGGTGCCTATAATGCTCTCATATGTTATGAGGGATTGCCACAGAGAAGTTCACCATCAGGACTGCACTTGGTTCAATAAAACTTTACATTTCATCTTAGGCTGACAGAAAGCTATCTTTCTCACATTTGCATCACAAACCTTTAGCTTCTTCTGACATCAATAACATTGGCTATAATACTTCCTGGTAATCTGTTACAACACATGGAGAGCACATATTCTCAGTTCTCATCTTACTTTGTCAGCTGCAATGGGCTGCTCTAATTTACTCAAGCCTTGGCTAAATGAACACTGAAATTCTTTCTGACAAAAGGGGGGGGGGGGGGATACACGCTTTTAATTAACAGCTCATTTGAGATTTGCAGGAGAGTTTCCTTTTTCCCACCTTCCAATAACTTCAAGTTCTACTTAAGAAAAGCACCTCCCCCTTCAACCTGGCCTTGAAAAAAATGAACTGCAGGAATTTTCTTACATCTTCAGAGGTGAAGACACAAGACAGTTCAAAGCATAAGAAGTGATGAAATATATTTATATTGTCAAAGTCAGAAAAAAAGTCTAACAATCTAATCGATTATACTTACTTTTCAGATATATTTCACAAAGAGACAGGCATGACTAGCTAAATATTACTGAAACGTTGCTACATGCTTTCTTCCCAGATTTACTGAAAACATATTATTTCTTTTTATTCAAGGTCCAAGAAAAAGTTATGTGTTCTCTCTATTTGTTCAGATAAGAGGTACAGTCTCATTTGTTTCATGTTCCTTGCTTTGTGGGACTAAAACAGTTGCTAAAACTCTTACGTAATTTGTTGTCCAAAGTGCTTGTCCTGGATTCCAGCAAATAATTTTCGAAAGGAGGGGAAGAAATAACTCTGAAGGAATAATTATGGGTAGGACATACCATGAGGGGGCTGACTTTAGGCTTAAAGGATCTACCTTACTGTTTCCTAGTTTCCTGTGGTCCACCAACCAGAGCCAGGTGCAAAACAGTGGTTCAGGAAGTAGGCACACACCTGTCGAATAAGCTGCCTTTGATATACGGAATGTATTTTTCAGAACCAGAACAGGAGTTAACAAAAAATTAAAATAAAAACATGCCACAATTACAATAAAATAAAACAGTAAAACAAACATCATAAAAACAAATCAAAAGCACAAAAACACGGAGCAGAATATAGATAAATCAGCTTGAAAAAGGTTAAAATTCCTGGACAAATAAATGCTTTAACATGATGCTGGAATGTTCATGGCATTGGCACCAATAAAGCCTTTCTTTATCTTCCCTGGTAAAGAAACCCAGATAACAAATTCCTCAAGCAGATCTTAAGGCAGGGCAGTGGCATCACTGGGGTCCAGGAAATCACCTGGTGTGGGGGAGGCACCCGGGGGGGGGGACTGCTACAGCCTCTGGAGGGCCATTTGGGGTCCGAAAGAAAGGTACTGTCTCCCAAGCAACCTCTGCCATTTGAGGGGGCAGTGCTATAGATTCCAGAGGGCTGTTTAGGGTACAATGTGGCTGCTGGGCAAGTGGGAAGGGACATGAAACCCTTTCTCGCTTGCCCAGCAGTCGCACCAGTCCCACCCCACTGGATGTACACCTCCCTCTAGAGTGTCAACCAGGAGCCGTCCACATGGTCCCAGCAGCCCCTAGCGATGCCACTGAGCCAGGGAGGGGTTGCAGTGAGACACACTTCTTCATTTATATGACTTTGGGTCTCAATTCAATTAGATCTTTAAAGATAAACACCTTTAAGTGCAAGCAAAATAGTAGTTAAGGTAGGGTTTGTTTGTTTTTTGTGAATCATGGTAATGGCACACCATCGGACTGTATCGTTAGATTTCATGCAGCTTACTAAAGCTTCTGCACCATCTTCTTAGTGGTGCTTCTGTTGGTGGCGGACTGTCAGTTATTTTCCACAATGTTCCAGGGACTGGTACCACATGGGATACAATTATTTTTATTTTCCCTGGAAATTCTCCAGAGTCCAGGCCATTGGCCACCACTTTCAATAGCACAATTTTAGAGTATTGTTTCCTAGGACAAGGTGCTCTTTCAACATCCAATATGTTGCAGTAATACCAGAACACTGACAACTAGTGTTAGACTGCCTTGGGTATTGTTATTGCTGGTGAACCCGCTAAAGCTGGTAAAAGACCCTACATGCCACATCAAGTTCACAGTATTCACCTAGGAATATTACCAACCTATACACCTATTTTTTATACACAAATCTGCACCTGTTTCACCCTGCTAATATTTGTTGATTTCCATAGCCTGATTTTGAAGGAAACAAATTAGAAACATTGTTGATGGAAATAAAGGGTTGTACTTCATATAATCAGAATACACAAATCCCCCAAACCACCTACTGGTTACCTAAGTGTTTTTGCAGTAAGCAGTCCACCTGCCCAATCTTTAAATTTGCTTTTTAAATAAAAATTATCATGTTCAAATATAAGTCAATTTCTTATTCTGAAAATTACTATGTTTCCCTTGAAACATCTGAGACTCAGAAAAGGAGGCATAAGGGAGAGAGTAGACAATTTTCAAGATAGAAACATGTTCTATTAGTTTTTAAAACAAAGCACTGTACAACAAATAATGTTCTGTGAGGCTATATGTTCATTCCTTGCTTTGTGCATTAGCTGTGCTTATTCTATGGCACACTTTTATAGCTTTCTATTTTTATATTTTAAATCTATTAAGCAATGTCAACTTGAATTTCCTCTGAATAGTGCTGCAGGTTAGGTTTAAAAAAATAGGACAGCACAATCTTTGAGGGCTAACATTTATGTCAGCTAATTAATATGGATCAGTTGAGGTTTGCAAATATCTTCTTTTTTAAAATGCTTGCACATGTGTGAGTCACCAAGGCAGGCCTGATCCCTACCCACACAGATGACAATCACAAAACACTATTGAATTTCATGAAAAGAAAATGAGACCTGCAGCTATTTAGCAGCCCCTAACAGATAGGTAACAAGACAATTCAATAAACAACAATGAATTCAAGCTTGTGGTGGATGAATGCTAGACCATAGTATGAGTCTTCCACACCTGCTAGCACAAGCAGAAAAATTCATTCACACACATACATAGAAGCTAGCATGTTTCATCTGTCTGGCAAATGTCTTATGAATTACGGCATTAGGAAGATTATGGTTATTTTGTTCTAAATATTCATTGCCCCAATGACTGCAAAGAGAACACATTTTTTTCTGTTATATGATAATGGATATTCATTATATTTGGAGCTCCTGGCAATCTTAAGAGACTATACTCATAGAGACAAATTATTCATGCAAGAGTTGTTTCCTCTCTCAAACAGAGGTTTTATTCCACAGGTGAGCAGCTTTTTAAGGGTGGAAGAGCTACAATGATCCCCAGCGCATCAGAAGCTTTACCTTCCTGTTACCGGGCCTGACACCTTGTTTCTCAGAAGAACCAGTCCTGGCAGCCTGCTAGTAACATGATACCGCTGGGAAACAAGACATATTCTCTTTGTGTCCTATGTTTCCAAGAAAATAATAATGGGGATATTTGCAGCAGAAATAGTTGGGAGGTAAAAGGGATCCACACAAAAGAGTAAGGATCACTTGTGATTTGTGTTTCCTACCCCTATGTGACTTTCTAAAACAGTGTGCATACATTTTAACTCTATGTTCAATGCACTTTGGAGTATTTTTTATTCTTGAAAATCTCATTACAGGCAGTGATCTTGACAGTTTGGTGGTGGTGGTGGTATTATTATTATTACCGGTATTATTATGTTTATTTATATCCTGCTTTCCTCCCAGTACATGGACTCAAGGTGGCTTACAAATCTAAAACAGTCCAAGTTAAAACACTATGAATATGCAAAATACAAGTTTAAAAACAATTAAACAATTCAAACAATGAAAATCATTAACATCAATAAAATTTAAAATTCTTTAAAACAAAAAACAAAACAAAACAGCATCTCTGTCATGTGGTGGCATAGAAACGTCTTTACGTTACAGTGTAGTCATGAGATGGCAGGTAGAAAATAATGTTTGATACATCCTCTCAGTGGCTGGCAATCCTTATGATCCCCTTTGTCTACTCAAACCAAACCAAACCAAAGACTTGGGAGAGAATGAGCTGTTATTATTGTCCCCAAAACATATCTGTAAACTACAGAGGTTAGTTTTTTCCTGCGATTAGGGGCGAAACAATTCACCCCAAAGGGTGGCTTTAAGCTGCCCCTGACAAAGCTGGATTGGGGTTGTGGCAACTATATGCTGTGGCCCCAATCCACCTTTTTGCCAGGCAAAAAAGGAGCGGCAAACACGTGCTCCTCTGCACTGGCAAAAAGCTGGTGCTTTGTCCCTGCTGCAACCAGAAGCTGATTTTAAGGCACTCTGGTGGCATGCAGCTTCTAAATGCCATGGCAGTGGAGCACCTGGAAGCCAGCCCATGTGTGGGCAGCTGGGCTGTGTGAAGTCAGCCTCTGGACATCTTGGGGTGTACATCATGTGCGTCCCCCAAGCTGGCTGGAAGCCAGCTTTTTAGGTCCATCCGCTCCTCCCCTTAGTCTATAGAAACAGTATGTAGAGAGATCTTGTAGCACCTTTGAGACTAACACGGTTAAATCTTTGAATTCTACACAGGTTAAGACACATTGCACAGGTACTCTGGCAAGGTTTCCCAGTTCAAAGTGCATAGCCTCTGCACTTTTCCCAAGAATTTGGAACCATAAAACATATCAATGAGCCTGTTGATTAATATGAAATATTTGAATAACTTAGTAAGTGATATATTCTGAAATATAAATCAAATGTCTGGTCAAGCCATGGCATTGAACACTGTTTTAGATGTAGTCCCTATCTGGACCCTCAAATAGTCTTGAAAAGTGTTTGTGTGAATGGTCTGGAATACAGATAACCCTTGGGCTACAAGACAAGAGCAAAGATTGGCATGAAAGTACTTTAAGGGGAAACATATAGTAATATCTGCAATCATGATGCCTATGGAGAAGTCTGGACTTTGTGTTATATTCAGTAAGATATACCATTCTTTGTGACATATAAAAATTTGAAGACAAGCTAATAACCTACCTTTCAGTGCTTCCATTTCAATAATATTTCTCTGATAGAAAATTCTAAAGCCCAGTGGGGTTGTGTCGCAGTCTCCTGACAACTTCTCAATAGTTTGCTTAAACATTTCCACCATGTCATGTAGGACTCTGTCTAAATTGATTGTAGAAGGTGATGGCGAAGTCAGGGTCAAAGATATGGCAACAGCTGTAGTGCAGGTTGGACGGGACTGTACAGCTTCACATTTAATTTGGCAGCTTTCCAATGACCTCATCAGCACAAGCTTCTCTCTTTGCTGTTGCTTGTCTACTACTGCAATGACATGCCATTCAACAGATGCAGCTCTAGGAAGGAAAGGTACCACAACTACAGCTACTTCTCCGTATGTTGCTGGTTCATTCATGTCTTCATCTTCAGCCTAAAAATTAAACAGAACACTCTGAATTTTATAAAGCTATATATATATATATATATATATATATTACATTTTATTTGCAGAGACAGCAGTTATCAAGACTTCACAGACATGGATAGTAGGTGACTTTAAAGCTATTGTGAAGATATCATAGTTATACAGTATATCTAATAAGACCAACAGGTATATGATATACTGTACAAAGCTGTTTTTCTAAAGAACAGAAACTTGCTTACTGGAGGTTCCTTCCCTTGTCTCTTTAGCCATCTTAAAGTTATGCATTTTGCCCATTTCAAAAATGCTTACGCAACATCCATCCTAGACAAGTCAATCTCCAAAGCTGATGACATCTCTGCCATACTCACTGCAGTCTTGGGTATTCAAGGGGTTATGTGATTGCCTACTCTGAAAGTATGGTGAACAACATCCCTCATATTGTGCTCTGGTGTCACCTAATATGGTGGCTGCATGCTGAGATGTAACCAATGAAACCATAGAGGTGATGACTCATGTTTTCCACCATGTCATACAATGGGGAGGAATGGAGCCTGAAGATGCTGCAGCATGTTCTAGAAGGGGTACTGACCCACCTGATAAGCAGCTTACCCATGAGAGGTGGCAGTGGAAAAAATGGAAAATTTAGCATCTTCTGCTACTAAAAAGGAATACTCTGGGTATGACAGAGATGCAAAATCCTGTTGTTGTTCTTATTTATACGCTTATATACGACTTTATTTATTTTGTAAAACTGGGCCCCCAACAGCTTAGAAAAATTTAAAAAATTATTACAGATAAAAATACACAAAAAGACCTAAGTAAAAACATACAAAAAGCATTGTTAAAATACAATTAAAATGTAGAGATAAAGCCATTTAAAATAAATCCTTTGTCATGGCCCAATTTCCAGCCTCTTGTAGACTGTGCTGAGCCCAACAGTGGTAAGGAACGATGGAAAATCTAAAATCTAAAAAAAATTTACATGTAAACTTTTAAGACATAGCAAATTTCTCTTACATGTCTATGAAAAATTAATCTTTTGTTCAACTACGTACTACATTCTTCTATGTCAACATTTTTGTTTAAACATGTTTTTCTCTCTATTCATTTCTTTTTTTTTTTTTTTTTTTGAGAAACGCCAAAAGGCAAGCAATGGTAGTATTCATGGCTAAAGCAACCTGTGCTTGTATGTGAACTGGTAACAACTTTTTATGTACCAATTTGCTTACATTGCAGTTCAGAATAGTAAATACTGTACATTGTCTGACCTCTGAATGGAAAAATAATTACAAGTTAAAATAGTAATTTTACCTAAGGTCGATAAGGGCATAACACTTGTTCTGCTTTCAATTCACATGCTCAATTTTCATCCACTCACTCTCGACTTGGAGAGGAAGGAATAATGACAGGGTACAGGCACTTTATTTCAAAATTCACTCACAAAGTTATTGACAAGCATTTTTCTCCCACAGAAAAGTCTCTGCTGCTTGACCCTCGTGAGCTGTTTACATGAAAAACGCACTTACATCCAGATTAACGATAGTGAAGTCTAATTCCACACCAAAAACTAGTAGCAATTTCTTTAGCATGTCTGTGTTTGATATGGGAACAAAAATAGGGATAATTTGCCTCAAATTGCAGTCACTTCAGTCATAATAAAATCTTGCTGAGTACTGTTTGCTTTCAGTACTTTCATTAGGTAAACTGGAGCTGTTATTAAGGTACCAACACATAAATGTTATATTAGCACTTAACAGTAGCACAGTAGTCTCCCTCCAGGAGATGAATTCTAACCTTGTCAATATAATTCTGCTTCTAGTACTGCAAAACAGTTTGAAAAGATGAATACTGGAGGTTTACAGTAGAGAAAAAAAGTCATGCTCATTGAAGCTTAAAGGCCACTTGATTGGCCCAAGGTGCTGAGGTACTGTTTAGAAAATAAGTCTAAAAAAGCTGTCTCAGGTCAAGTCAAGCATTGAGACAAAACTTTCCTACTTTCTTGTACTTGTCTTAGGTTGTTAAATCAATTACTTTGTATTTCTGCTTGCCTTCAACTGCCATTTAGAATATGGCAAGAAATACAGAAGAATTAGGCCAAGGCAAAAGTACAATTTCAAACTCAACAAATGATCATCATTCCAAGTGAAAGACTGTGCGCTATGCACCCACATATTCATGCAAGCTCACATTTTACAGAGGCCTCAACCTTTAAAGTATGGGTTTGTGCGATGGAGCTTCCAGGGATTTTTCCCCCTCAGCATCGCAGAAACTCTTAGTCAAACGGCCTCCAACCCATTTTTAAAAACAGATAAGTTGGCTTTGTGAAACATAAAAATCTTGCCTGAGAAATTATTTCCAACTGTCACTTGTTAGAGACTATTTCATTTTCTTTATAACTGAACAATGTGGCCTCAACAGTAATAGTGAGATTCAAGCCATTCCTTAGAATTGTTACTGAAGAAATATGAAATGAAGACAAATGAGCCCTTGTTATCTGCTGGGGTTTGGTTCCTGGACCCCATTCCAAAATTTGTGGATGCTCAAGTCTCATTAAATACAATAGCACAGTAAAATGGTGTCCCTTATATAAAAAGGCAAAATCAAAGTTTGATTTTTGGAGTTCATATATTTTTAAAATATCTTCAACCTAATGATGTTTTAATCCATGGATAAAGAATCCATAGCTGAATGTAATGTCATTAGCATGACACTGTCTTGAAAGGACAGTGATGCATGGTCAAGATCTCCCTTGTGAGTTCCTAAGAATTAAAAAAAAACACAACCTTTTATCTTCTGTGTATCTGTAATGACACTGAATAGATTACCAAGAGACTGCAACTGTGTAGGCATCAATATAGTGACAATAACCAGGTCCTGCTGATCTCATTCTGGCTCAGTTGTTTCTGACCTTACACAAAGTTATAACAGTGGTAGACAGAAGCTGATTCCAGCTAATATTGAGATAATGATTGTTGACATGGCCTGTGCAGATTCCTGTGCTCATCCAGGCTGATAGATATGGGGATGATCACAGACCAGTCTGAATGTACGCTATATTTGTGGACTAGGAGTACCTTTACTTGGCTTTTCTTCCTAGGAAAGATGCAACTATTTCATGATGAAAAGAGCCATGCTGCATCAGACCAAAGGATCACATACCGGTAGTCCAAAATTCATGGAAGCACACTGCCTGTAATGCTAGACATATTTAGCCATGTTGGGTAGAATGCATTTATTTATTTATTTATTTATTTATTGCCAATGGGTTTAAGTTAAATTACATTGTTTAAAAACATGTGTCTGTCTGTCTGTGTGTATTAAAAAGGAAATAAAACTAACAGTTTAAAGAACATGTTAATTCAAAAACTGGTTTTAAGAATAAAAGGCTGAGTAGAATAGGGCAGTTAGTACAGATCAGTACAGCACACACTTGATCATCTTCTAGAAGTTCAGTGGGAATGGAGCAAACTTGCTGCTCTAACCTCTCACAAATGTATCTAGGCCACTGCCAGCCATTGCTACATATTCTGGAAGTGAATTTCAGAGTTTAAGCATATATATTATAATGGAGTACTTCCTTTATTATGTTTAGCTAATTTTCCACCTTTTGGCTTCAGCTGATAAACCTAGATTCTAGTAATGTGGGAGGGGGAGAAAAGTTCCTACCCATCTATGTTCTCCAGAACATATCTCTATCATGCCTGCTCTTTTAAAAAATACTAGATTGTCCCAAGTGTTATACTCTTTCTTCACAAGAGAATGTAGTGAAGGCTTTGTGGTAGAGCACAAAGTGCAGGTGTGCAAAAAGATCCAGTTTCCCCAGTATCTACATTTAAACCAGGCTCAGATAGGATGGTTGTGAAATATTCCCTCCTGAGTCTTGGAAAAGTGCTGTCCGAGTAGAATGAACTAGATGGGTCCACCTTCCATTCAGCATAAAACAGTTCTTTATCATTTAATTTAAAATCCAGATTGAGAAACCAATGTCAAAAAGTATTATTTCTTTGTTTTATACAATGTGTGTGATACTACATCTGATAAACAAGATAAACACCATGTCCAGCCTTTTCCATATCTTCCACTAGCTTTCTCTTATTTTCCTGCCACAATACATGCTCAGCTCACCGCCAGGTCCCTCATGGCTGAAAACAGAGCCTACCTAATGCTATACAATAATCCCAGCTGTGTATAGAGTACAAACATTAAAGGCAGCCATCTATATAGGTGATATCCAGTATATGAAATTAAGCTAATTTCTGGAAAAGATAGCAAGTGTATTAATTGAAAGACATTTCCCCTGGAGGTTTGTGATGTAAAATTGAGCAGATTTGGAAAAACTGGAAAAAGAAAGAAGAAATTTTAATCAATTAAAAACTCATATATATTATTCTAAAATTAAGAACTGATTGGATGCTGCTAATGTGTAAATCCTTGAACTAGTGTATTCATGTGGCCTGTACCACCCATATCTAATGATTCAAGAATGATGATGATAATAATAATAATAATAATAATAATAAAATTTTATTTATATCTCCCGCCTCTCCCTACGGATTGAGGCGGTCTTACAGCATATTAAAAACAATACAGAATAATAGCATTAAAATCAGTTATCAATTAGTTCCAATACTTCCTATGAACAAACAATCAATAAGATGGGGTAGGGTTGGTTTTATATTAAATGAGGTCAGATGGGTAAGCCCGCCAGAAGAGATCCGTCTTCAGTGCTTTTTTGAACGCCTCCAATGTGGATGTTAGACGGATCTCTTCCGGCAGGTTGTTCCATAGCTTTGGAGCTACAGCAGAAAATGATGATTGAGATGTAGATATCAGCCTCGTATATTTATAGTTTAATAATTTTTTGTCTGTTGTTCTCAGTGTGTGGGGCGGATTGTGTAGGGAGATGCGTTCTCTCAAGTAACCTGGGCCCAAGCCATATAGGGCTTTAAAGGTAACGACCAACACTTTGTATTGCACCCGGAAGCTAATTGGAAGCCAGTGTAAAGATTTAAGAATGGGGGTGATGTGTTCTGTTCTTGAGGCCCCCGTCAACATTCTGGCTGTGGCATTTTGGATTAGCTGAAGCTTCCAAACTTGGTACAAAGGTAGCCCCATGTAGAGTGCGTTACAGAAATCTAAACGGGAGGTTATCAGCGCATGTACTACTGTTTGTAGGTCCTCCCTGCCCAGGTAGGGACGTAGCTGGCGTATCAACCAAAGTTGATACCAGGCGCTCCTGGCAACCATCTCCACTTGCAATGTAAATTGTAGAGACGAGTCCAGGATCACCCCCAGACTACGAACCTCATCCTTTAGGGGAAGTGTGACCCCGTCCAGGACTGGTTGGTGAAGCTCCATCCCTGGGCTTGGAGAGCCTATTACTCCGTTTTCTCTGGATTCAGTCTGAGTTTGTTTTTCCTTATCCAGCCCATTACCGAGTCAAGACAGGCGTTCAGAGGAGAGATGCCTTCCTCAGTCACTGCAGAAGTCGGAGACATAGAGAAATAAATTTGGGTGTCATCAGCGTACTGATAACACCACGCCCCATGTCTCTGGATGACCTCTCCCAGCGGTTTCGTGTAAATGTTAAATAACATGGGAGACAGAATGGCACCTTGAGGGACGCCAGATGTCAGTTCCCTTTTACGGGAACAGCTGTCTCCCAGTTTCACCATCTGGAATCTACCCGAGAGATAGGATCGGAACCACTGGAGAGCAGTGCCTCCGATACCTAGCTCCTCCAGGCGTTCCAGAAGGATACCATGGTCAATGGTATCGAAAGCCGCTGAGATGTCCAAGAGCACTAACAGGGTCACACTTCTCCTGTCCATGCCCAGACAGAGGTCATCGACCAAGGCGACCATGGCAGTCTCAACGCCGTAGCCTGCCCTAAACCCGGTTTGAAATGGGTCTAGATAATCGGCTTCCTCTAAGACTGTCTGGAGTTGATGGGCAATTGCCCTCTCGATCATCTTGCCCAGAAATGGTAGTAAGGAGACCGGTCTATAATTTTCTCTCAACAGGGGATCTAGGGAGGGTCTCTTCAATAGAGGCTTAACCACAGCCTGCTTGAGTTGGTGTGGGAGTTTCCCTTCCCTGAGAGATGTATTGATGATCTGTTGGAGTAATGTGACCACTCCATCTCCTCCCTGTACGGTCATCCAAGATGGGATCAAGAGGGCATGTCGTCCTTCTAACAGATCCAAGCAGCTTGTCTGCTTCATCGGTACTTACAAACTCGAACTGATCCAGTCTGAGTCCACGGAGTCGCTGAACACCTCTGTTACAGTTTCTTTTTCAATGTTGGCATCTAGATCAGCCCTTATCCGAGAGATTTTATTGGCAAAAAATTCGTTAAAAGCGTCGCAGCAGGCAGTAGTTGGTTCTAACAATAAATTCAGGGTGGGAGAAGGATGTGTTAATTCTCTAACCACCCTGAAGAGCTCTGCCGGATGAGACTCTGCCGATGCAATGCGGCCAGCATAGAACGAGTTCTTTGCTGTGTCAATTGCCACTCCATAGGAACTAATAAGGTCTCCTAGGAGTGTCTTGTCGGATAAACACCAGTGTTTCCGCCAACGGCGCTCTAGTCGTCTCACAGCCCGCTTCATTCTCCTAAGTTCTTGTGTATACGAGGCCTTTCTATTTGAAGCGAGCTGGAGAGGACGCTTGGGAGCGATGCTGTTTATAGCCCTGGTGAGGCCATGGAGGATCAACATCTGAAAGGGGTAGGGCAAGCCTCCACTGGTTGTCCAGGTTGCTCATTTAGAACTGAACTTCACGCCCTTTCACAATGCAGTTTATAGCACTATGATTCCACTTTAACTGCCATGGAATCCTGGGCTTTGTAGTTTGGGGATGGGTATTTAGAACTCTCATCCAAAGGGATCCAGTGCCTTATCAGACTCGATATCCCAGGATTCCACAGAATGCTGCCATGGCAGTCAAAGTAGAATCATAGTTCTAATTATTGTGTAGTGTGAAAAAGGTCCTGTGTGTATTTGAGCTGTACATGTATAGCCTATATGATATCTCTGCAAAGATTAGTAGAAGTCTCTGAATGTATAAATAAGAATAGGGTTCTAACATTGTGGCCCTCAGCCTTCAGTCCTTCAGATGTTTAGGACATCAGCTCACACAATCCCTGGCCATTCACCACACTGATTGGGGATTCTGGAAAGTGATGTCTAAAAAATAAGGAGGGCCCAAGGCTGAGAGACACTCTAATCATGATAAACCTGAAATTATAAATGGTAACAGCTCCCTCTAATAAATTTCTGCATGGAAGTAACATTACTGTATCATAGTTAACTGGCTGAGAACCTGCTGAGAGGGATATTGTTTCACTAGATATGATCATCACTTGCATCTACACAGCACCTTTTATTCCACTGTTAGCACTTCCATCAACTGATTCTTTAGTACTTATTCTCCAAATCAGCATGCAAAGGAATCTTGTAGCACTTTTAAGACTAACTGAAAGATGGTAGCATGAGCTTTTGTAGACTTGAACTTCTTCAGATTCCTCAAGATCCTTTTGCATAATGATTTTCCAGACTAACATCATTATGTCTTTGATTTCTCCAAATCGTAGCTGAATGGAATTGGTCACTGTAGGCTGGTGATAATTCTGTTGTTGCCTTACAATCAATAAAATTATTTTGATCAGTGTTGTGCCATTCATTTTATGTTCTTCTTTTGAACAAGACACAACCTATCTGCATCAATTTAGAGAGTATGAACTCTTACAGTTCAAAGACAGCATTAAAATGAGGAACTGGAAAAAAGTATCCATACTTCCCATGTTTATTCTTCAATTACTTTGCCTTTCTGTATGTATTTATATGTGTGTGTATGTTTGTATTCAAGTAACAGTATGTAAAGTGCAATGCAATTCTATCTTTTGTTCTTGTTATTTCTTTGTTTCTCTCAGTTGCACAATCAGTACAGGAGACTGTTCCCATGACAAACCCTGCTTTTAGCCAACCATTATCTCCCACCTCCTTCCTCCAGCATTCCAGCTATATGGCTGTTTAGTCTCCTTTCCTCTGTACATAATGGCAGTCTCATCTATCCTCTGAAATTCCACAGCAGATGTTAGATAATATGTTCAATTACTTAAATGAAAAAAAAAATCAAATTGTACCACTTGCTATATTCACGACTGATATAGAACAGACTCATTTCAACAAACAGCCGCAGTGCACAACACTTAGCCAGGGCATCTTTTCCCCAAAACTTAAAGAAACAAATCTAGTGATTTACAAAAATGAGCAAGAATACTTTCATGTAACACTTGCTTTCAGGGATTTGAGAAATTTCTTGGCTCTTTGCAATCACTATATCTTATTTGACAGTTTGAAAATTAGAATAACTAGCTACAAAATAAAACTGATTATGGAAAATCTAACAAATTTATAAAGCAGACAAAATTACAAAAATATCTGGATTTTTAAATATTGTATATTTTATTTGTAAAATGCTAGTCAATTTAAACATTGATTCCTGCAACTCTTGTGATTCTAATGACTCGATTTCAGTAAGGCCTTTGACAAGGTTCCCCATGACATTCTTGCAAATAAGCTTGCAAAATGTGGGATAGACAAGTTAACTGTTACATGGATTTGTAATTGGTTGAGTGGCCGAACTCAAAGGGTGCTCAACAATGGCTCCTTTTCATCCTGGAGAGAAGTGACCAGTGGGGTCCCACAGGGTTCTGTCCTGGGCCCAATGCTGTTCAACATCTTTATTAATGATTTGGATGACAGAATTGGGAGCATACTTATCAAATTTGCAGATGACACTAAACTAGGAGGAGTAGAGAATGCCCCAGAGGACAGGATCAAAATTCAAAATGACCTGAATAGACTAGAAAGGTGGGCCAATGCTAACAAGATGAAATTCAACACAGAGAAATGTAAGGTTCTGCACTTAGGGAGGAAAAATGAAATGCACAGATATAAAATGGGGGACACCTGGCAGAATGAGACCACATGTGAAAGGGATCTAGGAGTCCAAGTAGACCATAAGCTGAACATGAGTCAACAGTGCGATGCGGCAGCTAAAAAGGCCAATGCAATTTTAGGCTGCATCAATAGAAGTATAGTGTCTAGATCAAGGGAAGTAATAGTGCCACTCTATTCTGCTTTGGTCAGGCCCCACCTGGAATACTGTGTCCAGTTCTGGGCACCACAATTCAAAAAGGATGTGGAGAAACTGGAGCAGGTCCAAAGGAGGGCAACTAAGATGGTGAAGGGACTGGAAACCATGCCCTATGAGGAACGCCTTAGGGAACTGGGGATGTTCAGCCTGGAGAAGAGAAGGTTAAGAGGTGATATGATAGCCCTGTTTAAATATTTGAAGGGATGTCATATTGAGGAGGGAGCAAGCTTGTTTTCTGCTGCTGCAGAGACTAGGACGCGGAATAATGGATATAAATTGCAGGAAAAGAGATTCCACCTCAACATTAGGAGGAACTTCCTGACAG
Source organism: Urosaurus nigricauda (assembly GCA_034509955.1). Classification (NCBI taxonomy): domain Eukaryota; kingdom Metazoa; phylum Chordata; class Lepidosauria; order Squamata; family Phrynosomatidae; genus Urosaurus; species Urosaurus nigricauda. Next base: position 54,248,103 of record JAOEGL010000001.1, read on the forward strand.
TAAGGGCTGTTCGACAGTGGAACACACTCCCTCGGAGTGTAGGGGAATCTCCTTCCTTGGAGGTCTTTAAACAGAGGCTGGATGGCCATCTGTCAGGGATGCTTTGATTTGGAGGTCCTGCATGGCAGGGGGTTGGACTAGATGGCCCTTGTGGTCTCTTCCAACTCTATGATTCTATGATTCTATGACTTCCTATACCTAGAAGAAACCCATGCTGAAGTTTTTACAACTTGAAGGCTATAATTATTGCCCTAAAACTTCACAGTTGGACTTCAAAATAGAAATGTGAATTTTAAACTTTCACTGAAAAAAAAACAGCTTGTAAAAACTACTGAATTTGAGAACTGTTTTTAAATGGTGCAAATATAGTTATATTGCATATTACAGATAACATTCAGAAACTGGTTAATGTATTGTTTCATGCTGCTCACAATAAAAGTTGTGTAGTTGTGACTATCAGGCAGATTCAGCCACTAAAATTCCTATAGGATTTATGGGGCCCATTGACAGAACTACAAATAAGCTCAGTTCTCTTTTATGAGGAACTCTACCTTTTCCTCTGCAGTTTTCCTTGTGGAATCTGCACTTTATAAGAGTCAGACCTATTGTTGGTAGGATACTTTGTTCTGAAGCTGAAACTAGTGTGCTCTGTTATTCAGGCAGTGTAAGGAAACTTCAAATGTATAATTTATAGGCTCATTAATCTTGCTTCTATCATAATCAAAACTGCCACTGAAGATTTTCAAAAACTACAACTCCTTAAGGTAACATTATCTTTCTCCTGCATGATCCCATTAATTCTTTGTAGACCTAGAAGTTCAGTTTTCATTTTCTTTAATTTGGAAGGGACTGACTGATAAGGAATCTCCATTTCTTTGGATAGCAGAAATAAATAGCTAACCAGCCAAATAATGAATTTGGTAAAGGAAATAATAATTTAGCAATCAAGTAATAGAAAACAAATGATGTTCTGGCCTTTTAAAGTTGCCAGGAAAGTCTCAGGAATGAAACATATAAAATGGTTGTCACAAGGAAGCTGTCTTACAAAGCTTCCCATCACAGATGACTGTAACTGGGAAGACTGGAGATATATATATATATATATATATTTGACACCACAATAAGCCCTACCACATAGCCAGACAAGAACATAATAATAGCATCATCAGCAGCAACAACAATAACATTTATTTATAACACCCTTTCCGCCAAAGGGCAGAACATCAAACATATATAACAAAAAAATGGATCATAAAACTTAATACTATAAAATGATAAAATACTAAAATAGTATGCTAGTATTCTAAAACAAACATACAAACACTATGTAATTCATTGATCTGCATGACTTCTGCACATGAACAATTTGCTACAAGGAAGTTGTGGCTATTTCTCTTATTCACTGGTAACATTCACTTTGGCATCTTTCTTTCATTATTCAGTGGCACATCTGTGCAACCAAGTCAATCCGTGAAACTCTAAATTTGTGGGAGGAGTTAACACTGCTGCTCTTCTCCCTTTGTAGAGACTGGGGCAAGGCATTAGAGCAAACAACCTTCACAAGGTCTGAGCTTCTGATGTCACACTGCTAGTGAAGGAATGAGCCATGGAGATGTGATTCCCACATCATAGGATGTATCAGAAGGTACTAGGAATATTTGTCTGCACATAACATGGATTAACATATAATTATGTTATGTAACATAACTTAAAAAACCCTTTCATTATTTTATTAATTCCTATAAGTCCACAGTTATCTATAAAATAGCATACTGCAAAACACTGCACAGGGCTAAAATTACACCTTAGGAGCAGATTATTTTCAGCTTGTAAAGTTCTAGAAAAGTTCAAACAATGATATCACAAGGCAATATAACTTAATCAAATAAAAAGAAAATTGAAAACCTATGGCATCATACAAGCAAATAAACATCCAACTTATAAAATGGTTTATTTCTCTTGATTTTATTTTATGTATATTTGTTGTTTTATGCCACCAAGAAATACCTTCCCCAAAAAGAAACATCCAGCAAGCAATGCATTTTTGTGTGATTGCATGATGATAATTCTATCTCTATGTATTCACAAACTCATAGGCACATGAGTCATTAGTCTTGTTAGTAAGTCTAAAGCTGAATCAAAAATTGATTTAGTTTTATTGATTTCTAACACCTTATTCAATACAGTTTTCATATTTTAAGGAATGCTTTAAACAATTTATCATGACCTCAAATAAATCTATTTTGTATTGTTAAGCACCCTTAAAACTGAATGCCATGTGGATAGGGTGGATTTATTCCAATGAAATACGTTATCTTGCATGACCTGGCTTCCTTCAGTGGAGACAGCTTATTATAGGGGCCTAAATCAAAATATTAATCCCACCTTGAGTACACCTATCAAATCAATGGGGACTTGGCAAGTCACCACTTCAGTAAATTCCATTAATCTAACTGGCCTACTCTTCCTGGGACTAACAATAAAGATTTAAACTTTTTTTTTCTTACATAGGAACTAGTGTGTACTATAAACAGATTAATTAAATTACAAAAGAAAGATTGATAAACAGCAACCAAGCTAATTAGTTCAGGGTTATGGTAGCTCTGTTTTTCCAAATGGATTACATTTTCAAATCTAAATAATTTTACCAAAAATGTAGTAGGAATATTGTATTGTAGATTAAATGATGTCCTTGTTTTAAACTGAACCAGAAGTGGGGTGGGCACTTTTCCAGAGTTTCCAGGGCCATTCTGTGTCCATTGAGACTATGGAGTTTATCACATGGGAGGAATTTCTCTCAATTGCGAATGGAGCCAACTCACAATTACATGAATTCGCTAGTTTAGCGAATTTACATGAAATCTGATTGCGTTCGGAATGCGTTCAGAATGGTTTTTTGTGGAGCTTTTGGGCTATGTGGCCATGTTCTAGAACATGGCCACATAGCCCTAAAGCTCCACAAAAAACTATGGATGCTCGCCATGAAAGCCTTCGACTCCGTGTTCAGAACGACTTCCCATTTCCCGAAAATGACCCCCCCCATTGCCCAAAATTGCGTGAGATACTCTAATACGCAATTATGTGAAACCCCATAATTGGGTTCGGAATGACTCCCATTTGCCTGAAATTGCGTGAGATGCACTCATTTGCAGTAATGTGAAACCCCATGGAGCTCAGTGTCATCAGTACGTTGATGACACTCAGATATACTTCTCCGTGACCAGATCGTCTGCTCAGACATCAGATGGCGTCTCTCCTCTTAATGACTGTCTTGCGGCGGTAATGGATTGGATGAGGGAAAACAGATGGAAGCTTAATCCAGACAAAACGGAGGTGCTCACAGGCCCGAAATCTGAATGAGACGCATCTCATCCGGCAGGTCATTCCACAGCTTGGGGGTAACAGCTGAAAAGGCCTCTGGGAGGTCTGCACCAGCCTGGTCTTCATGGGCTGTAGCAGATTCCTCCCAGAGGACCGAAGTGTGTGTGTGGGGGGGGGGGGGGGGGAGAGGCTTTCATATGGGAAGAGGCGAGTGTGACTCCATCTAGGACTGTGAAGTGACAGGTCAAGGAGTACCCCCAGACTGCGAACAGAGTCCTTCGAGGAGAAGGACTCTATTCGCAGTCTGGGGTTACTCCTTGACCCGTCGCTTCACATGACTAGTCAGGTGAATGCGAAGGTCAGGATTGCCTGCTACCAGCTTCGGCTGATACGCCAGCTGACCCTTTCCTGGAAGTGAAGGATCTGGAAACTGTGATACACGCGCTGGTAACCTCACGTTTGGACTACTGTACTCTACATGGGGCTACCCTTGTGCCTAACTCGGAAACTACAAGTGGTCCAAAATATGGCAGCCAGGCTTGTTGCTGGAACATGTAGGAGAGAGCACATAACACCTGTGCTTAAATCTCTCCACTGGCTACCAATCAGTTTCTGGGCACAGTACAAGGTGTTGGTTTTAACCTTTAAAGCCCTACATGGCTTGGGTCCATCCTATCTAAGGGACCGCCTCTTCCCATATGAAAGCCTCTCCCCCCCCCACACACACACTTCGGTCCTCTGGGAGGAATCCGCTACAGCCCATGAAGACCAGGCTGGTGCAGACCTCCCAGACGGCCTTTTCAGCTGTCGCCCCCAAGCTGTGGAATGATCTGCCGGATGAGATGCGTCTCATTCAGATGAACTACACCCAAGGGTACTAAAAAAACTGGCAAATGTAATATCGGAACCATTGGCAATAATCTTTGAGAAATCCTGGAGAACAGGAGAAGTCCCAGCAGACTGGAGGAGGGCAAACATTGTGCCCATCTTCAAAAAGGGGGAAAAAGAGGATCCCAACAATTATCGCCCAGTTAGTCTGACATCAATTCCAGGAAAGATTCTGGAACAGATTATTAAACAGAGAGTCTGCGGATATCTAGAAGATAATTCCATTATCACAAAAAGCTAACATGGGTTTCAGAGAAACAAGTCATGCCAAACAAACCTGATCTCTCTCTCTCTTTTTTTTTTAAATAAAATCACCAGCTTGTTAGATGAAGGGAATGCTGTGGATGTAGTATATCTTGATTTCAGTAAGGCCTTTGACAAGGTTCCCCATGACATCCTTGCAAACAAGCTTGCAAAATGTGGACTAGACAAGGTAACCGTTACATGGATTTGTAACTGGTTGACTGACCGAACCCAAAGGGTGCTCAACAATGGTTCCTTTTCATCCTGGAGAGAAGTGACCAGTGGGGTCCCACAGGGTTCTGTCCTGGGCCCAGTGCTATTCAATATCTTTATTAATGACTTGGATGAAATTATTGAGGGCCTAGTTATCAAATTTGCAGATGACACCAAATTAGGAGGAGTAGCTAATACCTCAGAGGACAGGATCAAAATTCAAAATGACTTGAATAGACTAGAAAGCTCGGCCAAAGCTAACAAAATGAAATTCAACACAGACAAATGTAAGGTTCTGCACTTAGGGAGGAAAAATGAAATGCACAGATATAGGGTGGGGGATACCTGGCTGAATGAGACAACATGTGAAAAGGATCTAGGAGTCCAAGTGGACCACAAGTTGAACATGAGTCAACAGTGCGATGCAGCAGCTAAAAAGGCCAATGCAATTTTAGGCTGCATCAATAGAAGTATAGTGTCTAAATCAAGGGAAGTAATAGTGCCACTCTATTCTGCTTTGGTCAGGCCCCACTTGGAATACTGTGTCCAGTTCTGGGCACCTAAATTCAAAAAGGATGTGGAGAAACTGGAGCGGGCCCAAAAGAGGGCGACTAAAATGGTGAAGGGTCTGAAAACCATACCCTATGAGGAACGACTTAGGGAGCTGGGAATGTTTAGCCTAGAGAAGAGAAGGTTTAGAGGTGATATGATAGCCCTGTTTAAATACTTGGAGGGATGTCAATTGAGGAGGGAGCTAGCTTGTTTTCTGCTGCTTCAGAGAACAGGACCGGGAACAATGGATGCAAGCTGCAGGAAAAGAGATTCCACCTCAACATTAGGAGGAACTTCCTGACAGTAAGGGCTTTTGACAGTGGAACACACTCCCTCGAAGTGTGGTGGAGTCTCCTTCCTTAGAGGTCTTTAAGCAAAGGCTGGATGGCCATCTGTCGGGGATGCTTTGATGGCGAGCTCCTGCATGGCAGGGGGTTGGACTAGATGGCCCTTGTGGTCTCTTCCAACTCTGTGATTCTATGATTCCATCTGTTGAAGGTTTTAAAAAAGCCCTAAAGACGCATCTCTTCCGGAAGGCCTTCCCAGAAAATGGTTAACATCTCCCGGCTCCAAACCTAGACTTTGGAGCTTTTCCAACTCATCCCCTGTGCTTTCTCCACCCTTATATAGTTTAGAATTCTCAGCCCGGAATTCCTACTGCTGTTTTATTTGTTTATACATTTGTTTTAACTTCATTGTGATTTAATTCTTTTTTGGGGGGGGGGGGAGGCGGGGGATGGGATAGGATATTTTAACTTGTACTGTTTTTAACCTTTGCTGTAAGCTGCCCTGATTGCTCGTTCAGAGGGGCAGGCTAGAAATAAAAAATTATTATTATTATTATTATTATTAATTATTATTATTATTATTGCGTTCAGATTGCCATTGCATTATACCCCCAAATTCCGTCGTATGATAAACTCCCATGGAAGGTTGCCCCAAAGTGCCTGAACTCCTGAATATTACAAAAAATACAAAAAAAAAAAAATCCAAAAACCTCCAAAAATCTTCAAAAATGTTTCCAATGCAAGAGATTTTGGGGGCAGATTTTATCCCCTGCCAAGAACCCACCTTTCTTAAACTAAGAAGTAAATGTTTGTCTTACTTTCTTGTTTTTTTAAAGAAAGCCTCTCTTGAGCCTAAAACAGTTTTGCTGCAGATGAAATGAAGAAACTGATCAAGAAGACATGAGGACCACCTATTCATAAAAATAATCATTTTGGTCAAATGGGACAGGAAGCTGGTGGGAGATCTTCGATGGACTCCAAAGTACAGATGGCACTTTACCTATTCCTATTTTAGATACATGTTTGAAATACCTATTTAGGCGTAATTATATAGCCATAAAATAGTCAGGATCCAATGGGGTTCCTTCACTGATCAAACTGCTTCCATCAGGAGGTAGTTCCAATTGGGAAAGAAAGAGGGGGGGGGTGAATCTCTTTCTAAACCTTACTCCCTGAATACCTGCTAAGAAGACTCTGGGATTGTCTGCATGAGCCAAATGACCCAGCTTCCTCACAGCCTGGCGACATCTAGTTTAGATGACGCCAACAACCCGTGGCAGGATACTACCTGATCCCACCAGTACAGATGCAGATCTGAAGGATCTGGTTTGACCCCAGGGTAAGAGCCTTTACCCTGGGCTATAACAGCCCTGGTTTTGTGCAGAGTTCCTTACCTTGCTGGTGTGCAAACTATCTGAGAAGCCTTGCAACTGCCCTGGCTGATACAGAAACAAGACACCTGCAGCCAGGCACCTCTGTTTCCACATCAAATGGGGTGACTGGGGGTGCTTCTCAGCTGGTCCGCATGCCACCTAGGTAAGGAGTAACCCCGGATCCTTGATCGGTGCTGGGATAGTTATGTGAACACCTGCCCATCCCTGTGCCAACCAAGGGACCAACTCAGGTGAACACTGCAGGCAGGATAGCACAGGCTTGGCAGCTTTTAATGTTCAATGAGGGGCTTCAGAAAGAAGGGTAAGAGAAGAAAGTCCTGTCTCATTAATAGAAAGCAGCTAGTAAAAAGCAGATTTAGGCCAATGTTTGGCCAATCCCTTATTTCACAGGTATATGGTTACTTTATTTTTACTGCTGTGTGCCTTCAAGTCATTTCTGACTTATGACCACCCTAAAGCAGAACTATTAAGGGATTTTCTGGGGCTGAGAGGATTTGACTCACCCAAGGTGAGCAGGTTTCCATGGCTGAGCAGGGAATCAAACTCTGATCTCCAGAATCCTAATTCTACACTCAGACCACTACACTAGCTCTTGGTTGTTGCTGTGTGCCTCTAAGTCATGTCTGACTTATGGGGACTCTTATACAAACCAATCATAGGGTTTTCTTGGCAAGTTTATTCAGAGGGGTTTGCCATTGTCATCCTCTGTGGCTAAAAGAGTGTAACTTGTCCTAGGTCACCGAGTGGGTTTTCATGCTTGAGCCAGAACTTACTTTATTTTATCTGTCTGTCTATACATTGAATGTAAAGAAATTTTTTAAATTGCTCATCATTTGTTTGCTCATCATTTCCAGGGCTCTTGTGGTTTCGGAGGCAATATAGAAATGATCTTATATAAATATAGAAAATAAATAAAATATTTATGTTAAGGCTCTTGTTAAGTCTTAGACTTTCTGAGTCTCCATTTGCTTGAACTTTGAAACACAAGAAGCAGACAGCAGCCATCTTATTCATTACAGCCCATAATCTCCCGCACTGACAGTCTTACATATTTAAACAGCCCTTCATTCCACAAACCCTTTTAAGTATTCTCAGAGCTACAGAAATAATTTTGGAAGCAAAATATCTAAACAGTAAGCATAATAAGAATGAAACAGGTTAAAGCTTATTAGCAGCAGGGAACAGATGTGGTAAAACTCTTGCCAGCTTCCCTACATTTCTTCCCCAGCAGGGACATTCTATCAAGCTGTGAGTTAGTTCTAGAATATAATGCAAGCTGCTGTTACAGCAATTGCACCTTCCTGTACAGCAGCACTGTGCTAAGAATTCACTTTGATTTCTGATTTCTTTCTTTGTAATAATAATGTTTAAAATATTTCCTGCAGAGCTAAATGCAAAGTCAAGTACTGAATGCCAGCTAAACACAAGGATATGAAAATATGAAATTGATAAGAAAATAATTGCCGTATTGAAAGGCCATTTTTCTTCCCAAACTATAGGTTCCTAAGACAAGATAAGAATAATGATTAAAGTTAAGGTTCCTTGAAATACCTTTCAAACATACATAATTCAATATATCTGTTACAATGTGCAGGAAAAGATAAGTATTTAAGGAACAAAGCAATAAATGGATAGCAATATAAAGTAGAAGCAAATCAAGTCTGTCACATGCAATATGATCACAGATTATCAGTCTCTGAGTTTTATTCTGCATTGTGTCAAAAATAAGCCTGCTTTGAGGGGGATGGCCAAACTGAGTTAAGGGGTGGAAAAAAAAGTCTAACGCAGCTGTGATGCTATATTTAAAAATTAGAAGAAAAGGAGTCATAAAATGCAATTTTCAAATTCATTCATTGGTATAAATTCCTGTGTACATTTTGATTTAGACTCAGGTGTTGGTGAGAGGACATCTTTGAAAGCCTGCTTAGCTCTGAATTGTTGACTATATCTAAACTGAAAACAGAGTCCTAAATTAAACTCTTTACTGCAATCTTAGACTTCTCAAAAGAAATTACCACATGCTAATGTGCGCCTTTGTATTCTAAGATGTGTACAGACAATGTAGCCCAAGAATTAAAGATATGTTTGCATATATGTATGTCTGTGTTTGGTGAGAGAGAGCTGGCACCAGAGAAAGTGGAAGCAGTTTACTTTAACCTACACTCTGTCTTGGAACTTTGTCAACATTTATCTTGCATATTTGCAATAAGAAAATGACAATGCTTATAGTGGACCTGATAGATTTATTGATGAAAAAATGTATCACACTTCTCACTACAGGTGTTTAATTACTTTTCAAAACTAATATGTCTCAAGCTATCTGTGGGGGACTGGCATTCCCCCCCCATGCATCAAGGCCCAATTCCAAATTTGTGTTCATTGGCTTCAATTGTTTTGTTTCCGGAAACTTCCTAGGGATCAGAAGCCAATAGGGTGACCAGATGTCATACCCGCAAATCCAGTGACTTGGAGCTCTTTCACCTGGAGGCAAGGACCATTAAAACGTGATTAAATTGTGCTAATAGTGCGATCATGGGGGAAGATTATCACATCCCCGTGTGTTTCTCCTGTTTGTGTTCCGTATGTAAGCAATAATGGATGTGTCATTAGGTAATAACCCCTGATTGTGCTATTAATGATGCTTGCCTCCTGTGTGAAAAAGTCCTTGGAGACTGGCACCAGTCCATGGACCACCACTCTGAGTAGCACTGTTCTGAGGCAAATTTGGACAAACCATCTTAGGGATCACAGAAATAGTTTACATGCTTTGCATCCAGAAAGTTCTTGGTTCATTGACCAGTTAAAGGGTTCAGGTAGGAGGAGACGAGACAACTTTCTGACTGAGATAATGTGAGCCACTGACATTCATGGCAGACAAGAGTGGTCTGGTTAGTCAAACAGTCTGACTTGATGTAAGGTAGCTCATTTCGTTCCTCCAAGAGAAGGTCCTGAGGAGATTACCAGCAACCCTTTGTCATCACTAGTTTCCTGCCAGGAAAGAATGGAAGCACTCAAAAAAGTGCCAAGAATGCTTGCCAGATCCAGCAGTTGTGACAAATAGTCCATGGTATCAAAGACTGCTGCTAATAGGCTCAGCAGTTTCCCATGTCAATCTCTAGCCACTGAAAGCCAACATTTTAATTGCTCAACTTTTGTTAGTGTAAATTAACTGATGCAATGTTAATTCAACATACTGCAATGACACTCATCGGTGACTATTTAAATAGAGAACCCTCCCTTTTCTCTTAAAAAAGGTATGAGCATTGATTTTAGAAGAAGAAAAAAACCCTGATATTGTCCCTAACCTCCATAACCACTATACTGTATACTATTTTGGAGGGAAATAGTGAACAGCAAATTTAAGTCTGCAACCCTATGCCCATTTACTTGAGAATAAGCCCTGAAGAAATAGAAATTAGTTTTAAGGAGACAAAGTACAGCATTGCACAAGAAGATAAATATGCATGTTTTTTCTTCCTGTTTATGGACAGATTCATCCATACTAGAAGGAAAAAAGGCATGGGGAAGGGGCAAAATCACAAACAGGGATCTGAAAGAGTGCTGCAAGAATGCATTATACAAGCCAAAAGCATTTATTCTGCTTCATGGATGAAGAAGAAAAACACAGAGTAGTTAAAGTGATTATTCACTGCTGAGCTGGCATACATGTTGCTGGGTCAGTAGCTGGCACTGTGTGCTGTGTGAAAGTTTAAGCAGTATTAAAATAGCACTTGTTCACATTCAAGTCACTGAATATCCAATCTGAAGAAAGGCAAAACAAAAGGAAGGGGGGGGGGACTTCCGAACAAACAAAAGGACCTAAAAAAAGAAATCCTGCTTTATTTCTCATTACTTGGAAGTAAAACCATGAAACTCAACGAGGCTGGCTTCGAAGCCAAAGTAATTCCAGATCAGCTTGCCTGAAACTGAATTGTTGAAAATATGAGCAATAGATATAATCAAATCTCCTTCTAGCATATTGGTACAGTTTGATACATGAGCATCCCAGTCTGTTGAGGTAGTCCCACACAACTAGACCTACAAAATTTTACACCATTGTTACCTGAATAGTTTTAAAGAATGTCCCTAGGTTTTGAACACCTGTTAGGAATGTGGAGCAAAAATAATTTTTTAAAAATTAAATAGCTGGAACAAAAACTGTTCCATAAAATCCAATTGCATATGTCACTGGGATATTTTTTCATCCCACATAATGCAATAGATTGGGACAAAAAAAGTACATGCAATTTGGTTGTTGAAATATTATTCAGAAGCTTGTATAAGACCTTAAATCAGAACAACTCTTTCCTCAAAGGTGAGAGGACAGCAAGTATAGTTGTAATTCTTCATCAAGTTTCTTGTATTTGGTAGCACCAATATTCTTCCCACTGACAGAAAGTATTTGAAAAAAAACACAATTTTTGAAGATTTCAGTACTTACCCTGCACAAAATTAGCACATTTGTTGTGCAGGAAACAGAATTTTCTGTGCAGGTAGTAGCATTTTCTGCATGGAAAATATTTCAATGCATAAATATTAATTCCTGCATATACATGCTATTTGCTGTGCAGAAAATGCTGTTTTCCATGCAATCATGTGAGAATTTTATACAGAATAAATCTCCTATTAAAGTGGGCCTGCCACCTCTGTGGGATAGCAACCTGCAGGTTAGATAGCCTGTGAACTGCCACACCTTGTATTATACAATTGTGGTACCCGCACACAAATACACTGATGTGAATGCGCAAACATTGCCACATATTAAATAATATGGAGCGTGACAATCTATATCTTTTCTATCCATGGAGGGAGGGGAACTGAACCCTCATGGATGGGAAAGGTTCACTGTATAGCTTTTTCTGTATACAAAACAGCATTTTCTATGCAGGAATGAAATATTTCTGCACTAAATTTTTCACATGCAGAAAATGCTGTTTCAGGTGTAAAACATGCTGATTTCTATGCAAAGCAACCATGTGAAAATTCTGTACAAAAAAAGTCTTGAAACATAAAGCTTTCTTCTCGTCAGTGCTTCTTAGCACTAAAAAACCCTGTTTTGGGCCATTTTTTGAATATATTCTTTCCATCCCTAAGCAAGTACATACTTACTTGTTCCTATCTAGGAAGGAGCAACTGGATGTACTGGTACCATAAGAGAAAGTGATGGAATGCTCTAGTGCAGACATCTACAGACAATTCAACACAAATAACTGCGGTATCCATCTCAGGACATGGCACTTAAAAAAACAACAAAAAAACTAAAACATAAGCATCAGCCTGAACAGACTTTGTGTACAGGGCACCTGAGGTTTGACAAAAATGGTATGTAAAGTCACTGATAAAACTTGGTGCCTTGCATAATGTGTACACTATGATTGCTGAGCAGCATGAAACATGGCACACCTCCCGAACAGATCTAATCACTGATGAACAGCTGGTTGAATTCATGGGTAAATGCCCATTCCAGCCATACATGCCAAGGTAATAATAATAATAATAATATTTTATTTATAGCCCGCTCCTCTGTATCCAATTGGAGCGGGTTACATCAATTAAAAATTACAAGATAAAACATACATTGCCCATGCCCAACCATCTGCCCCTTAAAATAGAATTAAACTAGCATCAAATTAAAACAACATAATTAAAATTACAATATAAAAATAACAGCCGTTGCATGGATTTCCAGGTCAAGATGTTGAAGAATTAAGAGGGAGGCTTGATACAAACAGACCCTGGAGTTAAGAGCTTTCTGGGAAGGCCTGCCGGAAGAGATGCATCTTTAAGGCTTTTTAAAAGCAATCAGAAGATGTAATAAGACGCATCTCGTCCGGCAGGCCATTCCATAGCCTGGGAGCGACAGCCGAAAAGGCCCTCTGGGAGCTCTGTGCCAACCTAGTTTTCATAGGCTGCAACAGGTTCCAGGAAATATAAAAGTGTGGTGGTGCTGTAGTGTTAAGATATCATATCCTCTGAAAGTAGACATATTCATCACCGGAGAAAGTAGAGAAACACAATTTTGTTACTGGAATTGGGAAAAAGTTTGCTGAACCTTGCATTTCGACATTGTTCAGCTGAGTAACTTTTGCAGTAGGGAAGCAATTAAGAAAACCAGCAGAAGTGTCCTAAATTCGGGAAATTTGCGTGCAAGGAAGCCAAAATGATTAAACTAAAGCTATTGAACATATCATGAGCACATGATTCACTGAAAAAGACCATAATGCTTGGTAAACCAAAGGAAAAAAAAATGTCCCCCCCCCCCCCCCATATGCTGGGGTTTGGGATTAAGGACATCCGTGAATGTGTAAAAACCACAAATTAAAAACAACAACAACACTATTCCTTTTAACCTAAGAAAACATTTCTCTAGGAATCTCCAGGTCGTCCACTGCAACTCTGTGGTCAACATCTGCCAGACGCTGATCAGAGAAACAGACACTTCAAATTGGAGTAGTGAGTTTGTATTTTATTCATCACATTATGGATTTATAATTACAATTGGCCTTCCCCATTTGTGACTTTGACTTTTATGGATTTGTTATTTGCGGTTTTGATTATATTATGTACAGCATTGTGTAAACCTACAGCGCTATATAAATAAAGGATAATAATAATAATAATAATAATAATAATAATAATAATATAGTGCCACTCTATTCTGCTTTAGTCAGGCCCCACCTAAAATACTGTGTCCAGTTCTGGGCACCACAATTCAAAAAGGATGTAAAGAAACTGGGCCGTGTCCAAAGGAGGGAGACTAGAATGGTGAAGGGTCTGGAAACCATGCCTTATGAGGAACGACTTAGGCAGCTGGGGATGTTTAGCCTGGAGAAGAGAAGGTTAAGAGGTGATATGATAGCCCTGTTTAAATATCTGAAGGGATGTCATATTGAGGAGGGAACAAGCTTGTTTTCTGCTGCTCCAGAGAACAGGACCTGGAACAATGGATGCAAGATCCAGGAAAAGAGATACCACCACAACATTAGGAGGAACTTCCTGACAGTAAGGGCTGTTCGACAGTGGAACACACTCCCTCAGAGTTTGGTAGTCTCCTTCCTTAGAGGTCTTTAAACAGAGGCTGGATGGCCATCTGTTGAGGATGCTTTGATTGGGAGTTCCTGCATGGCAGGGGGTTGGACTGGATGGCCCTTGTGGTCTCTTCCAATTCTATAATTCTATGATTCTATGATTAATATGTGGGTGATACGCGGGTGTGCCGTATGCAGCTTTCAGCTTACGCTGAAGCCACACTCAGGAAGAGGCAATGGCACACACACTACATGCACAAGCCCCATGGGGTTCCCACATAAGGGAAGGGCCCACTGTATATTGTTGGTCCTTATCAGCCCTGGTGGCGCAGTGGTTAAATGCCTGTACTGCAGCCACTCACTCAAAACCAGAAGGTGGCGAGTTCAAGACCAGCAAAGAGCTGAAGCTCGACTCAGGCTTGCATCCTTCCGAGGCAGCTAAAATGAGTACCCAGATTGTTGGGGGGCAAATAGCTTACAATTGTAAACCGCTTAGACACTCCTTAAGGGTATGAAGCGGTATATAAATGAAGCTGTTTGTTTTGTTTGTTTTTACAGCCACAAACACAGACTGGGAATCCAAATGTGACCCCAAGGCAGCACTTTATCCAGCTAGAGCTATCTCTAAATTCCAACAATCCCACTGTGGAAATTCCTGAGAGAGTGGAAGAGTGCAGCAATCCCTGGACTTTAAAGTTCCAGCCAGGCTCACATTTCCAACAAGACAACCACATAGAAAGATGATGTAAAGAGGAGTGGAGGAGGGTAGGAATCAACCATCCCCTTTTGTTTTCCAGTCTCCTTCATTCCTGACACATTAGCCTGATCTAATTCCTGACACATTGGGGCTTTTTACATTGGCAAGAAAGTGTGACATGAAGTTGCACTTTCCTTAATGCTTAGCAGCTAGACAGCAAGCCCCAGGTGTGCATTTAAAAAGTACAGGGCAGCTAGACTGAGGTTTTTTCTGTGGCTCAGCAACTACATGGGAAGCTGTCAAAACGCTACAAACACAGGTGGAGCAGCTACATGGGCGGCAAGGAACGTGGCTTTTAGCCGCGCTTTAAACATTTTTTTCCCTTGCTGGCTGCGAATTGCGCAATTGCGCAGGTACACCATACAGTCGGAGCTTATCACATGGGGGAGTACAGGACCATTCCGAAAGAGGGAGAAAGTGAGGTCAGTTCGGAAATGCACATGATTACGCACAAGCTCATCACACACAAAACAAGAGAGCATCTACACAAAAAGAAAATGCAGAGTCAATACGAAAGAATTCATCACATGTGAACATACTGGTCGGCTTTCTGTTGCAAATTAAGGCATCTTGGGAAATGATAGCAAAGGCTCATGGGAGTTGTAGTCTGTGTTCTGTCAGAGCATTATATTGAGTTGTCTTGAGGTTTCAGCCCTCTGTCCAGGAGGGATTCCCATATGTCCTCCATTCTTGAGCAGAGGCCCCCCTTTTCCAAGTTGACTAGGCACGTCCTCCTTTGCCAGGACACGTCCTACTTTTCCAGCCTTCTTTTTGAAGAGGAAGCAGGAGGGCCAGGCGTGCTCTGGCCAGGCTCTGGGGGTCTCTTCCTGGCTCCTTCCCTCCCTCCCTCCTTCCCCGCTGCCCTCCTCCTCCCTTTGGCTGAGAGAGTGTGACTTGCAGGGAGGAAGGGCAGCGGTGGTGCTCCAGGTCCTCCTGATGCTGGGCCAGGGCAAGCTGGAAACAGGAGGAGGAGGAGGAGGAGGAGGAGAGGGACATGGGGCCCCTCTGCTGCCCTGCCTCCCTGCAAGTCACACTCTCTCAGCCAAAGGGAGGAGGAAGGCAGCCAGGAGAGAGCCATGGAGCCTGGCCAGAGTGTGCCTGGGCCTGCCTTCTCCTCCCCCCTTCGGCTGAGAGAGTGTGACTTGCAGGGAAGCAGGGTAGCGGAGGTGCTCCAGGTCCCTCCCCTTCTCCTCCTCCTCTTGCCAGCTTGCCCTGAGCGCCTCCAGTGCCCTGCTGTCTCCCTAGAAGTCACACTCTCTCAACCAAAGGGAGGAGGTGAAGGAAGGTGCAGGCGCACTCTGGCCGGGCTCTGAAGGTCTCTTCTTGTCTTGGCACCTTCCCTCCCTCCGCACTTGTATCGCTGCCTTTAAATGGGCGCTTTAAAGAGACAGAGCCCCATTTAACCGTTCAACTACACCTTAGCCTTTAGATGCAATAGGGGTGCTTTTTACATTGGCTAAAAGGGGCGGTCCAAACTCGCCCCTTCTAGCGGCGAGATGAGGCCTAGGCTGCCACACGGGCAGCCCCAGAGGCCTCATCCCACCGCAATGACCCGCCGCAAAAAAGAGCTCCGGGATCGAGCTTTTTTTGCGGCGCGGGAAGGGCGCGATTGGCGCCCTCCCGCGCCGCCAGAGCGTCAAAACGTGCGCAGCGCGTCAAAACGCTGCGCACGTGATGATGCTTGTACGGCGCCACGGTGTAGACGCCGCCATCTTTAAATGGCGGCGTCCATGCGTTTTAGGCTTAGGGAGGGTGTAAAGGCTACGCCCTCCCTAACCCTAAATGCGGCTTTTTAGCCCTAAAAGCGCCTTTTTTTGCCCGTGTAAAACGGGCCAGCAATGCTGCACCCTTTTTAAAAAAGTAGTGGGGAAATCAAACTACTTTTTAAAGGCACTTCTTCTCCCTTAAAACTCCAAAATAGTGTTTTCATGGCACACTTTCCATTTTTCTCATCTAAAGGCTGGGCTTTCATGCAGCCTTCAACACACCTCTTTTTGCCAATGTAAAATGGGCCAGCTCCTTTTTAAAGCACTTCTTCTCCCTTAAAACTCCAAAATAGTGTTTTCATGGCACACTTTCCCTTTTTCTCATCTAAAGGCTGGGCTTTCATGCAGCCTTCAACACACCTCTTTTTGCCAATGTAAAACGGACCATTAGCCGGCAAAAAGGGGTGTGTTCATGCCTGCATGAAAGTGTGGCATTTAGATGACCTGTAGTGAAAGTTTGGCATGAACGCACTTCTTTGGTGTTTTAGTGGGGGGAAAACAGCTTTAAAAAGGAGCTGCTTTCCCCCACTTCTTTTTAAAAAGGGCATAACTGTGCAGCTGCATCTAAATGCTGTTTGTGCAACTGTGCAGTTTTTTAAAGCTCCCAAACCCTAGCTCCAGCCCTAATCGAAACCCTAGACATGCGCAGTAGGGATTCTGGGATGCTGTAACTGTTATGTAACTGCGCATAAAATGTCAACTCACTCATAAGATAAAGAAGTTTATTCATAAAATAAAGAGGTTCATTCATGGTGCACCAGTGCATCTGTGCAGTTAAAAAAGGGAAGTGAAACTGCAACGGTAATTTGACAGATCCTCATAACTGCACAGTTCATGTGTGATGTACCTGAGTTCGCAGCCAGCAATACAATTGTCTGTATGCTGTACCAGTGCAACTGCGCAGTTTGCAGCCAGTAACAATAAATAAATAAATAAATAAATAAAAATAAAAATAAAAAAATTAAAAATTAAAAAATTAAAGGTTCAGTGTGGCCAAAAGCCCTGTTCATTGCCGCCCGTGCAGCTGCTCTGCCTGTGTTTCTAGTGTCCTGACAGCTTTCAGTGTAGTGGCTGAGCAAGAGACAAGACTTCAGATAAGTCATCCCCACACTCCCTCAGTTTAGCTGCCCTATACCTTTTAAATACACCCCTGGGACCTGCAGTGTAGCTGCTAAGCATTTGGGAAAATGCAACTTCATGTCACCCTCTCTTGGCAGTCTGGAAAGCCCCATTGATTTTTCTAATCGCATACATTTGAATACCATTTCCAATTAAGGCTCTATCTAAGCAGTGTATTACATTGTTCATTAAGTCTCTGCTCTCTTACTGTGACTATTTTCAGTTACAAAAGTTCTCAAAACATACAGCCTATTTCACTCATCTTCCTTCCCAAAATTTTTTCATTTCTTTACCATTTTTTAAAAGCATAACATTCTTTTCATGTTCTAATGTTCCATTGTGGGCAAAACTGAAAATGCATAATAATTCCAAAGACATCTAGAGTTCCACTAAATGTGACCTGTGTTAAATATTTACATTATAATTACCTCACAAGAATATAAAGGCCTCATTTAATCCTGACCCTAGGGAAATGAAATTTTTCAGGGCCCAGATAAAAATCCTACCAGTGCTGGGTTGTTTTGAACACACTGAATGTTCTGTTGAAAGCAAAAAGCTGGAGACAGTGAACATATACAACATTGCAATACAGAACAAAACTCTAATCCTGGTACAGCTGATCTGACAAAAAGGATTATACATTTGTTTTTCAATTGAATATATAAAGGACCTCACTGTCTGCAGTAACATTTTCCAGCTAATACTTCCCCCCGTGCATTATGACCAACTATATCAACATAGTTACAATTTACATTTTGAACAATATAGAGAAATACAACTGTATTTGTTGTCATACACATCTTTATCTTTCCAGTTATGAAATATTTGATCAGAAGCAGCATATATCTAAGTGTACCAAAAGCTCAACAATGGCTTTTTTTTTGTATATGCCACCATACATATCTGTACATGAATTTATATTGATATATAGATAGTCAACCTGCATAGGAGTACCAGAATTGCATGTAGAGGATTGTCATGCATATGGTGGATTAAACATTATACTAGACTAAAATGGGAGATTGGCTAAAGAACATAGATTTCCATTTAGACACATATGTTTTTTGTACCATAAATGTTAAAAGAAAGAAGAGACCAATTAGCATGCTACACCCAGTTCTGGACTGATAGAATGCTCCAAAGAAAAGTGACAGAGGAAGGCAAAGCTGAGGAATTTATGAAATAAGGAAGAGATGAAGTGGTAGGAAAATGATGAGGTGGTCCAAGGAAAACTGGATATTTTCAGTCTTAATGTATGAGGCAGGCAAGGTATGAGGTTGAATTCCCACTTTTACTGCCTTTTACTTCCTGACCACCTACCGCACACATCACCTCCCAGTGCCTGCTTCTGTTCTTCTTTAATTATCTCTCAGTGTCTCTTATTCTTATCTGGTGCCTTTTCTTCTTCCTTATACCATGAGGTCCCCTTTCTCTTTCAATCCCTTACACAACTCCTACGAGAATTCTTCAAAGATACAACTTGTTATCTCCTCAAGTGATAGTCCAGAAGAAAATGGATGTGTCTGACACTGTACCGCTCTAAAAAAAGTATCCACGATCAGAAAGGGAAAGAAGCATATTTTTTCTTTGCACCTCTTCTTTAAACCAGGCAAAGTGTTGAAAACAAATTACAGTACTCCTTCTACACAGGTCTGAAGTGGACATTGGGGGAGGGCAGAGACATCTATAGGAGCTACAGAAGATAGGAGGGTTGGTTTCCATCCAACATCCATCTATCAATCAGGGCATGCGGAGGGCCTATTCGCCTTATATATTTATTTAGCATTAATTCTAGAATAAGAATATAACTAAGCAACAAAATAACAGTGAATTCAAAATCATGAAGAGCAAACAAAAGCTAAAAAAAGATAAAATACAAAATAAAAGCTAGGAAACGCCAGAATGTGTTTTAATGAATCTAAAACATTCAATTATGCCTTCTATAAAAAGGAATAGGGGTGAGTTGGGGAGTTTCAAAGTATTTGTGCTGTGATAGAAAAAGAACACTTCAGGGTTACTGCCGAATGACCATCTCTTGCCTCTAGTAACAGACAGAGGTTAAAGTAATAGACGTTAAAAGTTACTTCCTGGACTATGAGTCTCCGAATCTCTAACCTATGCCCCCTTAAGATACTGATACCATGAATTCCCTGCTTTTCCTTTATCCTTTCCAAACTATTGCCTTGAGTGAGGGGAAAAATCACCAGGTGTCAATTTTTTTCCTCATTCCCCAGTCCCAACATAAAACAACTGATGATCACAGAAATCTTTGTATGATAACACTGTTCAATGGTTTCTGATGTCAGAAACAAGGCATTCTGCATTCATAAGTTACTTCCTAACTACTGCATCACAGTTGTGGTCATCATGACAGATGCCATATGGAGATATTCTTCTGTGTTATGTTGGTGACACTAGATGTTACAGCAATGTGCTTAACTGAGTCTCACTTCTACCTCCCACCCACCCACCCCCATCTTCATTCTGTTCCAATAAATACTATGTGAAATGATGCGCTATGAATTTACCTCCTTTACTTCACAGGTTGCTATTTGCTAGAAAAGGGGGAAAACTTATGAATAGACAATTTGAGCCAAGTGGCAATGGCATCAGAACAGTTATATGGTCTATAGATCTGTGGAAAAAATAAACCAGTTTAAACAGAATTCCTGGACTTGAGTATTCCTACCCACATTGTATCTCCTGTTATGCTATATAACAAATACTTTTCATGTGCTATCATATATAGGCCATGACTGCAACAGTTCTTGACGAGTAATGGGCTTGTAAGTATAAAATATTTTGTAAATGAAGCTCACACAGAAAATGAACTAAAGTTGTCACTATCCTCCCCCTGCAAAAAGAAAAAAAAGAAGAAAAAAAAGAAAAAGAAAAGAAAAAAGAAAAGAAGAAGCGTAGAGTCTTTAACTGCTGCACAAAAGGAAAAATAGAAAAGATACCAATCTCCCTTTCAGTGCTTCACTTGCTGAATGTCTGACATGCAGCTATTAATGGTAAAAACCTTCTGTCAAGAAATCAGTTACAATCTTACAAAAAACACTTTGTATAACAAGCAGATTAGTGATTCATCCACGTCCACCTCGTTTGCTCTGGAGTAGAGTCCAAACCGACATGTCCAAAATAGTTACAGTTTGACTCTAGAACAGATTGCTTTGAACTCTCTTTTGTTATACATTTTGAAACAATGGTTAGATGACCACCAATCATGGATGCTGTAGCACTGGCTTCTTTTTTGTATCATCATCACATGAACTCCAGGAAATATGAGGTTTCTTCTAAGGCTATAATTCTGTGAGTCAATTGTATTTAA
Organism: Urosaurus nigricauda; assembly: GCA_034509955.1. Lineage (NCBI taxonomy): Eukaryota > Metazoa > Chordata > Lepidosauria > Squamata > Phrynosomatidae > Urosaurus > Urosaurus nigricauda. The sequence continues at coordinate 54,269,002 of JAOEGL010000001.1, forward strand.
AATATACAGTTAATTTCACTTCCCTCTTCATATTAAAAGGCAGCATTCCTGACCACAAAGCATTATGAGTTGTGGAGACTATGGGAGCTGTTCACACTACTGCCATAGATCTTCTGTTTAGGAAGGGGCATTTAGATTTTCTTAGCCAGTGTGTTCTAGTGGCTGAACAGATTACAGGCTTCACGATTTCACTGTGTGGAATTCCTTGCTCTTCTTTTATCCTTTCCAAACCATTACCTGGAATTAATGTAAGAGCAGTGCTACAACTGTGTCATGTGAATGGAGCCCAGGTTGTGACAGAACTCTAAACATTAATTTAGTTTAGGGTCCAGGTGGCAAAGCTCTTATGATTTTTGACCAAATACTTTTTTTGGTGGGGCTGCAGAGGCTTGAGACCTACCAAAAAGGCCCATCACCATGCAGCCCATGGGCTGAATATTTCTCATTCCTCCTTTAGGGATTGGGGCCCTGCACTCCCTTCAGAGGAAGGAGTCAGAAAAACCATCTCTGAGTGCCATATTCTTAAGCTGACAGGCAACTTGAAAACACAGAAAACATATAAACTCCCTTTCTTTCCCAGAGCCATCCCTTCTGGTTTGCTATTATAAAAGTTTTGAATAGAACTTTATGTACTAAAACATCAAAGACAAAAAAATTACATAAGGAAGAGTTCCACTTTAGAATCTGCATTTTTCAAAGCAATGCTGTAAGCAATCCAACCTTACCCTGTTCTCTTTTCTGTAAAATATCTAAACTGAGAAGCAGTTTTAAACTCAAACTTTTCTATACTCATTCTAGGCTCAGTCTTATATAAATCACTTAAATGACTACAGCATTCAGACTTTTGAATCCCTACCTAGGGGATGTCCAGCTGTCAAATGTGACTGTCAAATGTTGTCTTTGTCTGGATACGTCAACCAAAAGCTATGTCAGGAAGGACCAGGGCTTACCTTCCACAGAGAGCTGTTCTGGTGATTCCTAAATACTGATAGATTTAGTTATGTAATGGTTAGTTCATTGTAAACCCACTGGTCACCTTGGGCAAGTCACATTCTCTCAGCCTCATAGGATGGCAATGGCAAACCCTCTCTGAAGAAACTTGCCAAGAAAACCCTGTGACAGGTTTCCATAAGTCAGAAATGACTTGAAGGCACACATCAACAATAATTTCTGAACTGGTCTGGTCTGTACTGAATTGAAAATTGGTCATTTTACTTTCTTGCCCTTTAAAAGGCTCTCTGAAAAATCAGTCTATTGTAGAGGCCTGCTTTCTCACTTATCCAAATCGTAAGAGTTGCTAAAAATGTGATTGCTGATGGCATTGCCTCTGAGTAATAAATAAATGATATATTTAACCTTTCAGAGTTACTGGAAGTAGAGACACACTGTGCTATCATAGATATTAAGATGTATCTGATTATCCTAAAGCCATACAACACATTTTTTAAAATTGCTTCATCTTCTTTCGAAAAATGCAGGCACCAATTTTCTAAATTCAGTAAATCTGAGTACCGTAAAATGATCCCAAACTGACTTTTACCAGAGGATTTTGCCATCAGTAAGTTGAACTGAAGTAATGATAACACAATAGTTTTGGGAAATGACCTGTATGCTATTTTGTTTGCACAGTTCTCCAGCAATATCAGCTACAGGAAGCATTATGACTCTTCCTTACAGAAACAGGAGGCACACATGTGTATTTAACCTATACATTTTTTTCAATTATTGATTTACATAAGTAATAGGGAATGAAATTATATAGCAGAAGAGTGGAAAGTTTCAAGTAACATGCAAGATGAGCAATACCAAAAGATTGGAGTGTGGGATGCAAAGGAATCACCTATTTTATTGTACATGCTTCTTCTCCTTTACTTAGCAAGCAACAGTAATTGTAACATGAGCTATATCAAGAATAAAGAGATGAGTGCACAGACCACATAAATGATGAAAACTGTCACTTGACAGCTACAAACAAGTGGTAACAGCAGATGAAATGAAGAGATGATCAGGTGGCATTTAAAAAATAAATAAATTCAGGCACAGATGGGTTTACCTTCACAAAAACAATCTGGGAGGGGAGGGAAGAGAAGAGATGGCCTCTCAACAGTCTATCTCTGATACATGTCCAAGTAGCAAATTATATGTGAAAGAACTGAAAGGAGGCTGTGAAACCAAAAGAAAAGTGTGTTCAACAGGAAGGAGTGTGTCTGGGGTGCCAACTGAGATTAATTTCCAGAAAACTGTGTTGACTGATAACCAAGGGTCTACAGGGTGGGGAAGCAAAATATGTACATAGTTAAGTGACAGACAACAGGCCTACCATTTCTGGTAGAACTGGCAATTGGATAGTGATGAAGCTTGGATACCAAGTCTGGCATCTAGGAAATGTGCATGCAACATTTACCACCTTCCATTTTTCAGCAGGCAGGTCTGATTTCTAAATATCTTTCCACCCATGGTTGAACACCTCCTTTATTGCCCTGACTCTCTTCCTCCCCCCAGCTCTTTTTAATTAATGGCACTAATGACACAATCTAATTATAACGACACTTCCCCTAAAAACATCTCTTCCTATGATGAGATGTCAAACACAAGGTTGAAATACACAAGGTTCAACTTCAGAAGTTCTAAACACAGAGCATCTCAAATAAATATGAACAATTCCAATCAGAGAAAATGCAGGTGGATGGAGAGATAGACAGGTAAAGGTGTTGATGGAATGGAACACTATTAGATTTTAGGAAAAGCTAATATGAATTCCAGTACAAGAGGGAAACAAGCTAATAAATGTTTCCTAATGACCTATACACTTCTGAAGGGATTAAGCTGAAAAAATGTATCTACAAACAATCAGCAATGGGCCCTTGGTATCCACTGAGGTTTGGTTCCAGGACTCCCCATGGATACCAAATTCCATGGATACTCCGGTCCTATTAAATACAGTGGTGTAGTAAAATGGTGTCCCTAATATAAAATAGAAAAATCAAGGTTTGCTTTTTGGAATGTATGTATTTTTTGAGAATTTTTAAACTGTGGATGGTTGAATCTGTGGATATGGAGAGCCAAATGGAATACCAATAATCTGCCGAGACAATACTCCTCACGTTTGACGAAGTGATTTGTATCATGCACAAAAGCTTATACCAAGCTTGTTAGTTTTTAAAGTATTATAGCCTAAAATAAATTGTTAGTATAAAAAGTAAATTTTATTGTAAATTCCACCGATTCTATATCTTACAAATGCATTTAGGGCAATAGTTAAAATCTCAAAACCAGTGTTGGGAAGAAGCATGTTGTTCATAGATCTATGACGCTGATTTTACATCTCATCATCTGTATTCCTTTGACATCATACTTGATTAAAACTATGCTTCATATAGTTCTTTGTATGGCTTGTCACAGTTATGACTATGACAATGCATATTTTTAAACTAATAAATTCATCAATAAATTTGGGTAGACACCAAGATTATTGTGTGTAATGCATTAATCACGTCCACGTTAATTTACCTCTTTAAAATCAAAAGTCATTTAAAACATATTTTCATCAAGCCTTTATTTCATGTTTCAAATTTTTTTGTCAGAATCCAGTCATAAAGAAGAGTCTGTTGGGTCAGACAAAGGCTTTACAAGGCCACTGTTCTGTCCTCTTGGTAGCCAACCAGACGTCTAAGTCAGAACCTTAGAAGCAAGGAATAGGACTCTTCCATTTCTGACTGTAATTTCTTGGATTCTTCATGAATCTCTTTTTAGAAAGTGTTATTTTGTCATCTACTTTCTAGTCGTTTGTCACATTTTATAGAACTTGGCAATATGTAAAATATATAAGATGTACAATTTTACATTTTTAAAAGATTTTTTGAATGGATACCACCTTGACCCATTATTTGTTTGTTTTCAAATAGACAGTGAAGCCTAGAATTTCTATTTCTTATCCCCACTGAGGCATACTTTAGTTCCCAGACTCCTTTGCTAAAGATGCATAGGTTTTTGCATCTGAAGACAGAGATAAGGAATTAATTCTGCTTCTCTGCAATTCAACCACCATGCCACCTAATTCCCTGCTGCTACCTCTCATAACCCATCTGGATGGGAAAGAACATCTCTTGAATCACATGAACTGGCACATGGTTAATGTGTGGGCCTTTGGTGGAATTGCCTCACATCATATGGTCTTGTGGCAGTTGATAATTTTCTCAATATGTCTGAATATTCATTTTTTCAATATGTCTGAAAATGTTGAGATATGATTTCTTATCAGGGAAGATTTTTTTAGTATTCTTTAGATCCCTAAAACAAACACAGTGTTTATAAACTGCAATAAGAAACTATCTTACCCTTCTAAAGAAATGAATATGGGCACATGTATTTCAAACATGAAATACTCTGGAAAATTTTCCAAGTGGGATTGATTCCTCTTACAGACTTCTTTAACATTGCTTTGGGGAATTAAGACAAACTTTGTGATGAATATAACTTTCTATTAGGCAATTTTCTGTTTCAGTTGTGCACAGCCACTTAGAGCCAGAAGATAACAGCTCAATCAAACCTTATTTTTTCAGTCTTACTTGGACCCCAGTAAAAATCATAGAGAATATTCTGATATTACATCCAGTCATGGAAAAAATACAACACATCTAATAAATTGTTATTTTCAAAGAGGAAAAAAGAAAATTGGTATTACACATTTTCTTTCTTTCTTTTATTAAACATACCTCTTTGAGTTCTCTTAGTTTCTTCTGCCATGCAGCTTGAGCAACAGAAATATATTTGTAGTCAGTTACATAACAGTTTGCCATAAGGATATGGTGGAGTTCAGCACCATGCCTCATGGCTCTCAGGACTTTTTCAACATGGTTTAAGGAAAGCAAAGCCTCAGCTTCCACACCAGCATTTGTAAGCTGCATAGTACATGGCACTAATGCAATCTGCCCTGCACAGTACAGAACATCTCCAACCTGCAAGAGAATAAGAATGGGGAAAATCATGAGAAAAAAGGGCTATAAGATTTTATTTTAAAAATTATTTTTTACTCTGGTACAAAAGATGCATTTATACTAGTGTAAAGGTCATTTTTGACAAGAATTTAGCTATATCATAAAAAGTAAAGCATTTTAATAAGTTTGAACCTGAAAGTTAATACATGCCAGGTGGTATGCATAACCACCTTCAAAGAAGTCATCAATGAACCAAAGAGGTAGTAAGTCCAGAAATATGTAAATTTAACCTTCTGTAATGTCATAATATTCCCAAGGTATCAATAAAAGATTTTATAGCATGTTTCAAAGTAAATTTGTTTACAGCTTCTCAACCTGGAGTACACAAAAGAGGGAGGGGAATGGTACTAGTCCTAGTAGGCAATAATCTCCATTCATTTAAAGTAACAATTCTCATTATTTTATAGCAACAATTCCCATTAATTTTTGTGGTAAGCTCAAATCATTCCTGTAGTACATGAGTCCCACAAAGCAATTTTTCCTTCATCCCACAAATGTTATAGCAAATAGTAAATACCTTTCTATACCACTTCTCAGTGCATTTACTTAAGCACTTCCTAAGTGGTTTACAATGTGTAAGCTAATTGTGCCGAACAAGCTGGGTGCTCATTTTAGACACCTATGGATGGATGCAACGCTGAGTTGACCCTGAGCCCCTGGCTGGTATTGAACCCATAATCTTGTGGTTTATGAATGAGTGGCTGCAGTAAAGGCATTTAACCACTGCACCACTAGAGCTCCTGTTGATATTGATTCAAACATTCAGTTGTTTTTAGGACAGAAAGGCTTTGAGATTCTGTGGCCTGATCTAGACGGGCACAAAGCGGCGTGATAAGGGCTAGAAAGCCCATCTTTAGGGTTAGTGAGGGTGCAGCTTTCACACCCTCCTTAGGCCTAAAGCGTATAGACACCGCCATTTTAAAATGGCGGCGTCCATACGGACGCACTTTCAGGGCATCATCATGTGCGCAGCTGCTAGACGCGCTTAACCTCTTGCGCCACGGAAAAGGCACGATTTGCGCCCTCCCGCAGTGCAAAGGCATCATCCTGTGCGGAGCTGCTAGACAGGATGAATCTTTTGCGCCGCGGGAGGGCAGAAATCGTGCCCTTTCCATGGGGCAAAAAAGGAGCTCCAAACAGAGCTCCTTTTTAGCGTCGGGTCTTTGCTGCGGCTTTTAGATAGCCGTGGCATAGACCCAGGGAGGAAGGGGCCGTGTCGGCGGCCCCTTCTTCCCTTCGGCCCCGCCACTGTAAGTGGGGTGCAGCGGGCACCCCGCTTAGAGGCCGCAGGAAACCGGCAGTTTGCCGCTTCCCCATGGCCTCTGGAAGCGGTGGGATGGGGCCACGGAGGCTGCCGGTCTGGCAGCCTCGGCCCCATCCCGCTGCTTCCTGGGACGAGTACGGACCGCCCCTTTTGGGCGGTCTGGAAAGCCCCAATATGTATGCATATAGTGGAGCTGAGGTGGCTTAGTGGTTAAGATGCCAATTCTGACAATCAGATCAGAAGACTGGCAGTTCGCGGCTTGAGTGCTGCATGACAGGGTGAGCTCCTGTCATTAGTTCCAGTTTTTCCCAACCAATAGTTTGAAAGCATACAAATGCAAGAAAATAAATAGGCACCACTTTGGTGGGAAGGTAACAGCGTTCAGTGCAGTCATGCTGGCCACATGGCCACTTGTGTGGTGCTCAGAGAATGCTGGCTCTTTGTCTTAGTAATGGGGAATGAGCATCACCCACTTCAATGGGTTACAACTAGACATTCACGTCAAAGGACTAACTTTACTTTTACCTTTATATAATGCATAATGCATTTGAAAGATATTATGTAAGATGAAGTATTACTATGCATGTTGAATTTAAATAAGCTATATAAACTCCATTCACACAGCTTCGGTCCTCTGGGAGGAACCTGCTACAGCCTATGAAAACTAGGCTGTCACAGACCTCCCAGGGGGCCTTTTCTGCCATTGCTCTCAGGCTGTGGAATGGCCCGCTGGATGAGATGCGTCTTTTTACGACCTTGGACGGTTTCAAGAAAGCTGCCAAGACACATCTCTTCCGGCAGGCCTTTTCAGATGGTGGTTAAATTTTTCCAAATTCCTAAATATTTGTCCAGCCTCTCCCAGCCATACATCTATACTTCCTCGAGGCTGCCCATAAATTCTCATTGGAGATATTGTATTGTTTTAAGGTTTTATTGATACTGTTTTTAATTCTGTGTTAGTTTAATCTTATTTTAAGGGAATCTCTAGTGCCTTTATTCACTAGAGACCAAAATCTTGGGGAATTCTTCTCTACGAAGGCCTGGCCTAAATCCAACCAAGCCTGTCGTGTGAATTCTATTTTTGCCTCCCGTAGAGTCAAGCAACTGATTAAAGAGAAAATTAATCTTGCCTCCAAATGGTCCGACTTACATTCACTTTCAAACTCTTTTTGTTCCTTGTGGTACCCACTATACAGGACCTCGTTTGGTTTAGAGAATTACTTTTTCCATCTTACTCTGGCCCCTATCAGAAAAGCATTCACAGCTCTAAGGTACCAATGTATGCCTTCTGCCTATTTGACAGGCAGATATAATAACATCCCTGTCCATCTTAGATTATGTATCTGCAAATCCGGGGAAGTAGAGAACATCGAACATTTTCTTTTACATTATCCTCTTTATATATCCCCCAGACAAAGGTTTCTCACAGGTATATTACATTCTCTTTCTGATAGACCCTGTTTCCAACAGATTTGTGTTCTTCTGGCTGACAATGATGTATCTATCACTTATATGGTAGCAAAATTTGGGTTAGCAGCCAGTAAGATTTGACTCAATTCTCAAATTGGGAACGATGATTAGGAGTTTTTATCTGTTTTATATTTTTATCATTTTTAACGAGGTCATATTGTATTTTACAGATGAGCTTTTTTAATCAATATTTTAAAGTTTTATTAGCGGTTTTATTTGTGGTTTTTGTGTCTTGACCCTTTTATTTTGTCTCTGTGTATACTGTACATACTGCTCATATTGACTGGACCTGTTTTGTATTGTGATGGCTTTTAGCTCTTAACAATAAACTACTACTACTACTACTACTACTACTATTTTAAGGGGCGGGAGGCAGGACTGGGTTGTAATATTTTAACTGTACCTGTTTTTACAATGTTGTACCCCATCCCTATTGTTCATTCAGAGGGGTGGGTTATAAATAAATATTTATTATTATTATTATTATTATTATTATTATTACTCATCTGAATTAAGGCAAACAAACAAACAACCAAACCTCTTCCTTTCCTCTCTTCTTGGATTGCTTTATCCAAAAGTCTTAAGGGAGTTGCACCCTATCCTGGCCTTGCCTTTGAATTTCCAAGATGGTAGCAGTGGCTAGCAGTGCTTTCTTTTAGTTTTCTTTTACATTAGCTGTCTGCTTTCTTTGAGAACTGAGACTTCACCTCTATCACCTCTGTCCTAGTCACTGTCAGGCTCACTAATGAGTTTCACACAAATCTTCCCCTGAAGACAATGCACAAGTTGCACCTTGGTTCAGGATGTGCTGGCTGTTTGGGTTAGACTAAAAATGTTAGTTTTGAAGCTAATTTTGTGAATAATGTATTAACATTGTACTTTTTCACTTTTACAAAAGTAGCATGCCCCTTATTGGTAATATGTTATTTTAAAAAACAGATTAACTTCAAAAACAAATTAAGCATAGTAAACCTTGATCCAGCTGCCTAACCCTCCAATGTGTTTTCCCAAATCAAACTTTAAAGCATCAAGTAACATTACTCAAACTATTTATGTTAATATTAAAATGCTTAAAGCTGTGCATGCTGTATAACTTCATGTTAGTGGGGTGGGGAATCTATTTGTGTTTTAGTCCAAACATGACAGACTTATTCAAAGTGCTGAACTGATTTTGGGGACAGAGGTTCACACCTTGATAAAACCTTTTGGTTCAGACGAAAATGTAAAGGCCTTTCACTTAAAATGAAAACCACCAGCTGCAATTACCTTAAACAATGATAGTGGCTCTTGATGCTTAAAAATGTTGCTGCTGTTAAAAAGTTCCCAAGCTTCTGGCTAGAATTCTGCTGAGAGCAGAACAAATTCACATCCTTGCCTGGCTTCAGTCCTGAAAGTGCTTCTTTCCAGCTTGTCTCAAGGAGTGTGGTTGGCTGAAAAGACCTAAATGGCTGAGACCTTGAATATCTCAAGGATTTCTTCTGTCCTCATGAGCCTAATTGAGAATTTCCAGAGTTCTGAGTTGCTTTCTAAGAAAAGTAGCTTTTTGGCCTCTGCCTTTTCTTATGTCAGCTCTTGTTTCAAAAGTTGTCAATTCTTAAAGGAATGCATTTTTATCCTTTAAAAACTCTGCTCTTTTTTGATTTTAAATTCAGTTTCTTTTCTTTCCTCCTGATATCTATAGCTATATCTAGGCGATGTGTTAGAATCTTACATGGTCTGATTTGCAAAATTGTCACATGTGCTAAAACACTTCCGACTATCTTTATTTATTTATTTTTTCCTTCGTGGTCAACTTATTAGAATACATTAAGCAAAGGGATCTTTTAGCACCTTTGAGATTAACTGTGAAAAAGAAGTTGAAGCATAAGACTTTGTAGATATGGTCTACTCCCAAAAGCTTATGCTACAACTTCTTTCACACAGTTACTCTGAAAGGTACTACAAAATCCTATTACATACTAACATACCAAACAGGGCTATGTCTCGGAATTCTTATCAGAAATAATTCTGCTATAACATGATAGTTGCCTCCCCCCAAAACATGATGAGACCTCCAGTACTTTAAAAGCTAATAATGATTGCCATGTCTTGGCATAGCCAAGCTTTGGCTTGCTCTGGCAATCAAATGTTGTTCAAATGCTCCCTCCTCCACCTTCCACCTCACTCACTCCTGTTCGAGCTTAAAATCTCACCCCTGGTTTGCAACCACTTCCCACCACTTAGTGCCATCTACCTCCTTTCAGTCATGGTTTAAAATTTTCATCCTTTGCAAATTCTCCCTCCCACTCTTCCACCCACCTGACTTCAGTCTAGACTTAAAATCTCATCCTGAACACTTTCACCCCCTCCTTCCACCCACCTCACTTGCTCTTTTCCCAGCTTAAAATTGCACACTTGCAAATGCTCTCACACCCTCTTTCCACCCACCTCAGTCACTCCTGTCCTGGCTTAAAATTTAATCCCTGCCTTGCAAATGATCCCAGCCTCTTCCATTCATCTCACTTCAGTGACTTACTCCTCAAACCAACATGATGAACTGAATGGTTAGGGATTGCTGCTTAGCTGAGATGCAGACAGGTGCCAAGTTCAAATGCTCACATTGAAATCATGCTTCGGCCAATTAAGAGTTCACGTTCTGCAAATAGTATTCCTCTATTAGCCAATCACCTTATTGCCAATTCACATTGTAAAAACATGTTATAGCAGAACTTACTGCAAGTGACAACTACACCACAAAAGCAATGCTAATATCACAGAGGCAATCATAATAACACAAAATACAACATAGAATCATAGAATCATAGAGTTGGAAGAGACCACAAGGGCCATTCCTGCCATGCAGGAACTCCCAATCAAAGTATCCCTGACAGATGGCCATCCAGCCTCTGCTTAAAGACCTCTAAGGAAGGAGACTCCACTACACTCCAAGGGACTGTGTTACACTGTCAAACAGCCCTTACTGTCAGGAAGTTCCTCCAACAATTGAACCACAACTTAAAGTCCTCCTTTCTCTCCAATCTAATGCTCCCAAAACAGGTATGAGATAAAAAATATTTTGGTGCCTTGATACATGAGGGAGCACATCCCTCTATATCTGCATATCTGAGATCTGCTGGCGAGGCCCTCCTATGTATCACATCAGTGTGGGACCATACACTATGAGAGATTAGGGGAAAGATCCTTCTCTGCTTTGTTATGGCAACTATAGCTGTCCCTTAGAAGCCTGAATGACACAAACATTGGTGCCATTCTGGCACTAAATAAAAAACATGGATCTTTATTAAACCCCTTGCAGCCTAATTTATTTCAGCACATGTGCTGATTTTAATTGCTCTTAAATTGTTCAAAGACTATTTTTAATTTTAAACTGTCAAATTATTTAATATGATTTTAGTCTAGTTAAAATATGTTTGTTTAAGCATTTTCATAATAAAATAAACATTTTCCTTATTTTAAATTATTTCAAACTGGTTAAATTCATTTTACAGTCCATTGCTGTGAGATATTGTAATATAGGGCATTTGATTTAAATGAATGAATGAATGACTAAAAGGTGATATGATAGGGTTCCTCAGTCGCTCAAATAGCAACCAATGAAATGGACTGTGATTGGGGAAACTTTCACAATGCACATTTTGTGGTACTATTTGCTGCTGGTGGGAAAAGGAAATAATGAAGTCATTTTGGAGGCAGCCTCATCACATCACAACCCCATACATCTGAGAAAGTAGGCTTAAGTCTACAAAGGTTTATGCTACCAGCTTCAGTTAGTTCGAGGTGCTACAATATCCCTTTTACATACTACTTTTCTAGACTAACCTGGCTATATCTCTGAATTCATCATATCTAGTTATTTAACAAATGCCACCTTTTACAGTACTTAATTACTTTTGGGAAATCTGCAGAATGTTTTGCATGTATGATTTAAAAATAAAAACCCTGCTCACAGCCTGATGTCCTCAAAGACATGGCAATCAAAGCAAGTAAAAAACCCATACGCAGCTCCAAATCTGTACTCATTCCACCTTTTGGGTTAGTTCAAGGTGCCTAACCATCAGAATACAGAAAATGACAAGAAGAAACCAAATAAAACCAAATATAACCAGCAACATAACATGATCTCTTGATATATTAAGACATATTGGAAATCAGAACAAAAGATACAAACACTAAAATTAGTCATGGAGTACAATAACTGAATCAGAAATGATGAAGGTCAAATGATAATGGTCTTCTGTTAGGTAAAAAATAGAGGCGGGGGAGGAAGCCTCCATTGTTCTATGGAAGAGCTTTAAAGGTCATAACTAGCACTCTGGATTGTATCATGAGACAAATTTACTTAGCATAAATTACTTTTGGGAATTCTGCAGAATGTTTTGCGTGTATGACTTAAAAACAAAAAACCCTGCACACAACCTGATGTCCTCAAAGACATGGCAATCAAAGCATGTGACAAACCCATATGCAGCTCCAAATCTGTCCTCATAAAGCTGCCTGTATCTTGTAGAAGACTTGCAAATGTAACTATTGGAAGAGCATGTTAAACTATTTGGCAATCAAATTCTATGATTAGCAGCTGAAGAGAAGGAGGGGGCGAAAGGAAAATATAATAGATCAAGTGACATTCATCGACTGTATTTTTAAATTGTTTAAGATGTCTAAAATATTGTTCTGTCATGCTATATATAACCAAAAAGTTGGAAGAAAAATGAATGCAATTAATATTTTTGTTAAAAAGAACAAATGGTCTTTGTGTGATGGGGAGGGGATGTGTGCTATTTAAAAATATGTGCCACTGAACAAGGGAGTCCAGCCAGCTATCAAGTGGCATATTGACAAGATGAGCAACAAATCCAGAAAGAAATGATTCAGATTGGTGGAATTTTGTTTCTTCAGATGGGTTTATTACAAAGTTTATTCTGTAGACAAGGTGAAGCTCTAGTGTAGGTCATTCACATTATTCCACCAAAAATATTTCTTAGAGTTTGACCTCGACTTTACACACTCCCATTGCCCCCCCCCCCAAACAGTAATTATCAGATAGAAAGAGCTGTTCAACCAGTTCATTTCCCCTATTCTTGAACAGATTGTTTGAGACATAATATGAATACTAATTACTGATAGAATATCTGTCAGTGTTTTGAAATATGTATCAAGATAAAACCGTCTTAAAAGTCTCTCGGATACTTGTAAAATAAATCCACAAGTTTTACTTGAAAGAAAACTGGCAAGGCTTTCGGCTTCAATTCTGAGATCCCTATCTTCCTTCCTGAAATAATTTCTAAAATGGCAGTGAAACATAATGTCATTATAGGTGGTTATAGGTAATGGATATACACACTTATTAGGAAATGCTTGCTCTGTGTGTATAGGCATGAAATGTGGATCAAAGGTAGTCTTTCTCATGCTCTTCAAAACAGGATACAGGTCCAACTCAGCGCTCTGGCAACTATTTATAAAACTGCCTTTCAGATAATGAGTGGAATCTTCCTTTTGAATGTATAGTAGCAACAAATGAAGCACTGCCCTCAGTAGAAAAAAGCTACAGGTTTCGAAAGCATGCATGCTGGTTAACAAATTATCTCACCCTTCCTCCATGGAACTCAAAGTGGTCTACCTGGTTGTACTTATTCCTTTTTAATTTCAAAAACATTATTGCCAAACGCTGCATTGATGACGTAGCTACAATGACATAGCTTCGACCTGTCTCCTGATCCCCTAAAATCCACCTGAAAAGACAAGCAGCTGCACCAACCAAAGTGAGGGGTCCTGTCATATCTGCTTGTTGCACCACAGCTTGTTGGTAGTGGGGGACTGAAAGTGTCATCCTGCAGCATTCCACTCACTAGCACCACAAAACTCCTACAGTTCTTGTGGCCTCACGGTTTTTAAAGTGGGTTTTAGGATAGATTTGTGATCATGGCAATCATAAATGTGAGTACCAAAAATTATGAAGTCATTAGCTAGCTTACAACAATGTAAATTCAGAATAGGGTGCTAGCTGAAGTGAAGTAGGTTAAGCAGAAACTACATGACTGGTCCAAGTTTATCCAGTGAGTATCATGTTGAAGTAGGGGTTTGAAACAATACTTCCTTGTTGGACTGGCAATATTTTTGACCATTATGGTATGTATACCTAAGAAAAGGGAAAGGGAACACATCTTTCTCTGGATATTTGTTTTAGTGCCAAAATCAACCCAAATAAAAGATATTGCTGTCTTCTAAGGAAATTCATTTTCTTTCTCCAGGCTTCCTGTCCAGGTAAATGACAGTTGGCAGTATCTTGTCTTGAAAGTACTAGATATGTTAGGAATTTTCTGGTGCAGCTCCCATGCTACGGAACAGCAATCTTTTTTTCTGAGCTGCAAACAATTTTCTAGTTGATGCAATGGACCTGATAATCTTCCTGGTTGACACTGACATTTATGTGTAGACCACCAGACTACAGCAATTCAGGATTTCATGGCTGCTATGGCAATGATAAGACTTTCCCAACACATGTGGCAGGAGTTCCTGTAAGCCTGGAAATAACGTGTTATGTATAGAGATGCTTAATGTGGTACATTTTGGGGTGACAAAGGGCCCGAACAGACAGGCCAAAATAAAGCTGCTTCGGGTCACTTTGGAGGTATGCTTTTTAAATGATGCATGCATTCTAAGAGGCTGGAAGCCGCGCCAAAGCTACACTCCAGTCCTAAAGATTGGAGCGCAGCTTTAGTGCAGCTTCTGGCCTCTGAAGATGCATGCATCATTTAAACAACCTACCTTCAAAGTGACCTGAAGCAGCTTTACTTTGGCCTGTCTGTCTGGGCCCAAAGATATTCAGATTTTTGCAAAATAATATAAAGCCTCATAACATCATCATCATCATCATCATCATCATCATCATCATCACTACCACCACCACCACCACCACCACCACCACCATCAGTGTAAATTCTCACTTCTAAAACAAGGAAGGGCAACTATGCATGGGATTGGGGGGACAATTTTGCATTCTGTGGCCATCCCATACCCTACATACCAGCTGAGTGCACAAGAAAACTTCCATTTGCCTCCATTTCCACTCCAAAATGACAACCAGAAGTGCTGTCACAACACTTCCTGTCACTTTTTTGGAGTGAAAAAGGAAAGAAATGAAGGTATTTGCTCAGGTAATATTCTGCAAGGGGTGGTCAAGAGGGGCTTAGAGAGGTTGTGAAGGGCTTACTACTCTAAGAGAAATTGTTCCAACATATACAAGCTAAAAAGCCATGCTACCTGTCAACCAGTTGAATGCTTAGAAATGCTAGGTTAACAAATTTCATGGCAGCTTTGCAAATTCTTAGATAATTACAGAGTTAAAATATTCTACCATGCTTTTATGGCTGACTGCAAATCAATATAGTATCCTCAGCAGAGATAATGAAGCTAATTGATGAACAAAACTAGCTTGTAATCAAGCGTGTGATTTGCAAGCATAAAACAGGGTAAAAAAGTTTGAAGATGTGGTTAGTCTAAGAAGTAAAGCGAATGTAGCATCACATTTAGCCTTGTGACAAGATCTCACTGACAGCTCATAACCTATCTACTATGGCTTAGTATCAAGTAAAGACACATCTTCCAATGTTTGAACATGACACTGAATAAGTGGTCAGAAGCCTGAGCAAGACTGTCACTGAAGCTCTGTACCTGCCTGAAGTTGCAAGCTGAGTGAAACATGGCATACCACTTCCTGACGATATCAGAGGGGCAATGAAAAGGAGGAAATAGTCTCCATTCAGTACTTAGCTAACATACATTCAAACATTTGCAAGTCAACGGTGATTACAGTATAATTTGTTAGGCGGTATTACAGCACGACAATGCATTAATTGACATTTTTGCCATTTTTTTAACCATGCCTGGAAACCATGCTCCTTAGCATTCTTTTTCAATTAGTCTACATAGCTCCAAGGTAACTTCTGGGAAGGAGAACAGAAAAGAAAATAGCCATGCTGCTCCACTGGGAAAAACAAGAGCAAAATCCATAGTTCAGCAGTACTTTATGAGAAGCAACCGTAATCTACAAAAACGGATACTTCATTATGATAGGCTTTGCAGAATAGTAAGAGACAGCGGAAGAAATGGAAAAAATTAAAAATGAGATAATGACATCTGAAATTAGGATCAGTCTCAGAATGGATAATTGTTATACACTTGGACAGTGTTTTCTAAACATACAAAGCACAGTTCAGTTATAGGCATAACTACTTGGATATAAGTCCAAGCGTAACAGATTCTGGGTCTGCAAAGCACAGCTAAATTCCATGCAGCAGCTTCCGAGCCTGCAAAGCACATATCATTTCCAGTCACCATTTTCTTGGGCTGCAAAGAACTGTCCACTTCTATACAATTTCCGTCTGGAAGGCAAAGTATTCCTCATTTCTATGCAATATCTTCTCTGCTTTTAAATACTCTCTTACAGTTTGAATGGGTACCTGTCCATGGGTCATGTGCAGCTGTAAAACTAGTTATTAATACCATGTGCTGGGTATTACCTACCAGTAGTGACATGTGAACTTCCTTGCATGTGGGTGTGTATTCAGTCTCCACTATTCCCAATAATTTGTTAACTTCCAATGAGTACATACAGACTAAGGAGTGGTCTGCAGCCGCCTCAATTTTTGTTGGATTGGGGCTGTGGAAACTGCATGCTGCGGCCCCAAACTGGTCTTTGCAGGGTTCAAAAAGGAGCTGCAAAAAGCAGCTCTTTTTTGTTCCCTGCAAAGGGTGAATAGCTGTGCTGCCATGGCTTTACAGTGCTCCTTTGGCACTGCATTATGCAGATGTAGTGCCAGAGATGCTACTGTGATGTCGTGCTCTGTGTGGAGTGCTGTGTGGCATCATGCTGCCCTGGGGACAGACCTGGGGCATGCATCATGTAGATGCTCTGCCCTGGCTCTGTTCCCAAGCTGGCCTTTAAGGCTGGCCTGCACAGGGCCTCAAGCTATTTATTTGTGTCAGCTGAATTTTTTTTTTTAAATAAAGGTGGATATTTGGCAACTAATATCATGATCTGACAAAAGTACAAGTCTACCTAAATGCATGTATCATCTCCTGGATTCAATATAATGAAAACCTTTTGATACAGATTATGAATATGATCAAAATTATTTAAATGGCCAACACAATGGACTACCATAACTGGCAATTAGGGAAAAAACTCTTTTGAAGTATTTTTAAATCATCATCACCATCATAATCCTATCTACTATTTGCCCATAAATAGTATTTTGTGTGTTATTATGTGCTGTCAAGTTGTCTGTTGACTTATGGTGACCCCATGGATTTCATAGGGTTTTCTTAGGCACTGGATATTCAGAGATGGTTTTGCCAGTTCCTTCCTCTGAAATACCTCTCTAAAATAAGAGAGGCAATATGCAATGAACCATAATCTTTGCTCTGAATACACCCTAATAGCTGTGTGAATGATGCCCTTTAAGAGGTTAAAGTTCACAGAAGATTCGGTGGCATACACCCCACCCCACCCCAACTCCGTCAAATAATCCACTATTATGCTCAGTCAAGGTAAATAAGCACAACTGACAACATGTTAATTGGCTGCCTCAGGTCAGTTTTGTGTACCTCTGACCTTATAGAGGGTTTAAATCAATTAAAACTTCAGGCAATAAAGATCTCTTGCTGATTAAGTTAGATAGAAATTATCTTTTCTAAAAGGATTACCACTTTAAGGTGGTGAGACTTTAATTTAATATATGATAATTCCTCCTCCCTGCATCCCTTGTTTTTAGCTAATGGTGGCAAAATTGCATTTAGTAATGTGGAATCTTTTATTGAACTTTCTAAGGCAAACAGAGTTTTCAGAAAGTTTTTGCTGAAACAATGTATGCATGTTTAATAACTTAAGAAAGTATAGATCTATTTTGTCATAGTATGTTATTTTGTTCAGGCAGGTATACAGATTCATAATATATGAAGGTTTTAAACTTAAATGATGTCTCATGATCTCCTGCCTTCTCAAGTACACCAACATTCCATTGTTATTGCATAATTCTACAGCACTTTTAATAGCAAATGATTTCATTTTATTTGAGAAGGACAGATGAGCTAAAGTTTGGCTGCAGCAATCAAGGTTCCCAATTTCCTCTGTTTTAAGGAGAAAACTCTTTATTAAGATGGATAAGGGAGCCAGCTAGTGTGATACTGCTTGAGTTTAGTAACATTCAAAACTCCTTGCTGTCTCATTGTACTACCTATTTAGAGATCTAAGTAGCAAGAGGCACTATAGAAGAAGTACTGGAAATCCAATACCAGGGCAAATTATTTTCTTTTCTTTTGGGTACACACCTAGAAATCACACTTTCAAAGCCACTTTATTCTTTTGTAGCATCTTCAATACACCTTGAGTCTATAATTGTTTTAATACACAAATTTCCCCCTGAGTTAAGTTTGTTTCTGCATTCCCTTTTCCTCCAGTCTTCCTTGCCTTCTCCAAAAAATCCCAGAACTTTTGGTTGATGTCCACCTTGCAGCCTTGAATTGATGACACTCCCTTCCGTTAACTCACTTTTTCACCCTAGAAGATCTTTCAACAGACAGAGACTTTGGCCTCAAACAGACAGACCAAAAGGGCCACCGTTCGGCTGCGTTGGGGTCTGGGCATGCACATGATGCATGTCCTGAATCCAGCTGGAAGCCATCCTGGGCATGGCTCTTTTCCAAAGAGCCGCCCCCAAAGTGGCCCGAAAAGGAGTGGAAAAATCTGCTTCTTTTCAGCAGGCTGTTTGGGGACCGTAGCAGTGGCCCAAATTAGGGCTAGGTGCCTACAGCTGCCATGGCCCCAATGCAAATAGGCCCCAAATGGTCCCAGAGCTCCCCTTTGAGCCATCTATTTTACCCCTTTGGGGTGTTTGGTGATATCATCTATAACTGTTCCCAGATCCCACTAAATCTAGTATAATCAAAGTTGCCACTTTCACAGTAGCATCAATATTTGCTTTTGTTCATGTATTTCCTACTTATGTGATTCCTTCTTCATATACAAGTATTTTTTTTGTCATCAATTTCTTTCAACAAGTACCAGTATGTTGTATTAATATACTGCTTTGCAAAAAACATTGCCACACAGACAAATGAAACTAATTACAAAGCTCACATGTCCAGGATTCTCTAAGCTCTCCTGCAATTTCATTATCTCTCCCCCTTCTCTTCTGAGGCTGAAAACCATAATATTGTATAGTCACATCACTTGTCTGCCATCCTTCAGTAAAATGTATGGGTGTAGATTCCAAAGTTAGAACTTCAACAAAAATATTGGAAAAATTAAAGATTTTTATCTGGCACAAAATAAACAAATAAAAAATAAAAACAAGAGGTGATAAAATAAACACTAGGTTAATTCCTTTGAAAGGGCATCATGTAGATTAAGTGTACCACCAAGAAGGCTCTCTGATCTCATCCACTACAGGGAAAAAAAAGATAACCGTCTGACTAATATATTAGGATAAATGCAGGCTGCTTTGGAGATAAAATAATGGTGTAGCTGCATACTACCCCCGAATGAATGTGCCCTGTGATTTTTTTCAGCAAATGACAAATTTAAGGAGAAAAGCATTACAGAACACACACAGGCCACTGCCTTGTCTCTGCAAACAACTGCATTAGTTCAAGTTGCTGTTCATATCCTCTTTCCTTTTCCTACTGTATTCTGAAGATGGTTTTGCCCCTTTTACAATTTCCATGGGATGATGGGAGAAATTTGTAAGCAAGAAACACCCAAGGAACCTGATGAAATCTTATACAGAATAAAAACAGTGTTCAAGGAGAAATGGGAAACTCATCAAGATCTTTTACAGGTGAAAGAGGGGCATCATAGAATGAAAGCAAGTTAAAAATTGGACCTAGAGGGTTACAATTTTCAATTGTATTTTTATAGAAAGATATTTGAGTGATATAAGATGGACAGAAATTCATATGGTCTGGAATTAACAAAATCAAAATTTGAAAAACAATTACAGATGTAAAAAATGAGTACACTGTATTGTATTTGTAATGATTTTATTGCTGTAATCCCACTACTACTACTACTACTTCTTCTTCTTCTTCTTCTTCTTCTTCTTCTTCTTCTTCTTCTTCTTCTTCCATCTGTACAAAGATGAGCATTTAATTATTAAGATGTATAAACTATTATTGAAAATGGAAATGGAAGATGAACATGTAAAAAAATATATGATTAAATGGGCCCAAAATTTGGTTATAATATACAAATGGATCAATGTTTTTTTAAAGAGAATGTGGTTTAAGAGTTTAAAGTTTACTTCAAGATATGATCATAAGGAGAATTTTTATAAGATGATGTATTGATGGAATTGATATCAGAAAGATTGTCTAAGATATGTAAAGGCTCCACCAACATAGGCCCGTTCTAGACGGGCAAAAAAATGCGTGTTTAGGGCTAAAAAGCCCGCTTAGGGTTAGGGAGGGCGTAGCGTCTACACCCTCCCTAGGCCTAAACCGCATGGTCCATATGGATGCGCCGGAAAAGCGTCATCACGTGCACAGCGTTTAGATACACTGTGCACGTTTTGACGCTTTTGCGCCGCGGGAGGGCGCCAATTGCGCCCTTCCTGCGGTGCAAAAAAAGAGCTCCAAAACGGAGCTTTTTTTGCGGTGGGTCTTTGCCGCGGCCTTTAAATGGCCGCGGCAAAGACCCAGGGAGAAAGGGGCCGCAGCGGTGGCCCCTTCCTCCCTTCAGCCCCACTGAGGGAAGCGGGGTGCAGCGGGCGCCCAGAGCGCCTGCTGCACTCCGCTTGGAGGACGCGGGGAACCGGCACTTTGCCGTTTCCCCGCGGCCTCCAAAAGCGGCAGGATGAGGCCTCTAGGGCTGCCCGTGTGGCAGCCTAGGCCTCATCTCACCGCTAGAAGGGGCGAGTATGGACCACCCCTTTTGGGCAGTCTAAAAAGCCCCATACTTTGGAAACGTAATAAAAAAGATGGAACCTTTTATCATACATGATGGATGTGTGACAAGGCCAAAAAATACTGGGCTCAAACACATCATCTGATGGAGGACATTTTAAAATTTAAATGTCAATTGAAACCAGAACTCTATTAGGCTTAATAGATGAACAAATGGAGAAGATACATGGAAGAATTAGCCAACAGGCTACTTTATGTGAAGATGTGGAAGGACATGGCCATACATTCACAAGAAGATTTGTTGATAAAAATGTATGAACTGGCTGATATGGATAAATTGATTACTTCAATTAGGGAAACATCATTAAGTAGTTTTAAAAAGGAGTGGGATCCAATAATTGTTTTCATGAGAGAATATTAGGGGGCAGGGGGAGATTAGCAGGACTTGAAGAATAACAAAGGTGAATACTATGTAGATGTTCATTTAAAAATATATATTTAGAAGAAGCAGAGTCATTGGATAACAATAACCATTAGTTGGTAATCTGGACATCATTTGTCTCCCTTTTTCCTTTTGCTATTTTGTGTTTCAAAGTTTCTGAGTGTAAGGTAATTTGTATGTTAAGGCAGTTTGTAATAGTTATTGTTAGTTGTAGGAGACATTGATTCCAGATTGTATTTTGATTTTTGTGGGTTCTTATATTATTTATTTATTTATTTATCTATATCCCGCTCTTCAGCCCTAAATGCTATCAGAGTGGCTTACAATTATTATTTTAATGATAAGGTTCCCTGCCCTCAGGCTTACATTCTAAGAAGACACGACACAAAAGGTGAAGGGAATGCTGGTGGGAAAGGGGATCAGGTCCAGCAGTTCTTCTCTCTCTCCGAGGCCTGGACCAAGGCAGATGCCATGGAGGGAGGGCTCTGCTTTATAATCTAGCACAGTCCCTATGGAGTTTGGCCTGCCCTTTCTCTTTCTCCTTGGCCAGGTGGTATTATCATGGAGAGAGGGCTCTTCAACTTGAGGCCAAGTCCGATGGTGTAGCTAGGCCTCTCCTTATATGTTGTTTTACATAATTTAAAATGTATGTCTTAATAAAAACATTTTAAATAAAAGAAACAGTCAATGAATGGACTAAGTACATCCTCTTACTTCCTGCTTCTTTCTATGAACTCCCCATTTATAAAGTGTTGTTCCCTTTAAAGAAAGAGCTGTGCTCTATTATGTACATTTGTGGACAAAATGTAGTTAATAAATATAGTACTAGTCTGTAGTTTGTTGTGGTTCCTGAGCTCACTGACAGAGAAAAACTTTGAAAACTCTCATAACTACAAACCCCAGAATTCCATAGCATTGAGCCATGGCATTTAAAGTGTTGTCAGCCTGCACTATTTCTGAAGTGAAGATTATACCTAAAAGGAAAAGTACAAGTGCATTAAGCAGTAAATAATTCTGTGCTTACCCGGTACTATATAAAACATAGCTAGTTAAGACTCAACAGCATTTTAAGGACATAATTCTGAAACTAATGAACAGAAGATCTTCAGTAGCCTCTGTATTTTTAATAGTATATGACCAAAGACAATAATTTAAACCAGCAAGGACATAAATATTTTTTTAAACTAGCCAAGCGAATGCAAGAGGTTTAAATGAAAAAATCCCAACATATTAACTCAGGACAAGAGTTTAGTGGGTGCCATAAGGATTGATGTTAGATCTGATTTTGTTTAACATCTTCATTAATGCAATGGAAGATAGGATTAGCAGCATACTAATGAAATCCACAGAGCTCACTAAATTGGAGAGCACTATTAACATAAATGAGAATAGAGAAATAACACCAAAGGCTGACAGGATAGGAATGCCAGCTGGAAATAAAAGTATGGAATTTGATGGGTAAATTCAAAGAAATCTTAGCTACATAGAACCAAATCTTTGAAACATACTGAAAGCAAGTGAGAAAATTTGTTAGGAAGAAAGATGAACGTGACCTATAGCTATGGAGATTACAGGCAGCAATTTAGCCACATTGTTACATTGGGATACTGGCTTTATGTTTTAAGACACCACAGTAAAAGCTCAGGGATCTGACAGACACACTAGATTATTGCCTCCAGTTGTAGAGACCTCAGAACCAGAGTGATGCTGGGGGAAAAATTTATAGTAAAGAAACAAGCCAGCCCCTGAAGGTCTTGACTGATAAGGAAAGATTTTAAGAGAAAGCTAATGACTACGAGAATCTGTTAACAACAATAATATTTTGAAGATAGGTTCTCTATAGAAAAGTGGGGCAAAATAACTGAGACAAAGAGGTGTAGTGAATGCTTTAAGATGACTCATCATTATTATTTACTGAATATGTTTTCTAATAGAATACAGATGATATGGTTCTTTGCCCTAAGGAATCATATATCATATGGAGTGTATATTCAGCAGACCTTGTGTGACTTCTGTCAGGATGAGTGATTGTTCATTTTAATACAGATAGATAGTATCTTGCAAATCCCAAAGCATTAAGGAATGTGAAATTGGGAAAGGTGGCATCATTTATTGGCCTAGCTTCTATCAGTACAAGAATATGCGAGCTGCCAAGTATATCCATAGAGAGAAGAAAAAGCTACACCCCAAGTATACAGCACAAGTTTGTTGATTAAAAAAAACAATGACAGCTTTAGACTTTGCACTTTTTCCTCAAGGTCCCTGCATAAAACTCAAAGATCAGTTAGGATGAGCTATGCACAATTCAACCTATGAAGTGAAGCCTGGGATAAAAATGGGACTAAAAATGGGACTTAGGCTTGCTCTGTGGCAATGCGGGCAGCAAAGAAATTATTTTTTGCTGCCAGCATTGCATCTGCATGGAGCTGTCCAGCAGAGCTGTTCCAAGTGGTATGGGGTCTTTTACACATTCAAGCAGAAGAAGACCATTTGCTGGCATGCTGTGAAGAATTTGCATGTCACTTTGCAGATAAAGTCGCTCAGATCTGCTCTGACTTGGATGTTGTAGTTGATACAGTGCCAGTGGATGTAACCATGGCACCTGTCTGTCCAGCATTAATGGATACTTTTCAACTTGTGCAGCCTGATGATGTGGACAGGATCCTTGGAGAGGTGAAAGCCACCACGTGTCTTACATCCTTGTCCTTCTTGGCTGATTAAACAGGTCACAGGCAAACTGGCTGAGTGGGTGAAGGAGGCAGTCAATGCCTCCTACAACAAGACGAAGTCCCAATGTGCCTAAAGAGGCAGTTGTGAGACCTTTGTTAAAAAAGCCATCCCTGAATCCCACTATAATGGATAATTATTGACCAGTGCCCAATCTATCATTTTTGGGCAAGGTACTGGAATGTGTAGTGGCTTCCCAACTCCAGGGGTTTATGGATGAAACAGATTATCTAGATCCATTTCAATCTGGTTTCAGATCTGGCTATGGAACAGAGACAGCCTCAGTAGCCTATACAGGGAACTGGACAGGGGGAATGTGTCCCTGTTGGTTAAAACAAACAGCTTCATTTATATACCACTTCATACCACCTAAGCAGTGCATAAGTGGTTTACAACTATAAGCTACTTGCCCCCAACAATCTGGGTACTCATTTTAGTGACCTCGGAAGGATGCAAGCCTGAGTCAAGCTTGAGCCCTGGACTTCTCAGTGGCTTTAGATACCATCAACCATGCTATCCTTCTGGGTTGCCTCTCTGGGATGGGACTTGGAAGTACTGTTTCACAGTGGCTCAGTTCCTTCCTAGAGGGCAAACACAGGTGGTGGTGCTAGTGGACTGCTGCTCGACCCCCTGGCCATTAGCCTGTGGAACCTCAGGGTTCTGTGTTGTCCCCTATGATATTTAGCATATACATGAAACCGCTGGGACAGGTTGACCAGAGTTTTGGGGTGTGGTATCATCAATACACAGAAGACATTCAACACTACTACCCCTTTCCACCTCAATTCAAGGAGGCAGTCCTGATCCTAAACCCGTGTCTGTCATCAGTAATGGAGTGGATGAGAGCAAACAAATTGAAATTTAATCCAGACAAGAGAGAGATGCTACTGCTCAGTTGGAAGGCAGATCAGGGAATAGGGATCCAGCCTGTGTTAGATGGGGTTACACTCCCCCTGAAGACACAGGCTCACAGTTTGGGGGTACTCTTGGTCTCAGCTTTGAAACTGGAGGCCCAGGTCTCTGCAGTGACCTGGGGTGCTTTTGCACATTTAAAGCCTGTGTGCCAGATGGTCTCATTCCTTGAGATGCCAGATCTGGCCTCAGTGGTGCATACCTTGGTTACATCCTGTTTGGACCACTGCAACTGTCTTTGAAAAGTGTTTGGAAACTTCAGCTTTTAAAAAAGGACTGAAAAGGGTTGCAAGCTCTCACAATTCATACAAAAAAATTGGTTACCAGAACATGAACATAACATAACACGGACATTGTTTGCTATATCTATGTTCTAAGTAACTCAAGAGTGTCAATTATTTTAAAGAATCATTTTAGATGAAACAGTAATACTGAATAATCACACTCATGCATTGCTGTCCCTATTATGTTGTTATGCTGAAGCAAACATTTATTGGAAGTTAAAAAACACATTGAGCATTGTGGAAATATTATTTAGGTGCTCGTTTTGGTAGTCTTAGGTAAAGAATGAGCCACAAAATATATAGTTGTCCAAGGTTCACTTTAATACCATTCTTATAGGATAACATACTTCATAAAAAGATATTTATACACACAACAGGATTTCTGTCATCTTATTCATACATACTTCTCCTCTGTAGAATCTCATATAACTGTATCACTTGAACAATAAAAGTTACTTCTAAGAATGCACCAGTTTCTTATGCTATGTACTAAAGCATTACTTTAGGATTGTACAATAAAACAGCCAAGGATAACTGACCAAAATTTTCTCAAGTCAAATTTCCATTGACACTTTCATTCAAGGCTGTGACATTATGCTGGACGCCTGGCATTCAAGGAGACTTGAGATTGCAGTCATAAAATTTAATGAAGAATGAGTTAGATTTTTGCCATTCCTGTCCTTCTTGGCCAACCATCTCCCTAAATTAGTGTGATTATAAACAGAAGAGGGACAGTTGAGCAGCCAAAATATTCTGTAAGAAAGGTGAAAGCACTACATCACACCACAGTAATTCACAGTGTATGAAACACATTAATAGTGTGTCACGATTCACATAGCAAAATGCTCTTTCCCAGCAGACAAATGACTCAATACTCTAACTCGAATTTCCTTTCATGAATGACACTGGCTTTTTAGAAATGATAGTCTGGGATAACAACAAGATGGGTAAAAATAAGCAGCCTTAGAAAACAGGTATGAAACACCACCACACTTCACATTGCCTTTGTTTAAGATGAACAAGCACACATACCGTGGTGCAAGTTCAATGCTGAAGAAGATCCCTCCATCCCTCCACCATCTTAAGAGAGAGGGAGGCAAGTCAGTTCCAACGGGCCTCGCCTGAGGAAGAAGATCCCTCCCTCCCTCCACCATCTTAAGAGAGAGGGAGGCAAGGCAGTTCCAACAGGCCTCGCCTGAGGAAGAAGATCCCTCCCTCGACCATCTTGAGGGAGAAAAAGGCAAGCCAGCTCCAACAGGCCTTGCCTAAAAAGAAGAAGCGCCCTCCCTCCAATCCATCTGCCATGGCCCAGGCTTCTGAGGGAGAGAAGATCTGCTGGACTTTCCCCCTTCCCCACCACCTCTCCCTTCTTCTTTTGTGTAGTGTCTATTTTAGGTTGTAAGCCTGAGGGCAGGGAAATGTCTTAATTAACAAATTGTAAGCCGCTTTGATAGCCTTGGCTGAAGAGCGGGGTATAAATAATAATAATAATAATTATTATTATTATTATTATTATTATTATTATTATTATTGCTCTCAAGCAAGAAAAGACACTAGGACACATCCAGGTGAACAACTTTCCACATCTACGTGATACCTATTACAAACCGAATTTAAATTACTGTCACTGCAGTACAGTATATAAAAACAGGTAATTTTACAGATGAATCTGAATATTTCAAATCAACTGAATTTTTTAAACGTGGACCAGACAGAAGTCTGACTCCCTGTCAGACTTAAGGGCTCACCAAGAGGGAAGCATCTGGAGCAGAAGACACAATAGGGAAATGCAGCACAGAATAAGTAACACAGGACACCTGGTTAATTTAAATGAATTTAAGTCTTCAGGACCAGGTGAACTACATCCAAGGGTATTAAAAGAACTGGCAAATATTGCCATTGGCAATAATATAACTCCTGGAGAAAAAGAAGTCCCAGCAGACTGGAGAAGGGCAAATGTCCCTGTCTTCATAAAGGGGAAAAGAGAATTCCAACAATTACCACCCAGTTAGTCTGACACTAATACCAGGAAAGATTCTAGAACAGATCATTAAACAGAGAGTCTGTGAACATCTAGAAGGGAATGCCATAACCACAAAAAGTTAACATGAGTTTGTATAAAAAAAAATTCATGGCAGACTAATCTGATCTCTCTCTCTCTCTCTCTTTTTAAAGAACATTAGCACTAGGCAGATGAAAGGTATGCTGTAGAAACAGCATATCTTGACTTCAGTAAGGCTTTTGATAAAGTCCCTCATGATATTCTTGCAAACAAGCTAGTATAATATGGGCTAGACAACTGTTAGGTGGATTTGTAATTGGTTGACCAGCGGAACCCAAAGGGTGCTCAGCAATCGCTCCTTTTAATCTTGTAGAGAACTGACCAGTGGGATTTTGTCCTGGGCCCGGTGCTATTCAACATGTATATCAACAACTTGGACAAAGGAATAGAGGGCCTGCTTATCAAATTGCAGATGATACCACATTAAGAGAAGTAGCTAATACTACAGAGAAGAGAATCCAAATTCAAAATAACCGTAATAGATTAGAAAGCTGGGCCAAAACTAACAACATTAATTTCAACAGGGAGAAATACAAGGTACTGCACTTAGGCAGAAATAGAAAAGTGTGGCAGCTAAAAAGGCCAATGAGATGCTAGGCTGCATCAATGGAAGTACAGTGTCTAGATCAAGAGAAGTAATAGAGCCACTCTATTCTGCTTTTGTCAGGCCTCACCTGAAATACTGTGTCCAATTCTGGACACCACAATTTAAAAAGGATGTTGGACAAGCTGGAGCATGTCCAAAGGAGGGTGACTAAAATGGTGAGGGGGCTGGAAACCATACGAGAAGAGACTTAGGGAGCTGGGTATGTTTAGCCTGGAGAAAAGAAGGTTACAAGGTGATATGATAGCCTTGTTTAAATATTTGAAAGAATGTCATATTGATGATGGAGCAAGCTTGTTTTCTGAAGCTCCAGAAAGTAGGACCCAGAACAATGGATGCACACTAGAGATCCCAGCTAAACTCTAGGAATAACTTCCTGACAGTAAGTGCTTTTTGACAATGGAACACATTCCCTTGAGTGTGGTAGAATCTCCTTCTTTGAAGGCTTTTAAACAGAGGCTATATGGCCATATATTGGGGGGGGGGGGTGCTTTGATTGTGAATTCCTGTATGGCAGGGGGTTGGACTGGATGGCCCTTGTGGTCTCTTCCAACTTTATGATTCTATGATTCCTGAAGCTGGTTTTACTTCTTAATACTAAACCCAGCATACCAAAAACAGGGCTGGGGTGGGAGGGCAACATATATTGTAAATGCATTTGCACAACCTTTCTTCATGTAACCTTCTGATCTCATCTGCTGTTTAAACAGGTGGACACTGGCAGAGTGCTTGCCATGTGTTTCATAGATGCATTCTGATGGTGAAAAGCTAGCAACAGAAAAATACTGAAGAGCTGGACCTTGACTTACTAAACTCCAGAAAACAGGCTTACTGAGACACCGGTGACTTCCTTGGTTTTACAACAACTTTCAGTCTGTGATATTTGTATTAATCTTTCTGGAGCAGAATCAGACTATGATTTCTGGGTTATGTCTCACAGATATTATGGGAATGAGTAGGATTATTCAGTCTCAGTTAAATAAAACACAACAGCTTCTTGTAGGGGAACTTAGGTGTCAGATGGTTTAAGCAGGAAATATATAAATACACACAGGTGGCCTTGCTACTTTGTACTTGCCACTAATAATTAGCTCAAGAACTATGTATATGAGCTGCAGAAAGACAGAACCTATTCCCCTTAGGATAGTACACTTATGCAAAGACAAGTTTACTATTTTGAAATCCAGTGACAATAATCAGTTATTGCAGTACTGCACTTCAGGGCCTTCACTGTCACTTGTTAGGAGTAGAGAAGTTCACTTTAAATATCTCAGGTGTAAGGAAGGTTGTATCTCATGCTTGCAGTATGCTTTTGGGCCAGACCTCTTCAGAAGAGACATGGCAAGTTAGATAACTGACAGTGTAACCTACAGAAGACATTAGAAGTCTTTGGCTGTGGAAGAATGGGGCACTAAAACCGATCTCTACACAAGACTGTAGAAACTGTAATATCAAAGTATTTCACAACACAGAGTAAACTGAATGACTCGTGTGGCACTTTCAAGACTAACACACTTATTTCCTAATATATTTGACTTCTTTCTGTATAGACATTTACCTTTTAGCAACCATGCTGACAGCATGCTGACAAAAATTCTGAAAAAGTGCTATTTTTGATTATTTTTTTGCAAAAACAAAAATTCTAGGAGGTGTAATCTTGCTTGTGGCCCATTAGATATTCACATTTCTATTGATAATAAGAACTGACATGATCAAGTTTTAGAAAGGCACAGAAAATACCAGTCTGTGTCTTAATTTATTTCTGCAGGCTGCAGAAGTCAGTAGCATCAGCATTGTGCCACAATAAGGCTATACAGCAAAATATTGCCACAGTGTAGTTCTAAAACTGAAAAGTTTTTTCAAGACTATGACAATTTATCACATTTCTTATCGCATGACTTTGTCTGGATGGCCAAAAAGTTGGCTGAGGAAGAAAGTCAACCTTTAATAAGGAACTTAACATCCTGAATACGGGAGACAAAATCTGAATACTTAAAAGAAAAAACAAAACATAAATTTTCAAAGATTACAAATGCTAGTCAACAGCAAATTGGTGTAATTATTTATTTTGTGATCTACTCATCCTGATTTTGTAAACGAATAGCTAAATGTATTCATAGGAAGAAACTTGACTGGCAGTGGCATCTAGCTGAAATATGAAGTTTTCATATAAGGAATTTTAAACTAGGTAAGCGCGTGAGTGACTCTTAACATGAAATGTATTGTAAAAAACATCAGCATATAACATATATATGTCAATAGCTCAGCAGCTTCCCAGGAAACTGAGAGTTAACCTGTGTATCCCATATATTTTTAAAAGGTGGAAATAAATCTGCTATGGGGAAGTGGTTTGATAGACCTTTGAAGGTCTTCAAAACACTCAGTAATATGTTATTCAGTAAAAATATTCCCACAATTCTACTATCTCCCATCATTCCTTGCCTCAAGATTCAACTGTCAGCTTTGATGTGCCTTTTAAAGTACCCCTCCAAGCCTGAAAAACCATGACTACAGACCACAGAAGAGAACTCTTTGCTTTGAAACTATCTGATAAATCAGAAGATCATTTACCTGCAAGCATTATTTGGTGAAGCTAAAGCGGCACATCAACCAGGAGCATCTGAAGGCTGAGGCAGCAAAACGTCAACAACAAATTGTCATTGGCATTACATTTATGAACCTTCAAACAGCATCAGATCTTTTCCATGGGAAACCAGATCAGGTCAGACTGGAGCTGAGTATTTCTTAACAAGCTAACCATCAAAAGAACTTACGTTTTGAATAAAAAGGCTATCATTTGTTGATTTGAATATCAAAGGGATACACTGCAAACTCCCAGTCTAGAAAAACCTCCCCAAGCTACACCAGACAGGTGTTTAATAATCTATTATTAAGGCACTATTTTAGGTTACTCAGAATTATTAAAAAATAGCTGTAACTGTGAAGCTGCAAATGGGACTGCACAAAGAAATGAATGCTATTAACATACTATTAACAATTCAAAAGAATGAGTTGACATACCAATCAAACTTGTTAATTGACTGTCAATGGCCTGTCCCTGAATATACAACATGACTGCATTATATATTTCAAATGCTGACAGGAAGACAGTTTCATTTGCATTAACTTCATAAACTGATCAACAACCAAACTGCCACATACATTTATAATAGGAAGCTGAATCATTTCAATATTCATGGAGCTCTGTAATTGTAAATTAGGTACTGGGAAACAATATAATACTGTATGTATTCTAAAATATCCTAAATTTCCCTGACCTACTTCCTTTGTTATTCTAAAAGAGCAGTGAGAAAAGTTGTGTATCTCAGGAATTATTATTATATTAATTCTTGGCCTTATGTAAAATCCATTTGTTATCTAATTTGCAGCCAAAGTCTATACATCCATTCTTGTACAACAAGGGTTCAAAGAAATAGGCAAGGTAGTACACATTTTTCTGGCCTAATTTAAATAACTGTTATAAAAAATTAAACCAAAGCTAAAATACTAGTTTATAGTTTCTCATGTTTTGATAGCATAAACTTGAGAAAAGCAAATAAATATCAAATTAAAAGGAAGAACAGCATCTTCAAATCAAAATCTAGACGAAATATGTTCTTAACTACCATTGGCTTCAACTTATGGCAACCCTATGAATAAGAGACCCCCAAGTGACCCTATAATCAACAGACTCAGGTCTTGCAGATTTGGGGACTTGGCTCCCTTCATTGAGTCCATCCATCTGTAATGCAGTCTTCTTTTTCTAATGCCTACCTTACCAAGCATTATTGTCTTTTCTACTAAGTCACACCTTCTCATGGTATGTCCAAAGCACAACAGTCTCAGTTTAGTCATCTTGGCTTCTAGAGAGTACTGCAATCCCTGATGTTCCCCTTCTTGGGGACTGGAATGCTTATTGAATATTCCCAATCTGCGGGATATTTTTTTCATTTTCCATATTTGTTGACAGATTTTAGTTAAAACTACAGTAGATTATGTCTCTATAGCTTGAAGCAGCTCTATTGGTATGCCATTTGATCCTAGTGACTTATTTCTCCCAAGTGCCCTGAGTGCAGCATCCTCTGCACTTTCTAAAATTGTAGGTTCATCTTCAAATGGTTCTTCCTTGAATGAATATGTTATCTTTTCACCTTCTTCCTCTTCAGTGTATTGTATCCATCAACTTTTTATTTGTACTTGGTCATGTAATGTGTTCCCCTGCTGGTCTTATAGCATCCCCATTTATGTTTTAAATTTCCCTTTCATTTTTCAGATCTTGCAAAAGAGGTCTCTTTTTCTTTCTTTTTCTTGTTGTCTTCTGTCTCTCTGCATTGATCACCACAGTAGTTCTCTTTGTCCCCTATGCAGAAGGTGCTGAACTGTTGCATTCAGGTTCTGACTCTATTTCTGTCCCCTTTTACTTTTGCTTCTGATCTGTCCTAACTGCTTGAAGAGTTTTATTTGTCATCCATTGAGGCTTGTGCCTCTTTTTGGCTGCAGATACTATATTTTTGCATCCCTCCCTGTCAGTGTCCCTGACTTCAGTCTAGAGTTCTTCTGGATCCCAGTCAATTAGGCTTAAGAGTGGAAATCTATTATTCCCATCTTTAAAAGTTATTGTTAAATTATATGGGAATGTCTTTCAGGTTATATTTTGGCAGGATGGCTGGTTTAGCATTCTTCTTTAGCTTTATTCTAATTTCCAAACCCAGTCCTTGGAGGTCTTTAAGCAGAGGCTGGATGGCCATCTATCGGGGATGCTTTGACTGGGAGTTCCTGCATGGCAGGGGGTTGGACTGGATGGCCCTTGTGGTCTCTTCCAACTCTATGATTCTAGTTCATGGTTTTTGCCACAATCTGTCCTGGTCTTGTTTTTCAAGAGAGACAAACTTTGCTTCCAATGATGTCGTTTATTTGATTTCTATATTGGCCATCGGGTGATGTCCATGTATACAGTTAATTCTTGACTTTCTTGAAGAATGTGTTTATTATTTGTTATTATAATTTAATTATAAAGCACTCTACAAAGTCAATTAAGTTAAAAATAGAGACCTGTCTGAGGCATACATTCTAAAGTAAAGAATTATAAAGATAATATAAGTTAAAATAAAACAGTAAAATATGTTGGGAAATAGGATAAAACAAATGTAGTCTATCAATGAACAAACTGTTATCCTGGCAAAATTTGATCAGTCACCCTCTTGCTCTATTTTTTGAGCCTAAGCCAAATTTTATTACAATCTTTGATTCTGCTGTTTCCTAATTTTGCATCCTAATCACCTAAGATTATCAAATCCTGTATTAGTGTGTGGTCAGTTTTCTTCTGGACTCCAGCATAAAATTATTCAATTTCTTCTTCTGCTCTCCTGTAGTTGGAGCATAAACTTGGATTAGGGTTATATTGATGGGTTTTCCCTGACATCTTATTGATATCATTCAGTCAGACTTTGCATTATATCCTCTGACTGCTTTTGTCACATCTCTCCTCACTATTAATGCCACTATAATTCTTAATACAGTCACCCCTCCTAACTTGCGGATCTGGGATCCACGTCCTTGAATATCTGTGGAGAGGTCACCTATTTCCAGTGATGCACATGCCTGGGTCGCACACACAGGGGCATGCCCCATTCAAGCTGACAGGCTTGAATACGAGCGAGCCTCCATTTTCATGGGGGGGGGGTCTGGAACAGATCCTCTGCGAAAACAGAGGGTCAGCTGTATTTTCATTTGCTGATTAAAATACTGTACAATTATCAGATTCAAAATGTCTCATTCTTGTCCGCATTAGCTCATCCATGCCAAGTATTACAATGTTTATATATTTGATTTCTTGTTTTACTATGTCTTGCTTCCCCTGATTAAGGCTTCTCATATCCCATGTTTCTATAATATGTGTTATGCAGCTTTGGACTTTTCTGTCACCTCTTAGCACATCAACTGCTGAACATCCTTTTGGCTTAAGCATGGTTGTGTCATTAGCTACAGTGCTACTTGTAGTTGTCCACTGCTGTACCCCAACAGCCTGTTGAGTGTCATCTGCCTTGGGAGTCTTATCTATTTGCACTATATCTTGTTTCATTTTGGATTGTCACATTATAGTGTTTTTGTGGTAAAAGGCATTAAAATGGTTTACTATGTTTCCTTCAGCACAGTACTAACAAGTGACATTATAGTGCCACTGCTGTTGTCACTGAGAGATCTTCCACTAATGTCAAGCTC
Source organism: Urosaurus nigricauda (assembly GCA_034509955.1). Taxonomy (NCBI): domain Eukaryota; kingdom Metazoa; phylum Chordata; class Lepidosauria; order Squamata; family Phrynosomatidae; genus Urosaurus; species Urosaurus nigricauda. The sequence goes on from JAOEGL010000001.1 coordinate 54,302,886, forward strand.
CCCATTACTGCTGCTGCTCAGTAGCTGCCTGGCACATTTAGGGGCTTAACAGACAGCCCCAAAATACCAGCTTCCTGCCAGCCCGTTCAGTGCTGAATCAGGGCTATGGCAACTGCACATGTCACTCTTTTTAGAGCTGGCAAAAAGGCGCCCTTGCTGCTTCTGCAGTGGCTTTTCAGCACTCCTTCAGCACAGCATATCTAGATGCTGAGCCAAAGCAGCACTGTGACTCCCCCTACTGTGTGGAAGGGTGCGCAGCATGATGCTGGCATCAGGGTATATGGTGTGCAGATGGCACAACCCCACTTTGCCCTGGGGCAGGCACTAAACGCTGGCCTGTTTAGGCCTTTAGTCTGGCAGCTCAGTAAAAGCCTGCCTGTCATGGGAAACCCTACCAGCATCACTGCTGCTGTCAGAATAGCTTCTAACTTCACAGGAAGATGCAATCCCACCACCATGTGGTAGTACCATAATGGGTCTATTGCTTGTCCTTCTCATCAATTAAGGAATTTGAAGCAATCATGTCCAAAATATTGTTTTAGCCTATGGCAAGTATCTACAACTGGTATGAAGTTGAAGTGAAGCTGAACTGACCCCATTTCACATCTGCAAGCAATTCCAGTAAACAAACCTAATATTATGAGCATTGTATTGTGCTGTAGCTAGATGGAGGGTTCAAAACATTCAGTCAGCTAGTTGCGTCTTGCTCTTTCCTTGAGTGTACAAAAACTATCAATGTAGTGAGACCTGGATGCAGAACAGTGGAACAGGTTAGAATTTAGCTAGCACAATGCTTTGACCATGAGAGTATGACATAAGGAAGTACATTTGGCAACAGAAATTTATTTAACAAATAATTCTTCTTCACCTCTGTTGTTGTTTCATCTGCAATATTACTTTTTGTATTTCTAGACAAGATACACATTTCCTTAAAAATGAAAGCTATTTAAATCTTAAGCATGATTACTTTGAAATGAGCAGCACTTTTCTGATTTTTTTATAATACTTATCTACTACTTAATATAATTTTAAATCTTTCATAAATTTATGTACAATAAATTAACTCAAGCTTTCAGCCTTACTATCTTTTCAAATCAAAATCAATAACAGACCACTTTGTGCACTATTTTGTTGCTCACAGCATTCACAATACACTTAGGTAAACTGACAATGATTTTGTTAGCAATGTTCATGAGCAGGACACAGAATATAAAGTGTGAGTTATCCACTGTTGTTTTTGTTGTGCTTTCAAGTTGTTTCAGACTTATGTCAAGCCTAACGTAACCCTCCCTTGTTTTTGTTTTGGCAAGATTTGTTAAGAAGGGGTATGCCACTGCATTTCTCTGAGGCACAGAGAATGTGATTTGCCCAAACCCACACAGCAGGTTTCCATGGCCAAGAGGAGATTTGAAATCTGCTCTCCTGGACTCCTAGTCCCGCACTCAAACCACTACACCCTGGTTCTCTGAGTTACCAGTTACAGTTCATGTAATGATTTATCAGCTTTTGTGAATCCTACGCTAGCATGATAACTAATGCTGAAACAGAGCAAACTAATGTTGAAACATACCAGATTTATGTAACTGAGAGGAGGCTCCATCTATGGCAACTCAGACAAATAGTGGGAATAAAATTTAGTAAAACCTAAAAGAAGGATTTATCCTTTCACTACACTGTATTAGCTGTAAAGTGAAGTGCATATCCTTCCTATAGTGTTTTTTCTTAATGAGAACTGTTTGAAAATTTTGCAAATAAAACAACATGAATATGGAACTGTGAAGGAGGAACTCTGAAATATATTTCATGTATGACTGAGAAATGCATATATAGAAGTTAGGAAATTGGCAATGTTCTTTTAAATTCTAGCAAGCACTGGTTAGAATAAGAGATGTCTTAACACTAAAATAAAATGTTAATGTTTTAAATCTCAAGTCTTATTACTTTCAACCCACCAATCCAAGAAGCAATTTCCGGGCTTTAATGTAACTGCAAGTTCAATCTAATTCTGGACAGTAGCACAGCTGAACTAATACCACTCTGCTATCTGTAATAGAAATATAATACCAACAGAGAGAAATAATCACTCCTATTGTTCTACCAATTAATATGTAAAGTGAAAAGCACTGACAAAAATTATAAATCCTTGGCAAAAATCAGAACAGAGTAAATCACAGGGATGATGATAATACTGAATCATCTTGAAATGCTATTATGGGAGGATTACATATAGTACAAATTAGAGATATTAGCTTTGATAGCTTCCTCAAAGGATAGAATGTCACATGATGGCTACTGGGCACCCTTTTAGAGCAATACTGAGGCCTAAATCCAATTGCTCATCCCAACTAGAGGACACCCATTGAATCAATGGGACTTTCTAATTGGATTTTTAAAATAAAAATACAAGGGGAAAAAGAAAAAAGGAAAAAAGAAGAAGAGAGAGTAGATAGGATATGAATGTGGGTTAGGGATCTAAATTGATGCAAACTGACCATATGCCTGAAAATACATTTTCTGAAAATGTCATCAGTAAAATATATGCTCACGCATAGCTAAAGCAGTAAGATTGAACCTTTGAACAATTGATGTCAATGTTTATCTTTCCAACCTTGGAGTATTATTTTTATTATTAACTTTTATTGTAACCTGTCTTTTCCTCAGAACTGAAGCTCAATGCAGATTATGTCTTATACCAACTGGGATTGGAACATGGGATCCAATCATGTTGGCTATGAGTTAAATTCTAAGTTTTATATATTTTAATAAATCTTTAACTTAAAATAAATTTTAAAAATATATGTATTTACAAGTGTCAAAGATTTTAAATAAAAAAAATTAATGTGTTACAATACATCTAAACCAGAAATGAGTAAACACTGAGCATGCTCACATCAACTGTCACAAGCAAGCATTATCTGTACTCTATCACTCACATTTAGCTGAAGTAGACAATTCTTAAAAGGTGTAGTGGTGTCTGATATACCCAAAACATCATTTTATTGAAACAAACATAGTTTTAAGACTAAAGAGATTTTAGATACTGAAAGGAAGGCAGTTTTTCTGTTGGCTGAATTGCACAGGACAAGCTAATTCTTTCTTCTACTCAGTTCAGAATAATTCTAACTCAATTCTAATCAATCGGATTTACATAAATGCTGATTTACCATTTAACAACTTATTCAATAGCAGTTAGAATTAAACCTGAGGTTTTAGCTGTGATATGTGTGTAAAATCCATTGCCTCTGTCTAGACCCTTCACTCTTGCCAGGGAACCTGCTGCTATGTTCCTCATTCTCTCCTCTTTTTATTTCTATGACAGGGACCTGGGGGTAACAAATGTGATCCAGAATACTCTTCCCTAGACACACCTAGATTTATACCTCGTAGTTGTTGAATTTTCCCCAGGTTACCTGTTTCTCCAACCCCTATTTTTAATTTTTTTAAAAAAATTATTTCTCTGTATAGCTATAGTTAGAGAGCAGACATGCATAGGGCTGAGCGTAAGGCTACTGGGCCCTGAGATTATTGAGCCAAAACTAGAGTCCTTGGGATAACCATTTGTGATGTAACAAGCAGTAGGGTTTGGGTGCTGTTACTAAGATGATGTTACAAGAGGTTGCTTCTGATGATGCCATTAAGCATGATACATTAAGCATCAACCATAGTTGCACAAAGTCTGTTACATATAGGTTTTTTTTTAAAGCAAAGCAAAACACTGAGTCTAACTAGTGAGAAAAAAACCACATATACACACACCTTTCAAGACACTGCTCTTGCTCTGAGATTCCTTCCCTAAGAATTGAAGAAGTGGGGCCAAGCCCTGAGATATGGTAATCCTAACACTGAACCAATAGAATTTTAGCCAATAACAGCTATGTTAACTTTACTATTGATCTGTTTAAGACATTTGTTCTACTGGGGCATCAAGGCAAAGTACAACAGATAAAAACACGTAGAACACTACATTATAAACAATTTTAAAGAAAAATACATAGAAATAGACTAAACGCTCCACTTCAGCAAAAAGTTTTAAAATCACAGACAGTTGAAAGCAACCACAGCAATTACCCTTAATTTTAAGAACCAAATTAGAAGACAGGGAGTAAGATTGTGCTATTTTGATTGGCGTTTGGTGCAGTCATGCATACACACTAGCCAGTCTCACTGGATGCTGGGACATGCAACAGGGCCTCTATTCTTGATTCCAGGCAGACTGTCCTGCTTTAACTACAAGTGTAATGAAATCCAGTCATCAGGAATCTGTGAACCAGGGCCAAAAGGAAGCCAACTTTCAGTATCAACATTGTCAGGAGCAAGAAATGAAACAGGCATCATACAGTCCAACATCAAAAAAGCTATAGAGCAATGCCACAGTCTCAGGGGTTATCTGCAGACCAGTCATGGAGCAATCTAAGAGACAGAAATCTATTGAGACCAAACCAAACACTCCATGACTAGTGTTGCTCTCAACAATTAGCTGGTATTCTCTCTCATCTGCCTTATATTGTTAGAAGCAACAAGCCAAAACCCAAATCTCCATTTGTATTTAATAACAGTATCCATCAAACATGATCTTCCCGAGATCCTGACTGCAACCTCACACGGTATTTAAGAGAAAGTATCTGGAATAGTTGTCAGAGTCTACATCCTTCCCTAGGGGAACCACCTATCTCCTCCTCCTCTTATCCCGTAATGACCTGCAGAACAGAAGAGGGATATGTGTGTGGGACAATGTTTGCATTTTAAAATCTGAATTATATGTAGGCCAAAAGAAATCAAAGTATACAGATTTGCACAGATGGGGCTTTATTAGTGTTCTGTAATACAATCTGCTTCTTATAATTACTGGGATGCACAGGAAGCTTTATGCAGTGCTTAAGAATTGCCTTCTAAGTTCTGCTCAATTTTGAAAATTAAAGAGAGATCATGATTAAATGAATGGATTATATTTACTTCATGGAAACCAGGGTCTGAATCCCTGCACAGCTATGGAAATCCATTGGGCAATCTTGGGCAAGTCACATTCTCGCAACTGAAGAGGAAGGCAAAGAATGATTTCCACTGAACTAATCTTGCAAACAAACAAACAAAAACAAAACAAAACAAAAACCAAACAAACCCAAAAACTCTGATTGTTTTGCATTAGGGTTGCCATAACCTGAAAACAACTTGAAGGCACACAATGTCAACAATGCCTCAAAAGAATTTTCCAGAAAGAATTTTCAGGATGACTTTCTGGATATTTAGTCAGTTGTCATTTCCTCTAACACCTTTATTATTAAAATCATGCACTTGGGGGAAGTTTCCATGTACAAATGGGGTTGGATCAAAGGAATTTCATCAAGTCATGTGTTTTTTTCATCCTCATCTACTCATTTTGAATTTATTACAATACAAATAGGAAACTGAATGACTTAGATCATGTTCTTTTAGCAAAATTTTCACTCATGAACAATCTATGGTAAGCAAACTTTGCCAAGGAAAATATTGTTCATTTCCAAAATAAAAATCAGAATGTTTAATCAAATACCAGTTTTCAGATAATTTAAGTGCTTGACTATTAAGCTTGAATGCATGAAGGCACAAATGCTTAACTCCAACATTGTGTTGACAGACTTGAAGTTGCACAACCAAACTTTTGCCACTCACTTCTTGCCCTTGATGTCTGCTCCCCAAATCTCTTCTGTGGGGGGTCTCCAAATTCCCAAAGTGGATTTTGGGGATATACCACAGTGGCTGCAGAGAAAAAGGAGCAATCCATCCATCCATCTGACAGAAACCACTCTGTTTAACCATTCAAGTCTCAGGGAATCTCTGCATAAAAATTATTGTATCTACAGCATAATAATAATAATAATAATCATCTCGCTTTAATTTAGAAAGTGAACAAAACTCGGAAGGCAATTCTTAAGCACTGCATAGAGCTTCCTGTGTATCTCAGTACTTATAGGAAGCAGGAAGTGACCAGTGGGGCGGCATAGGGTTCTGTCCTGGCCCTGGGCCCAGTGCCATTCAAGATCTTTATCAATGACTTGGACAAAAGAATAGGGGGCATGCTTGTCAAATCTGCAGATGACACCAAAATAGGAGTAGCTAATACCCCAGTAAGGAGGATCAAAATTCAAAATGACCTTAATAGATTAGAAAGCTGGGACAAAACTAACAAAATGGATTTTAACAGAAAGAAATTATCTCAGCCTCAGCCTCAAAACTGTTAAGCATTCATCGTCAGTAATGCTCAAGTTAGAGCTTCAAAATTTATTTCAGTATTTTGTAGTGAGACAAAGTAAAATTTCATCAAAAACCCCCCCACAATACTGTACCTGTATATAGCTATATAAAAACACAGTAGACAAACACAGTTATCACTCATGTTAAAAATCCCCCCAAATTAAAACAAAACCACATGCAGATAAACTCTCTCCGGCTCCCATAACTGCACTATCAACATTGTGTGGAAGAATATAAAAACTGAGCCTTGAAACATCAAGAGTGCTTCTGACTTCACAGGATTGTGGATTTTAATAGTACTTTTCATTTCCCCCCCAAAAGTACTGGCAGGGTATTAGAAAAGTCTAAAGAACTGACTTCAGAACAGAGTTCCCATCTGCCACAGTGCAGGGGCTGACTCCGCAGAGTCTACTTTGATGATTATCTGATTTCTTTCTTTTCTACCCATTTTATTTCCTGCCCAGCTGGATCTCACTCACCAAATGTCTCTCAATTGTAACACTCTTTTAAAGTCTTCTCCTGTGTCCTGCTTACCTCAAAAGATACAATCAGCTCTTCTTTATTTGTAGTACAATCACACCATATGATCTTATTACATATTTACAAACTGCCACTTATTGATTCTCCAAATGAAAATCATTTGGGGATTTCCTTTACATCTAACTGGAACTTGACAAAGCCCATTTAGAGGGCCAGGATCTTCCTAGGCAATGTAATATAGACTGGAAGTAGAATGCTTAGAAAATCAGTATTGCTAAACATTCTGATTTATCTCATTTAGATTATCAAAATAATCTGAATTATATTGAATTATTCAAACTAATATTGTAAAAAATCTGGTGTTTATCTTGAAATGCTCCTTGGCTTATATGTTGATTATATGAGGTTGAATAAGTGAAATCCCATAACCTCCTATGGGAGAAGTGAACTTGAAAAGTTTAATCAAATTGACAATTCATCTGATGTTATTGGTTTCTGATGTTGTAATATTTAATGGCTGCTGCATTCTGCACAGCATTGTCAATTTGTTGTTGTTGTTGTTTGCTATTATTATTAATTATTATTATTTGTTATTGATGATGATGGGGATGATGATGATGAGGATGATGATGAGGATGATTCCCTCCTTTCCTCCAGTTCAGGACTCAAAGGGGTTTACAACAATTAAAAAAAAATATTGGCCCATTTTAGATTGGCAAAAAGAGGTGTGTTGATGGCTGCATGAAAGCCCAGCCTTTAGATGAGAAAAAGGGAAAGTGTGCCATAAAAACACTATTTTGGCATTTTAAGGGAGTAGAAGCGCTTTTAAAAAGGAGCTGGGGCCCATTTTAGATTGGCAAAAAGAGGTGTGTTGATGGCCGCATGAAAGCCCAGCCTTTAGATGAGAAAAAGGGAAAGTGTGCCATGAAAACACTATTTTGGAGTTTTAAGGGAGAAGAAGCGCCTTTAAAAAGGAGCTTGATTTCCCCACTACTTTTTTTTAAAAAGGGCGCAACATTGCTGGGGCTTTTTAGATTGGCAGGAAAGTGTGACATGAAGTTGCCTTTTCCTTAATGCTCAGCAGCTAGACTGCAAGCCCCAGGTGTGCATTGAAAAGGTACAGGGCTGCTAGACTGAGGGGTTTGGGAACGACTTATCTGAGATCTTTTCTGTGGCTCAGCAGCTACATGGGAAGCTGTCAGAACGCTACAAACACAGGCGGAGCAGTTACATGGGCGGCAATGAACACGGCTTTTAACCGCGCTTTAAAAATTTTTTTCCTTGCCAGCTATGAACTGCGCAATAGCGCAATTGCGAAGCTACGCCATACAGTGACATTATCTTTGCCTGCTGGGACCTGCACAATTGCGCAATTGCGCAGTTCGCAGCTGGCAAGGAAAAAAATTTAAAGTTTCAGCGGTTTATCACTGCGGTTCCTCTGCCTTTTTAAACTGTGCCATTGCACAGGTGCATCATGAATGAACCCCTTTATTTTGTGAAGGAATTGACATGTTATCCACAGTAGAATAACAGTAACGGCATCCCAGAGTCCCTACTGCGCATGTCTAGGGTTTGGATTAGGGGTGGAGCTAGGGTTTGGGATCTTTAAAAAACTTCGCGGTTAAACCCCAGCCTTTACACCTGCAGGGCATTGAGGAATTGCGCAGTTCGCAGCCGGCAAGGAAAAAATTTTTAAAGGTTCACAGTGGCTAAAAGCCACGTTCATTGCCGCCCATGTAGCTGCTCCGCCTGTGTTTGTAGCGTTCTGACCGCTTCCCATGTAGCTGTTGAGCCACAGAAAAGACTTCAGATAACCTGACCAGAAAAAGGAGGAGAAGCCTCCATCCCTCCACAATCCGTTCCCTGTCCCATTGCTCCCTGGGCTGCCCAGGGGCGACAGGACAGGAAAAGGGAGGAGGAGACTCCATCCTCCAAGTGCCTGCCCCATCTCTTCCTGAGTTGTCCATGAGGTGATGGGGCTGGCAAACGGAAGATGAGCCTCTTTCCCCCCAGGACCCTATGCCTGCCCCATAACTCCCTGGGCTGTCCAAATGGAGGAGGAGCCCCCCCCCAGATTCCTTCCCAGCTGGATCGCTGCCTGAGCAGCCCAGGTGCATTCTGGCTGGGGAAGGGAATTGGGGGGATGGAGGCTTCCCTTCCCTTTCCCTGCCCAATCATCCCCCGAAGAAGCAAGTGATCGGACTGGGAAAGGGGCAGGCAGTCAGTTACAGGAATAGGAGAGTGGGAAAAAATGAGCATGGGCCCCTGCTTCTCTTCCCTCCCACCCCTTCCTTTAACTGCCTTCTAAGTCGGGGGTGGAGTTATTCTCAATTTTTCCATATTCGCCGGGTCTCATTCTCCTAACTCCCACAAATAGGGAGGGATTACTGTAGTTATGATGATTTCTTCTGTTGTCTTACTGCTATTTTGCTCGATCCTGCTAAAATGGCAAAATGAAGGATTCCACATATCCATTACAATTTAGGATCTTATATCACTATTTGTATGGGGTGGGGTGGGACGGTGGGGGAAAATGAAAAAGCAAACTCAATTTACTTTTTTGAATAAATTTTTCTGAATGCAATTATTTTCTGAATAAGCTGTGTTTTAATACACCAAAGTGAGTTTATGCCAAAGCAAGATATGCATGCTACATTTTATATTCCTAAAGTTAAAAATGGGACTTTCAATCAGTAAAGATCACAAATACTGCACTTTCTCAATTATTCTGAAAACCTGTTGTTTTCAAGAAGAAGAAGAGGAGGAGGAGGAGGAGGGGGAGAACGGCTTCACAATTTCAAGGAATCTGAAAGTCCACATGATAAAAAAGCAATTTGTCTTCTATTTAAACCTTTAGGCATAAATAACATTTTTTTTTGGTAGACAGTGGCATCACCAGGGTTGGCATCACCTAGTGCTGCAACTCTTGGGTCATCCCCTCACTGACCTCCTCCTATACCATATAATACAGAATCCTTAGTAATGTTAGTAATGTTTTATGTTACTCATAAAATGTAATTCCCATATATCTCTCATTGTAATGGTAATAATTGTGGTGTAACAACTAGCAAAATTAAAATTATATCTTTAAATTACAATATCATATGCACAGCCTACATGTATTTACTCATCCATAGTTTCATGTGGTTAAAGAGAAAATTTAGTAAGATATGATAGTTTTAGAGAAAAATGAAAAAGAAATAAAAAATTTGAAATTTAAATTTCTTAAACCTGGGGCATCTCTTTTCTCTTCCCACTGAGCCTCGCCCCACTCTCACCATCTCTTCAGGGTTTTAAAGGGATGCAGTTGAACACCACAGCCTGTTTCTGCCCAAAGGCAGATGTTTGGGGATCAGCGATGACAGCTGATGCAGTCACTACCCCTAGTGATACCTGTGTATAGGCAATATTACTTAACTGTATCTTCTCTGGGCAGGATCAACTCTTCTCTAACATCCATGGCAATATTTAATCAAGCCTTGAAACAAAGTGGAAACAACTGTTAAGAAAATACTGAGAGACCAGAAGCAAAGATATGTTTTGGTGGTGGTGGGAGAAATACACGCAGCTTATGGTGGACATCCTACATGCACAAAAATCAAAACTCCATAGAGACTTATATACTGTACCTCAGAATTAATTCTGAAAGGCTGTCAGATTTAAGGAAAATTCAATATCATCATTTGCTTGCACAGTATATGGCCAATGTTAGATTATGCAATAGATTATGCAATCCTTGGAGGTCTTTAAGCAGAGGCTGGATAGCCATCTGTCGGGGATGCTTTGACTGGGAGTTCCTGCATGGCAGGGGGTTGGACTGGATGGCCCTTGTGGTCTCTTCCAACTCTATGATTCTATGATTCTATGATTCAATAAATATTCTCAAAAAAACCAAAATCAGTGCCAAAAAAGAATACTGGGTACTGAAAATTAGAAAACAGGTCATATGTGCATGAATATATATGGGAAGAAAAAGCATGCAGAAGCAGGAAGAAGTAATTTTTTTTAACCACAGTCTTAAACACTGGTGTTTTTGAAGTCTCATTGGCTGTAAATTATGGGTTAACTAGTTATTGCGTCATCAAAACTCTCTAACTCGTTTTGAGTTGAGAGGGTAATATACAAATAAACAGGTCAAGAGCAGAATGTAGTTTGTAGGGGAAGGTCATGCTGAACTGAAATAGGACTCTTACAGGATATTGCTCTTTTGGGTTGCTTTTATTTAGCATTCAATCTTTGTCAAAACTCCCACTTTATTGCTTCATTAGTCTCCATGTGATTTCAGGTGAGTTCAAACAGGGAAAAAAGGGATGGGGGAGAATGAAAACATTCAAAATGAATTTTACTGTGTGAAGGTAACTCTGGATTTATTAGATTGTTAACACATCCACAGGTTAAGAGGCACTTATCACATTAACCTTATAGCAGTTTAACCATCAGTGCTCACCCTTGTCAAGTGTACACACACACAAACAGACATAGCAACAGGCTTAAATTCCTTTTTTTCATCGGTCTTTCAAAACCACTTCTTTCTATAGATATCAATTTATGTAATATCATTTGGAGAGATACAGTTTAAAGAAATAAGATGTGCTGTTTTGTTTTCTCTGTCCTGTAGGTCATGAGACATTTTAACCAATTATTTGAGCTCAGCACACAGCAAGGCAATGCTGTATAGCATAATGAATGTTAAATCTGAACACAATATGCCATGTGTGCCCATATTAAGAAGTTCTATACATTGAATATTTGAGGCAAAATATCCTATGGGACTATGTTCATTTCTTCCAAGCTTGACAGGTTTAGCCACTTCATTGCTAAGGCACCTGGGGGACTGTTGGGGACATGCCACCCCAGAACAGAACAAAGCAAAACTTGAAGACAGTCCAATTCAAAATTAAATTCCAGCAACTGTTTGTAGTAAGAAAAGTAGGACATTCATCCTTCCATTGCCTTTCTTGGTGGTCTCTTTGGCAAAATCGATCTGTGCCGATCCTTAGTTACAATTTGTAACTAAGTATATTGTATTATGAGGATATTGTTATTGTTATTGTGACTTTGATGTCTAATTTGTAAACTTTTAATAGAAGGAGGGAGGGTCAAGGGGTTTAGGGAATATTTTATTACTGTCTGTGTATCTGTTTTATTGGATTGTTGTTACCCATCTAGATCCTGAAAGGGAGAGGAGGGATATAAATAAATAAATTATTATTATTATTATTATTATTATAGCTGGTCTGAACAATAAACTAAAATGGGGTTAACTGGGTTAAATAGGTGGAATAGTTATTCAGATGGTATACACAGGCTGGAAAACTAAAAACTAAAGGTCGGTTTCTACTCGGTTTCCTATCATTAAATAGGGAGATGGGGACAGGTTGATCAACAGGGCAAGCCTGAATTACATAGAATCATACATTCATAAGAATTGGAAGAGACCACAAGAGCCATCCAGTCCTGCCATGCAGGAACCACAATCAAAGTACTTCCAACAGATGATGTCCAGTGTCTGTTTAAAAACATCCAAAGAAGAAGAATCCATGACACTCAGGAGGCTCCACATGACTACAATTATATTCTGCTGCCCTTCTGTAGTTAGCAAACACTGGGCTGAAATAGATGGGCCAAATGAAGCAGCTTATTTCTGCTTTGGAAGCATACTAATTAAACAACAAAGAAGTAGCTTTGTTTTTTCTCATGGATCGATCTCCTTGCTAGGATGCCAATTTGCTCCTATGTATGGATCTATTCAAAGAAAGCTCCACACTCGCCAGGTCCTGGTCCTTATCTCTCCCTGGCACCAGCTACAAAGCAAGGGATTCTAAAGGAAATAATGCAATCAATGTCAAATCGACTCTTGAGTTCTGTGTTTTGAGGGCATCATATAGCATGCAGTATCAACCTACCTATGTAACCAAGCTACCGTAACTCTCAAGAGACAATCTCTAATTAAAAGGCCTTATACAATCACCAGAGAGCCAGTGTGATGCAGTGGTTTCAGCACTGGATTATGGAGCAAAACAGATTGCCCCAAAGAAGAGGCTTCTGGCCACCCCTTTGAGCACCAGATTGAGGCTGCATCAACTGTGGCCCCGATCCAGCATTTTCCCAGCACACACACACACACACACACAAAGCAGCAGCAGAGAGCCACTCCTTTTTGTGCTGGAAAAAAAGCACCTTTGCTGCTGTGGTGGTTTTTTTCCAGGTTTCTGCAGCCAGACAGATTGCCAAAACTGAGACCAAACCACACCATATGTGTACTTCTGATTTTGAAAAACAGGTATTAGATGTTAAGTAGTGTGGAGTTGGGAGGAACAGTGCAGGGCTTGGTGGGGGAGCACAAAGACAAGCAATTTACACTTTTTTTCTCAGAAGAAAAGGCAGTAGGAAGAGGCCTGGAGAAGTTGGAGTCCCTGGGGGCCATCTGCAACCTCAGGGCCAAGGTTATGGGAGTTGTAGTCCAAAAGCCAGCATGGCGTACTGGTTTGAGTAATAGACTATGACTCTGGAGACCAGGGTTTGATTCCCAGCTCAACCATGAAACCCACTGGGTAAGTGATATTCTCTCAGCTTCAGAGAAAAAGTCAATGGCACACTTCCTCTGAATAAATCATGTCAAGAAAAAGCCATGATAGGTTTGCTTTAGGGTGTCATAAGTCAGAAACAACTTGAAGTCACACAACAACAGTCCAAAGGCCCAGCCCTGATATAGGCAGTTCCTGCTGTACAAAAGGTTACAAAAGGTTAGAAGTGATTGTAAAATAAAATGCAAATGTTTTAACAGACCCATAAACTCATGATATAACTTTGATTCATTGCAAATAATAATAATATATTTTTTAAAAAATTAAGATTTGTAAGCAGCCTTGGAAATCTTGAAAAAAACTCACAGAGACAGGATATTGTAAAAAAAAAAACACATTACCTTAATATTACATAACATTTGATACATTCTTTCAGGAGCAGTTGGTGATAGATCCTAGGTCTATTCACATGTGAGTTATCTGTATACTGAAAGAGTTATCTGTATACTGAAAGAGTTATCACTTTGCCTTCTCCAACCTAACATCAGGAAGTAAAGACAAGATGTACATTTGGACTATAAATCCCATGATTCTCATATAGAAAAGGCAGTGGCCATGCGGACTGGGGTATTATGTGACTTGTCATTCAATAAAATAATTTCCCATTATCTGTGACATAACATGCTCATGTATCTGCCATGCATCACTCCATGAAAATCCTTCACTTTCATCCTGTCTGGTGGGAGAAAGCACACACATTTCAACCATCTAAAGTGGAGCTTTGGTAGGAATAAGTGTGTGACTCTGCCCTTTGCTAAATGCAATCACAAATACACATAAACAGTAAGAGTAGGGAATATGGGGAACACTTTGGAGAACTCTGGGTAAAATTCTAGACTTACTAAATCTCAGGAAGAACGCAACTGTGACTTACAAAGTTTAGGGGTAGGGGAAACTTCAGTAGTGCATAAAAACTGTCAAATATACAAATGTAGCTTATTTGTTTTGTTTTGGGTTTTTTTTTTTTTGAAAAAACACAAGCAGATATTTTTACATTAAAGTATAAGTTGTTACTTTTCTATCTAATAAATAACTAGTTCCCCTCTTCACGAAATAAAAAACGCATCTTGAGACATTAGGACACAAAATTCAACTTGGGTAGTAAATGATGCAATTAGGTAAGTGAATAATAAGATATTATGATCGACTCAAATCTTTTTGAGTATAAAATAGATGTGATAAAAATGGGAAAAAATAGCTATGACTGTTTTAGCAAAAAAGAGTATAAAGGAGTTGAGGATAAGCTTTTATGGACATCTGATGAACTGGACTGATATGATGATCTGGACTGTATTTATGAAAGTTTATGCAAAAAGTCTTCTTCCTGGTTAGTATCAAATACACTACTTCATTCCATTATATCTTTTGTTGTATATTGTTGCTTTTTGAAGCTCTATACTGTAGGTCAAAGCAGTGATCAGAATCTTACACAAACTTCTGATTTTCTGGCATGAGAAAACTGAATACACAGAGAATGTCCTTCTATACAGAAATAATTTATTTGCATGAAGATCTGCTTTGCTCCATTTGCAGCAAAAAACAAACAAAATAAAACAAAAACCAAGAGTCGTGATACCATAACAAACATATTGCAGCATGATTTGTGTTTGTGTGTGTGAGAGAGATATAGCCTACTACATGCTATAATAAATTTGTTGGACTTTAGTGAAACAGGAATCTGTTACTTCTACATCATGTAGGTAGGATTTCATTATAGGTCAAGTCTAGGAACACTGTTTTTGATAATTTAAATTGCTTAAAGATCATCTACAACTTCAGTGTGGAAGAAAGATGATGAAATGTGAGCAGGTGAGAGCTTGCAACCTTTTTCAGTCCTTTTTAAAAAGCTCTCTAGGAATGCAACAGGTGTTAGAAGTTGCAGGTTATTAAATTCCAGTAGATAAAAGAAGATATTAACACTAAGAGGGAAAAATTAATTATATCCTTCAGTATTAATAATACAGTACTTTGCATTCCTAGCAGACTATTAGAGCATACATGATTATGATTAAGAGCGAAACATGTTGAGATTTATTTCTTGAAAACTTTCACACATGCATTAAAGTATGCAGTCTCAAGTATTTATTAAAAGAAAATTTATTCTTTAATTTTGCTACAGTCATTCCCAGAATTTATTTTTTCCACATAACTGAAAATTATACTATTGATAAAGATGGAATTGAAAGTAATAATTCATAAAATTTACTGATAGGGGTATTTTCCAAGTCAGAAAAAAAGAGGGTTTACCGTGACTTACATATGATTTACTATGACTTGGAAATTATACAGGGATCTGTACCATTTCTATGTTGCAGAGTCTAATAAATATTAAGTTAAGAAAAACTTTACATAGTTATTCCACATAGTTCTAATGGCACTGCATTATTAGTTTCCCATGTATCATATTTCCAGATACAGAGTGTTGAAAGATTTATTCATCTTGAGTTTGCCCTAAGGTAATTTGGTTTTTAAATAACCTGCCTTCCACAATTATAACCAACCCCTTCCTCAAAAGAAAGAAGACAATTGTCCTTTTTAAATGAAAATAAATATTGAATTTCATAGTTTAGGAATTTTTGTTTGAAAAGGTACCATTTTCCATTCTTCTTGTTTTGATTTTGATTTTTTTTTTTGTATTAGCCCCTCAAATTGCAAATGCTCAACTGTCACAAAAGATCAGTGTTAGTGAACCGCCAACATTAATCTTTTGTTTGAAATGTATGAAGACAGACAAATAAAGAAAACATCACTAAATATTAACCTGAAGAAGCAGCAGATAGTGAAATGATAAATTACAGAACGTATGAGCACTAGCTGCAACGTTGTCAAGTAGAAGAAATTTCTAAATATCAAAGATAGTGGCATCATTGTCAGGTGGCCCATAAAAAAATGATAGTCAATGGATGGCACTGGACCTTTTCTTCTTGTTATACTACTGTAAATAAGCATGCTCCCATTGTCTGTCTGGATTCTACATGCCCATTTTGAGAAATGCTGCCACAGATAAGTAACACTGTCATGTCTGTTTTGTCAACTACATACTGATGATCCTTTTCGATCTGCAGCTCGGGAATATTATCAAGGTCAGGAGCAATTGCTCAGAAAGCTCCTCCTGATATGCATGTTATCTAGTAATTTCTATAGATAGGTTTTCGAAATGAATGGCACAAAAACAATTCACAGCAAATTTCTCATAAGCTAAATTCTCACGAAAAGACACATTTCACAAGGCACACCCCATATACATACACAAACACTGCATTAACATTGCATTGCAATGCCTATGCCACAATTCTGATTTATCATCTTGAAGACAAACTTATCTATGCATTGGGCAAATGCCCACCTCTTTCAACTTCTCTGACCTCCACTTTTGTGTGTGTGTGTGTGACAAATTGGTTGTGAGGCATTTACAACTGATGCACATATCACAAAATTATTTCTGCCAAGCTTCCTCCATGACCTGCCCGTGGGACATGACATGCTCCGAGACGCATTGCTCTATCAAACTGAATCTTTCCAGGACAATGCAAATTATGACAAATTCCATCATCCTGCATTATGCGCTTCATGCTAATCTTCCTAATTCGAGAGAATCGGGAGGGTTTGCTGTTCTGCTGAAGGGCACGTTGTCTGATTGAATGATGGTGAAAGAATGTTTGCAATCCCCCACGCACCCACCCCCGTCTTCCAATCCCAGCTGTGGCCACCTCTGCCCTACAACCACCATACAACCTTTTCTGCTGTAGAATTTCCTGCCCAGAATTTATTTAAGATCTATGTGCTCTTTTGTTGTTGTTGTTGCTGCTGCTGCTGTTCCAACATAAAGTAAAATATCAGCAAGGATTATTCTGTGGTCTTGGAGTTAAAGGGTATTTTATTTTTAGAACTGTATTCTAAAGCAAATGTTGCCCACTGAGTCCTCCTGCTGACTTCTCCTAGGCTGTCAGCCTGTCACATTGGGAATGCAGCCTCTCTGAGAAGTTAAACCGTCTCCCATAGTGGCTTTTGAAGCAATCATTTCAATGATAGGATTCAGGCAATTTCCAGTCTCAAGCACTTTTGACTTTGGGATGTTATGCTCCTGGCTCAAAGCAAACAGTCAACCTGCAAAACATTCTTTAAAAAGTCTTCAAGAAAGATGATTCTTAGACAATTCCTCACTGCTTCAGAAGGTGGCAGTGTTACTACATAAAAGAAACAGGACAAACATAAAATTGTAATCCCATGCTCTGAAACAAACATATCTGAGAGATATATTTTATGCTATGGCATAATTTACTTATAACACTAAAACACAAATATAAAGCCATTTCCAGCAATAAACATGATTGTGCCAATAATGATCTGAATGTTCTCTACAGAACTAACTAAAAGATACCCAACACCAATTATTACTGGTTATCCCCCCCCCTCCCCCAGTCATCCTCATCAGTAGAAATTATATCCTTTAAAGGTATCAAGATGGAAAGGAGCCAGTCTTTGAAGATGAAAAGGTTGAAATAACACAGTATTATGTGTTCAGTGAGATGTACATTTTTAAAGATACTATGGTGTGAATCTTTCAGTTAGTAAACAAAACAAAACAAAACAAAAACAAAATACCTTTGATAATTTGAAATGTTAAAACTCCCCTTATTTAAATAAATCACCACATTGCAAAGATGAAGTTAAACTATCCTGGTTCTCAAAAAGACACAAAAGCATTTTCTTTCTTAATTAATTAGTTGTTTCATTTCAAAGCAATTCCATTGCCTAAGATAATATGGATTTCACTTCTAATTTTTCTAAAAAGAGAAAAAGATGTAAAGGAATTATAGAACCTTAATATTTTATGCTCCAGGAAAGAAGTGAATATATATGTCCATTAACCAGTGCATCTGATGCTGAAGGTCTGCTCTTAGAGCTATAGATATAATTTCTCTTGGGTTCCTATTCTGAATCAAAAGATAATGGCTATTTTTGAAAAATGAAGCACAAGCTGTATTTTCTTTTAGGTGAATAGTCTTCACAGAAAGAATAGACATACACTGGAAGCAGCAGATCAAATATGGGCAACTTTTTTATTTAGCATTTGCATGCCAGGCTTTAAAGGAAGTCTTGCATAATTGGTTTGATCCGCTACTGAGTCTCTGTACATGCCTAATAAATACATAGCAGAAATCCACATTAAATTATTAGTACGAAGAGACAGGAGGATCCTCAGTTTTGTACTTCAACCCCAGTGAGGCTCAAACCCTCAGAGGTAAATGACTATGTGAGCACCCTTTCAGAAAAGGCACCGGATACACCCTGTGCATGCTGCAGCTTGTTGACATGAACCAGGGCAGGCAGACACCAATAATACATGAAGTGTGGTTCAGAGGCAATTAGGATCAGTTGTCAAGGCCAGGCCATTAATGAAAGAACATGTCAGAGGAGCTGGAGACTTCAATGGTTGAGGGCAAGAAGGCGATTTAGTGTGACAGATCGAGTCCTTCCAATGTCCTCAGTGGTACATGCTAATACCAGCCTTAACAACCTTTTGTGGCAGTGTATAATGCGACTAACATGGACTTTGATTCAGCAAAATGACTGCTGCCACTGTTAGTCTGTCTCATTCCAACAACAGTAAAAGCACGGCTTCAAATAATTACCCACTTCCTTGTCCCTCCCCTTTTCGTTTTGTCTAATGCAGTGAGCTTTTATGCATGCCATGCAGTTTTTCACTAGAAGGTCACAACACTTATCCTGATGTTTTCTCTCCATTTATGCAGTTATTTTTCCCCCATTTATTAACAGGTGAAAATAAGAAATATTCCATTCTACTAACCTCTGAGTGAAATGTATACTGTATATATATAATGTATATATGTATACTGCAAAACATAGAAAAATCAAAGGTAGGAAACCTATGTCTAAATTCCATGCTTTCAAGAGCAAAATGTTTGGAGAATATTCCTTGCAAAATATTCACATGGTCCTTGTGATTTAAGGCAGGTACAAAACAGAATTTCTTTTTAAATGGGATAGTTGACCACTGTCTCATCATTTCTTCCCTTTCCCAGTACTGTATTTCTGCAACTGATCATGGATAGAGAAACGTGTATTTGTGAAAATTGCAACTAGCTTTTTTTATGTATAAATATTGTTAAGTAATACAAATTATAAACTTGTACCATATATCAGGCATATGAAATGCCTCATCTATGGTACCATGCATTCTAAGGTGAAATGAAACTGAAATATAATATTTTGGCATTTATTAGTGTTCAAAATCATACTATTTGCCTCATTGCTTTTCACAACTTAAGACTATTATCACTGTCTTCAATGGTTTCTTGCTTTTCAGTGCCATAACATGTCCTGCTTATTCTTTCTTTTCTAGCTTATCCAAAATGTCATCTTCACTTAAAATATACAAGAAGACAGTAGGTGGACTATGAAGTTACTCTAAGAAAAAACACACAGGTAAAAACACAAACAGTATATTTAAAGGAAATATACAGTGAATTGCAGAGTTAATTTAGAAATTTCTCCATGTGGACAGAGAAAGTGACAAAAAGACAAAAATACAGTTTGATCATTCACCCCTTTATTCACTCTCCTCCTTTATTTCTTAAATCTTTTTTTTAATCTTTGGTCATATGATGTGGGCCCTCTCCTATCACATTTGTCACTTAACAAAAGTGACCTTTCCAGAGGCAATACTTAGTTATGACTGACAGCAAAGACTGTTTCTGGTGGGATGGATCTGCTTCTCTCTGGTTTATTGTTACAATACCCTCCCTTTTTCAATCCTCCCCCTCCTATACCTTTTTCCTTCCTCTACAAATATATGCAGTCTAGATGAGATTTTTTGATCAGCAGTTTATGCGCCAAATTAAACTGATCTAAAACCCACTGAAGCTGTACACCTGCTTCAAGTACTCCACAAAGATACCCTTGGATGCCCTGGATGGTAGATTTGTTATAGTCAATGAAGTGACTCTGCAAGCTCTAAGAATTTCAACTGGGAGAGTTTGAAGCTGAGTATGGGACTTTTTGGTGGATATCAGGTTTTCAGGATGGAAACATCAGTTATGAAAGCATCAATTTATTGTATGATATTCATGCAAGCAATATCTCTTCCATCACCTTAGAACTTCTAAGGTGAGAATTCATAGAATTTGCATATTTACTTCAATGAATACAACAAATCTCCTATGGAAGCAGCAATGTGCTAAATAACTGTTAAGCCCTTCTGGGGATCTGCAGTATATTTTTGGGGTGGAGGACTATATTTTTGGAAAGTGCCTTCAAAGATCAATTTCGAGCTTTTCTTTACAAGTCATATCTGTGCCCTGTCAGGGTTTCCTTTTCCTATTTTTTTTCTTCAAATGTCAACTGTCATGTAACTATGGTAACTTGGTAAAAATATACACTGCCATCTCCCCAGTCTTTTAAAGGGTCTTTTTCTCCACTCTTTCTTCACAATCAAAACTTCTTTCATTTTTTTTCTCAGTAGATCAAGGTTGGAATCCTGATCCTCTTTCTCAGTTAATTCAGTAATTTCTCTGTGATTGTTTCCCTTCAATTCATAACAACATATAACATCTGTCAAAAACAATACATCAGTTAAAAACACATAAACCAGTTAAAACCCATAACAAAGAAGAAATGACCAACATATATCAAAACAATCCACAATTTAAAATTCACAGTTTAAAAATAATCTGGATAGGTGTGCTGGAAGAGACTCAGTTTTAATGCTGTTTTAAATTCAGACAGAGTATTCATTCATTAAATCTCTTCCACTAGGTCATTCCATAGTCTGAGTGGATGAAGAAAAAGTCCTCTGGATTACATTTGCCCACCTATTCTTCACTAACTGGAGTAAATGTCCCCAGAAGATCTGAGTGTACAGGGCAGATTACTGTATATATGCATGTATAAGTCTAGAAATTTTAGTCAAAAAAATTGATCCCAAACAAAAAATGGATCAACTTATCCATGGATCAATTTAACTACAGTTCTTTAATTCCTATCAGAAAATTCTGATTAGAATGGTGAAAGATGAGATCTTAGTCCATTCTAGGAGCACTTAAGAGAAGAATAGATCCCTTCTACTCACTCCACTATGGTACCGCTTCTGACCTTTTTGAATACTTGGGTGGGAAAATGATGGTGGTGGCAGCTCTTTTGGTGCTTCCCTTCAAAGGAGCACAGAGATGAATTGGGCTTTGAAGGATATGAATAAGACATCTGCTCATGCTTGTCAATTTTTCTGGTTTTCTGGGTTCAAATCAAAAAAGTTATCACCTTAAAGTTACAAACTATAACATAGGCCCAAAACAGACAGAACAAATAAAGTACCTTCTGGGTACTTTGGGGGCATGGCATTCAAAGGATGCACACCCCTAAACTGCCCGGAAGCTGCTCTGAGACTACTTGAGGCAGCCTGAACCTGGCCGCAAAAGGAGTAGTGAAAACTACTCCTACTGGTGGCCCATTTGGGACCACAACATTGAGACTGCAGCATCTGGGCACCGCGGTCCCACAGCGATTGGGGCGAGAGCAGCCTCTGGCCACTCCTTTTGCCCCATCTGCTTGACCCTATGCCGTTCTCTTTGCCTTGCCTTTTTATCCTTTTTGAAATGTATTCTCTTAGCCTTGCCCATGACTGATCGTTTCCCTCTCCATATCATATAGTCATAATTTACTGTAGTTCCCTCCTCATCCATCTAGACTTTAGGGTAACCATGAACAGTTATGCCTGCCAGAATTTTGCAAGCTCTTTGGCACAGTTTTCCTTTGTTTCATCCTTTACATGCCTTGTTTTATGCCCCTAAGTTTTACCCCGACTTAACCACAAGTCATATTAAGATCCATAATATCAGCCTCAAAACATGCCCTCAACTTATACATAAGGTTAACTTACAGTTGAGTATATACAGTATATGGGAGAGGACAATCCTGTAGGTAACCTGGACTTAAATCATGTAGGGCTTTAACAGAAACAGTAACAGTAACTTGCCTGCATGGCCACTGGGATGATTAATGACTTCTAGATCTTTGCCTTTACGTCATGCAAGGTAGTATACTCAACTTCTAATAAATTTATTAATTTTAACACATTTCTCCTAACATACATTACTTAGAATTAGAACTGAAGTGGCAGTACTTAGAATGTGAGTGTACTTCCTTGCACAAGGCAAAATCAAAGACTCCAAAAACAATGATCATTCCAGTGGCCATACTGACTGGGAGAATCTCAAAGCTGTAGTATAAAAAAGTCACATTTCCAAGCTGTGTGATGAAATGGTTGAGACATAGATACACAAATACAAGTGGTGAACACAGCTAGGTCAAGCAGTACAGGTTGAGTCTCCATTACCTTGAACTTTGAAATCTGAAATACTCCAAAATCCAAAACCTAAAGGATGTTTAGGTGTTGATGAAACCAGAGGTGAAAGGAAACTCTGAAGCTGTACAACACATATTAGAGTAACATGGAGTGCAAGCAGCACAAATCAGGGGAAGCTAAACATAGTAAAACAAGAAATGGAACTCAAAGATATAGCCATGTTAGTCTGTAGAATAGTATGTAGAGAGATCTTGTAGCACTTTTGAGACTAACTGAAAGAATTTGGCAGCATGAGCTTTCGTAGACTTATAATTCCTCAGATGCATTTAGAAATGGAATGTAGCAGTTATGTCTTCCTTAACCAGAATTCCGAAACCCATAATATTCCAAAAACTAAAACATTTTCATGGGTGGAAAAGATAGTAATACATTTGTTTTCTGATGTTTCAGTGTGTTCAAACTTTGTTTAATGCACAAAATTATTAAAAATATTGTATATAATTACCTTCTGGCTATGTGTAGAAGGCATCTATGAAACATAAATGAATGTTATGTTTTGTATTTAGAATTGGGTCCTATCTTCAAGATATGTTCTGCTATAAACCATCCTGGGCATAAAATGCTCTTTGAAAACACTGAAATTCTGGACCATGCCAACAACTATCATGTCAGAATGCACAGAGATACCACTGAAACCCATAAACAGCTGGACAATTTCAACAAGTCCTGAAGAACATTGTTAAGACTCAACCAATGCAAATGAGAAACAGCCTGGGGTCAGGGGATTCCCAGCAGACAATGAGCACTAATTAGCAGACATTAATCCTCTTTTGCACATCCTCCCACCCTGAGGACTGCCATTAGCAACAGAACAATACATTTGCAAAACACTCCTCCCTTCCCAGGGTCTCACAGGATATATATATATGCAATCCTTTTCCAGGCAAACATTCTCTGAAGATGCCAGCCACAGATGCTGGCGAAACTAGCCCGAAAGCTCCACAAAAAACTATGGATGCCAGCCATGAAAGCCTTGGACTCCACATCCTGTGCACTATATCAGAATGTAAAGAAATGAAGCTGATTTGTCTCCATTATTATAATATATACCCTCACCTACTGATGGCCAGCTAAAATGCCATGAAAGAAAACTGCCGCATTGACTACATGGTACTAATTAAAATGCTGAATAGGAATAAGTTTGGATGGGAACAATGGCACAGTCACCTTTTTACCTCTTACTAACACTATGAAGATATATGGTTGGATCTGGAACTCAGGAAAGGAATCCCACTAGCATAAGAATTGCCTCTCCAAGAGACAGTGTGGCAGCAGCCTATATAACTATAATGCCCCCTTATGCAGTGCTGATTGCTTTTAGGTTAAACAAGTTAATATAAGATTCTTGCTTTAACTTTAAAGCCCTACATGATCCACTCCTTCTACATCTTTAAGCCTTCCTTTCTCTTTACCACCCTTGATGGGGATTGTTTGGTTCTGTTAAGATATAGTTTCTCACCTGAACAAGTGTTTCTTCTCTGGCGTAACTTTGCCCTTTTTCTTTTGATATTCTATATTTTTGGAATTTTCTTCCTAAATTTCAGTGCTATATAAATAAAGCTTAATAATAATAATAATAATAATAATAAAAAAAAAATATGTGTGGTCTGCTGATTTCACTACTGTTTGTAAAACTCAACTGAAGGTTTTGTTTGTTGTTGTTCTCTAATGCTTTTGCAATTTCAGTTTAATTTAACTTTTACAATTTTATATGTTCACCTTATATGCATTTGGATAACATGCTTTTACAATTGTATTATATTTATTTTTATAGTTGTATTACCGTAATCGCTCTATTTCCATTTTTATTACTAGATTGTACACCTGTGATGATGATGATGATGATGATGATGATGATGATGATAAATTTATTTGTATTTCCCGCCTCTCCCCATGGATTGATGATGATGATGATGATGATGTTTATGTGTGTCCTGCCTTCCTCCCAGTAGTATAGGGACTATGGCAGAGATGTTTGCTTGTTCTGTTGTTTATTTTTATACAGTACCATGTACATTAAAGATGCAATAACAATAATAAAATAGGAACTCAGTAGGAGTATAGTGTCTAGAGATCAAAGGAAGTTGTAGAAGCACTATTCTGTTTTGGTCAGACCTCAACTGGAACATTGTGTCTCATTCAACTGGTCCAAAATATGGCAGCCAGGCTTCTTGCTGGTACATCTAGGAGAGAGCACATTACTCCAGTGCTAAAAGCTCTCCACTGGCTACCGACCAGTTTCCGGGCTCAGTACAAGGTGTTGGTTTTAACCTTTAAAGCCCTACATGGCTTGGGTCCATCTTATCTAAGGGACCGTCTCCTTCCATATGAACCTCCCCGCACACTTCGGTCCTCTGGGAGGAACCTGCTACAGCCCATGAAGACAAGGTTGGTGCAGACCTCCCAGAGGGCTTTTTCAGCTGTCACCCCCAAGTTGTGGAACAACCTGCCGGATGAGATGCGTCTCATTTCATCCCTAGAAGGCTTCAAAAAAGCCCTGAAGACGCACCTCTTCCGGCAGGCCTTCCCAGAGAATGTGAATATCACCCAGCTCCAATCCTGAGCCTAACCTTAGGCCCTAGAATCGTCTTTTTTCCAGCTTTCCTTCCCTTGTACCTTATTCCTAGATGACCTAGGCCTTAGGTCCGTTTTCCCTGCTGCTGTTTTTTATTGCCTATTTTAGCTATTCTATGTTTTAACTGTATTGTGATTTAATTCTTTTTTAAGGGGGGTGGTAAGGGAAAGGATGGGATATTTTAACTGTAACTGTTTTTAACTCTTGTTGTAATCCGCCCCGATTGCTTGTTCAGAGGGGCGGACTAGAAATAAATTATTATTATTATTATTATTATTATTATTATTATAGTTGTTGACAAGCTGGAGTGTGTCCAGAGGAGGTCTAAAATCATGCCCTATGATGCGAGTGGCTTGGGAAGCTGGATATGTTTAGTCCGGGGAACATAATATCAAGGGGTGTGTTTAAATATTTGAAGGGATGCCATATTGAGGATGGAGCAATTTTTTCCCCTACTGCTCCAGAGTCTAGGACATGGAGAAATGGAGTCAAACTACAGGAAAAGAGATTCACTTAAGCATTAGGAAGACTTTCCTGATGGTAAGATCTTTTCAGTTATGGAATATGCTGCCTCAGAGTGTGGTGGAGACTTCCAGTCTCAAACAATCTGTCAGGAATGCTTTGACTGTGTATTCCTATATGGCAGAGGGTTGGACTGGATGGCCTTTATGGTATCCTCCAACTCTATGATTTTATGAAATAACAACAACTATCATCATCATCATCATCATGACAATTCCTAGAGGGAAGGTGCAGAAAAAGTAGAAAATAGGTTTTCATCAGGTCAGTGAGCAGATAAGGGAAAGTGGACGGGGTGTGTGTGTGGCTATAGTTCATAGAACCAACCTGACCTTGACCAGGAAACCTGTCCAGAAAACTGCCCACATCAAATGTATGTACCTGAGCCTGAAGACCAGGGATAGTCTGGGGATTCTGTTAGTACACAGGCCACCCCGTTGCCTAACAGACTCCCTAGCCGAGCTGACTCAGCTGGTCTCCGAGTTGCTGTTGGAGTCGCCCAGACTTCTTGTCTTGGCCGACTTCAACATTCCTCTCGAGACCAGCCCTTCCGATCTATCTGGAGCAGCCCGGGAGTTCATGAAATCCATGACAGCCATGAACCTATCCCAATTGGTGAACGGGCCTACCCATTGCGCGGGTCATACTCTTGATGGGTTTTTTTGTACGGAACAGGAGTATCCGTGGGCGGAGGTAACAAAGACCTCCACGCTGTCATGGACGGATCATTTCCTGATCAAGACGGAACTAAAAGCCATTTTTCGTCCCCCCGGGGGTGGCGGACCCATTCAAATGGTCCGCCCTCGGAGGCTAATGGAACCTATTGGTTTCCAGAAGGCCCTAGAGGGTTTGTTGGTTGGGAATGCCGGTGATTCTGCTGAGGCTCTGGTTGATACCTGGAACACCGACGTTGCCAGAGCCATCAACACGATCGCCCCCGAGCGTCCTTTCCAGCCCGCTCCTAACCGGAAACCCTGGTACACAGAAGAGCTCAGGGAGATGAAGCGGGCTGGACAACAACTAGAGTGCAAATGGCAGAGGATTCGCCTCTTATCCGACAGAACTCTCTATCGACTGCATCTTCGCATCTATGGAGAGGCTTTGCATGCAGTGCGGAGATCCCGCTGCTCTGCACGCATTGTGTCTGCAGGGTCCCGCCCAGCAGAGCTGTTTAAGGTGGTGGGGGAGTTGACGCAGGGTCCCCCTGCACCAACCCCCCTACTAGAGCCTACAGCAGCCTGCTGTGAGGCGTTTAACATCCACTTTGCAGATAAAATCTCTCGGATAAGAGCCGACTTGGACGCCAATCATTGTCCAGTGTCCACTCCGTTGCTGTCAGTTTACTGGATGAGTTCCAATCGGTGAGTACCGATGACGTGGACAAGCTCCTTGGATGTGTGAGGAAGATGACTTGCTCCCTTGATCCAGGTCCATCCTGGCTGGTCGTCCAGGGAGGAGACACATTGAGAACATTCCTTCAGGAGGTGATCAATACGTCTCTCAGGGAAGGCAGTGTTCCATCCTGTCTGAAGGAGGCGGCCGTTAGGCCCCTCCTGAAGAAGCCTTCCCTTGATCCCCTGGACAGAAACAACTACAGACCAGTTTCCTTGCTGCCTTTTCTCAGCAAGGTGATCAAGAGAGCCGTCGCCTCCCACCTCCAAGCTGTCTTGGATGAAACCGATTATCTCGATCCGTTCCAGACCGGCTTCAGGGCAGGATATGGAGTGGAGACTGCCATGGTTGCTCTGACTGACGACCTCCGCTTGAGCATCGACAGGGGTAGTGTGACCCTGTTGGAATTCTTGGATCTCTCCGCGGCTTTTGAAACTATCGATCACTCCATCCTTTTGGATCGGCTGAGAGAGTTGGGGATCGGTGGCACCGCACTCCGATGGTTCCGATCCTTCCTCTCTGGCAGATCTCAAAGGGTGAGACTTGGGGACAGTTGCTCTTCTAAGATCGAGCTTAGCTGTGGCGTCCCCCAGGGTGCCATTCTGTCCCCGATGTTATTTAACATCTATATGAAGCTGTTGGGTGAGATCATCTGGAGGCACGGAGCTCAGTGTCACCAGTACGCTGATGACACCCAGATATACTTCTCCGTGACCAGATCGTCTGCTCAGACCTCCAATGGCGTCTCTCCTCTCAATGACTGCCTTGCGGCCGTAATGGATTGCATGAGGAAAAACCGATTGAAGCTCAATCCAGACAAAACAGAGGTGCTCACAGTCACAGGCCTGAAACCAGGCCTGGGAATACAACTTCCAGTCCTGGACGGAGTCACACTCTCCTCAAAGGACTCTGTTTGCAGTCTGGGGGTACTCCTTGACCCGTCACTTCACATGACAAGTCAGGTGAATGCAACGGTTAGGAGCGCCTGCTATCAGCTTCAGCTGATACGCCAGCTGCACCCTTTCCTGGAGATGAGGGATCTGGAAACTGTGATACACGCACTGGTAACCTCACGTTTGGACTACTGTAACGCACTCTACATGGGGCTACCCTTGTGCCTAACCAGGAAACTACAACTGGTCCAAAATATAGCAGCCAGACTTCTCACTGGAACATCTAGGAGAGAGCACATCACTCCTGTGCTTAAAGCTCTCCACTGGCTGCCGACCAGTTTCCGGGCACAGTACAAGGTGTTGGTTTTAACCTTTAAAGCCCTACATGGTTTGGGTCCATCTTATCTAAGGGACCGCCTCTTCCCATATGAAACCCCCCGCACACTTCGGTACTCTGGGAGGAACTTGCTGCAACCCATGAAGACCAGGTTGGTGCAGACCTCCCAGAGGGCCTTTTCGGCTGTTGCCCCCAGGTTGTGGAATGACCTGCCGGATGAGATGCGTCTTATTTCATCTTTAGAAGGCTTTTAAAAAGCCCTAAAGTCGCACCTCTTCCGGCAGGCCTTCCCAGAGAATGTAAACATCCCCCGACTCCAAATCTAGGCTTTAGAGTGGCCTTTTCTTCCAGCCTTCCTTCTCTGTTTCTACTTCTACATAACCTTGTCTGGGTCTGTTTTTCTCTAATCTTGTTTTTATTACTATTTTAGCTAGTTACTGTTTTAATTCAATTGTGATTTAATCTCTTTTTAAGGGGGGGTGGTAAAGGAAAGGATGGGATATTTTACTTGATATTGTTTTAATCCTTGTTGTAATCGCCCCGATTGCTTGTTCAGAGGGGTGGACTAGAAATAAATATTATTATTATTATTATTATTATTAATCATCATCATCATCATCATCATCAGTAGAAGCACTATCTGAAAAGCATCAAAGCAAGTAAACATTTTCCTAAAACAATGCATAAGGAGATTAATTGTTTAAATTGTCCTTAATGAATCAATTTTTGTGAGAATTTATGCAAGGCACATCTATGAGAGGAAGCAGTCTTTGTAGATAATTAACTGAAGGAGTTACTTAAGTGGATAAGATGGGCCCGATAGGTAGAGCTTTGTCTTATATTCAGTTTGTGGTTTTGGGTAAAATACTTACTGTTATCCAGTCCAACATTTCCAAGGTTGGTTGGTGAAATGTTCCTTAACTATGGAATTTACACAGAGGTCAGGAATTCCTGTGTTTAGTTTCCTACACTGTGCTTTATGTTTAGCCAGTAAAACTGTCAGGCATATATCTGCTGAAAGAGAACCAACATGGATTCTGCAAACGTGAGACTTTCCTCATTAAGCTTTTAGAATTCTTTGAAAGTATCAGGAGAAGAGTGAGTGAGTAGGTATAATTTACTTCATCTTCCAAAAGGCTTTGGGGTATAGTTCTTGTCAGTAGACTTTGCAAATCAAAAATGATATTGTAGAGGTAAATGAGATGCAAAAAAGGGCAACCAAAATGAACATGGAGCTGGTTCCTTATGAAGTATACAACATGCAGGGCTTTTAAAATTTGAAGAATGGTAAATAGGGGTAGATATGGTGGAGGTTTATAAAATTTTGCATAGTATAGAGAAAGAGGAAAGAGATAAAGTTTCTCGGTCTGATAATACTAGAAGCAGGAGTCATACATAGAATTGGAATGGTGCAGGATTCAGGACAGAAAAAATGAAGTTCTTTTTCATTCAAGGCACAGTTAAATTATGAAATTCTGAAGAGGCAGCAGTATAAACTGGGACAGCTTTCATGATGGCATCACATAAAATAATGAACATAATCATAATTTCACCCAGTAATAGAGAACATATGTCTGTGTATATCATTTGCTGGAGAGCACAAAA